>BCHH01000011.1:929045-1318273 GCA_001599595.1 Beverwykella pulmonaria | reverse complement strand
TTAACCCCATGCGCTTAGTCCTATTTCGTTGATCCGTTGCAGGCCCATTTACGCACATTGCGCCCAATACCACGACTAATACCCGTCCATCTGATTCTTTGTCTACTTGAGGGTTATAGAAATACTATTCCATAAACCCCCATATAGCCCTTACATCTGACAGTAGCACTGCTAGCACAGCTAATAGTTAGAAACAAATTAGAAGTGAACTAAACAGGGTTATCTAAAACTATCCCATGGGCAGCTGCCTTTATAGCTAGAACTTAAGCCAGCAACGTTGGACAATACAAAGGAGAAGTAGTAGACAAGGCTAAGATAAAAAGAATGCTCGCCAAAGGCTTGAAGCTCTATTAAAGTCAACTCCCACCCCTGCCAACATGCCAAACAAAGCTTGAAGATTATCTAATAGGCGAACTGTTTAAAAAAGCAGAACAAGCCTATCTTAGAAGCTACAAACAAATAAAATCCTAGTTAGAAGTACCCTCTAAGCTAACTAAACAAGCAGGCTATTAGATACTTAACTGCATGTGGGTATATACCTACAAACTAAACAAGCATTATTAATTTCTCAAATGTAAAGCACGCCTAGTGGTTTGCAGAGACTAGCAAAAGGATATTACATCCTAAGATACCTACGCTGCAACCTTAGCGGCTTAGTCTTTTAGGATGCTTATAGCAATTGCAGCAAAATATAACCTTGAGCTAAAACAATACAACATAACTAACACCTTTGTTTATGCAATAATTAACAGAGAAGTTTATATAAAGATGCCCTGTAGATATTAGAAGAAAGGCACAATCCTTAAACTCTAGAAGGCCTTGTACAGTCTGCGCATTTTACCTATGCTGTAGCAAAAGGAGTTTACAACAACCCTTAGGACTATTAGTTTTAAAACTGTACTGCATAAGCCCTGCTGTATAATTAAGAACAGTGTTATCATCTTCTTCTATGTAGACAACATTATTGTTGCCTTTAACAAGGAAAACGGTTAGAACGCGGAACAAGCAATTAAGCTCCTGCAACAGAAATATGCTATAACAGGAGGAGAAGACCTTTAATAGTTTCTAGGCGTAGAGATTATCTAATAAAGAGACCAGCGTCTTATCCAACTCTTACAGGCTAGCTATATTGACAAAATCAGCTGCCTAGTTAACCAACAAGACTGCTGCTATAACACCCTAATGGCTGTTACTGAACTAAAGCCCCAAACAGGCTTAGCAACTCCCTTAGAAATTAACAAATACTAACGCAAAATTGGATCAATTCTGTTCGCAGCAGTAACAACGCGACCTAACATTGCCTTTGCAACCTTAAGACTAGCCCGCTTCCTATTAAACCTAGGACTAGAACACTATAATGCAGCTAACCAAGTACTCCTGTACCTATTAGATATAAGATAGAGAGCATTGCAGCTTAGTGGAGGTGATAACCTTTAGGTAGCTAGCGACGCATCCTTTGCTGACAACACACTAGACAGGAAAAGCTTACAAGGCTACGCAATCAAACTTTTTAACAGCCTTATTGCCTAGAGGGCAAATAAACAAGACATAGTTACAACATCAACTACTAAAGCAGAACTCCTTGCACTCTTGCAAGTAGCTAAGGAAGCAATGTTTACATTACAACTTTTAAACAAACTGCAAATTAAACTATCCTTAACAACTATTACTATTTAATGCAACAATAAGCAGACTATTTACCTAGTAACAGAGGAAATCTCAAAGCTTTAGACCAAACTTTAACATGTTGACATACACAATCACTGGCTAAGACAAGAAGTGTCTACTAGAAGGATCCAGGTGGAGTACGTATGGTTAATAGATATAATTGCTGACGGCTTTACAAAGGTACTCCTAGTAAACAAGTGGGAAGGATTTCTGACCCAACTTAGTTTAGTAGAGGTAAAGGAACAAAAGGTAGCAAACAAAGTGCCTCTAGAAGACATTTAGACACAACTCAACGAACTTAACCTCATCACGTCCACTAAACCCTAACAATGGTCTAATCCAGCTTGCAACGCCTTCCAAGCTGAGGGGGTGTGTTAGATGTAAGGGCTATATAGGGGTTTATAGAATAGTATTTCCATAACCCCCAAGTAGACAAAGCATTAGATGGACGGGTATTAGTCGTGGTATTGGGCGCAATGTGCGTAAATGGGCCTGCAACRGATCAACRAAATAGGACTAAGCGCATGGGGTTAAGCGAGAAATAAAACCCAGYYRAGAACACRATRGCTGGGRCGCRACACRACAATHAATYAATCAATTCATCAATACTCATCATTCTTTCATCTCACAACGTGACCACATTATTCTTGTAGCCGAAATAGTGCTACAATCTGACACAGTTATTACATCGATTCTAAAACAAAAACACCTAAAAGGTGTCTACAACTCCTATCCAATAAAGAAAACTGTTATTTGGAATTGCATCTATATTAAAAATCAAATACAAAAAAGATATAAAGACTTTATCACTCATAAAAAGGACTTGACCTCCTTCCAATCTTTCCATGACTAACATTCCCTTAAGCAGCCACGGCTCCACCCTTCAAGAACCGACGACTCCCTTTCCGCACAACCCTCTTTGCTAAACCACTCCGCATTCTCCACAGCTTCTTCCAATTCTTTTCCTCATCGCTACTTTGATCTCTCAGCACCGGCGTCACAGCAACGCGGACCCACTCCTCCCGTTCAAGCTGCACCTCAGCCTGCTTGTTCGCCAGTAGTGCTAGCTGCTCCAGCATGACGGGATGCTCAATCAGCTCCTCAACCTTGACTCTTAAGCCGCCTTCCTGCTCGAGCAGCGAGGCAAGGGCTGCAAGAGAGATGAGATCGCCACCCAGATCGAAAAAATTGGAGTTGATGTGGAACAGTTGTGGGTTGGAGGCTTCGCTGCCAAGGACTTGGTTCCACAAATGCGTGAGCATATCAGACAGTACCATGAGGAGCTTCTTATCAATAGTTTCGATATTGGAGAGGATGTTGAGCCTCTTAGGCTCGGGCATCGTGGGCGTGTCATGGGGAATGGGGCTGGTCGGGAGCGACGCAACTACGGTCTCATCCCTAGATGGAAGTGGTAGACGTGGGCTACTCGTGAAGTTTTTCATTAGGTCGCACAGCTTCCTGAAGGCGTCCTCTGCGAACGACGTTGGGATGGCGCTATCAGAGCAGTACGAGAGAGTGATTTCGACATCGCCATTGCAAAGGGGAGTAGAAAGAACCACAATGTCGGCGAGATTTTCCTGCGTGCCAACACTACCCATAGTGTACTGATTCTCTCCAAGGTGGAACTGCTTTGTTGGGTCTACGTTCTGATGCTGAACAACGGTGGAGAAGTGCATCCAATCTGGCCAGTCTGTACAATGCTTGACAATGTCACGGAAGCCGAGCGATTCGTATGACATACCAGCAACTTGCTGCTCCTGGATGCGACGGAGGAGATCGAGCGCAGTCCATCCGGATTCAAATTTAACTCGAACTGGGATGAGATTGACACAAGGGCCCACGATACTCTCTACTCCTGGCACCGCTGCGTTCCTGCCGCTGATCACATTGCCAAAGATGATATCATCCTTCTCCGTGACTTGTGCTAGGACTAGCGCCCACGCTGCTTTGATGATAGTTGCAAGCGTGATGCTTTCGCACGTTGGCGGAAGCAAACTCATGGTTTTCCTTAGCACCACAGTGTCGCCCGTTGGATTACGGTAGTTCGGGCTGTCTTTGGGGATGATCTCTGTCATGGCTGCGCCTTCGAGAAAGCTTCTCCAGTAGTCATAGTGTTGGCTCGATATGCCACCGGCCGAATCTCGGACGTAGTTTGAGAACGGAGGCGAAAGAGGAATGGACTGGCCCTGATATGCTGCTTGTAGGCCCATGAAGATTCTTCCCAGGCAGATGCCATCATACTGAGCGTGCGACATGCGAAGAATGATGCGGTGACGGATGCTATCTTTTTGTTTGAGGACCGTAAATTGCACAAAGGGCTCACCAAGCCGTGGACCAAGTTCCTTGTCTTTCTTTTGGAGCTCCATTGTATACCTGTCCAAATCTTGATCGGTTTCGTAAACGACAAACTCCGGCAGAAGTTTCCTGAGCACCACTTGAAGAAACTGGTTGCCGTAATTGATGAATACGGTACGGAAAATGTCGAAAGCTTGTACGACGCGGAATGCTGCTCGTTTAAGCCGCTGAATGTTAATTCGACCTTGCCCATCGAGAAAGAAATAGTTCAACATCCACTTGGATTCAAGAAGCACGCCGGTGACCGCGAGAGCTTGGAAATTGGTAACAGGGAAGACGTCCAAGATTCCGCCGCGGAACATACCGACCTTTGGGCAGATCCTCTCCTGCAAGAAGCTCTCGACGTTGCTGAGTTTGAGGAGGGAGTACCTTTCGTAAGGATCGCTGGTTACTAAAGCCTTAGTTGTTGAGGGAATGGCTAGCGAGTTTCGTTTGATCTGGTTTTTGAGAACCAAGTCAATCTCATCCGCCATCATGACTTTGGCAGCCATGCCGACGAATGTGGGGTTCTTGAACACATCTGCTACCTTCATCACCAACCCTTCTTCCCTAGCCGCTCCGGCCATTCGCATTGCGATGATGGAGTCACCACCCAAATCGAAAAACCCGGAATCATCCTTGATCTGTTTTATATCCTTTCCGAGGAAAGTGCTCCAAAGCTGTCGTAATGTTTCTGTAGATGGTGAAGAGCGATTCAGATTTTGTGCCAGCTTCTCGGTCTGAACTGTGTCCGATTCGTCGTCGGTGCAGCTGTCGGGGGTGTCTGCGGGGCCGGACGGATACTCGACCGTTGTGCTGTCACTTCTGTATCCTGGAGTTGAAGGATTGGATTGGTCGGCTTGAGACATGGGTCCGAGTCGGCGACCGACCCTAAGTGCGGCCTCGTTGGTATTTACGCTGAACAGTTCGCCACTTGAGAACAGCTGCTCAATTGCTTCACGGACGCATTGGCTGACCATATTTTTTAGCACTGTTTCGCTGACTGCGGCAGGAGCGGCAGGCTGCTGTGCGTCGAACACGAGTTTGAGATCGCGAAGAGTCTGCTGCGGTCGGTCTATGATGTTGCTCAGCAGTGTAGCCATAATACGGGAGAGTTCCTTCGCCTGGTCGCCCGAAACTTTGTCGGTCCAATAGCGGAAGACGACCATCTCTTGGTTCCTAGACGTTAGGATGTTCGCAGTAATAACGTACTGAATCTAGTTAGCCAAACCCTTCTCGTAGAGAACGGAGCCCTTACCTCGCTTGGATCGTGGGATATGACTTGGTCAAAGCTAATAGACGCCTGCTCCATATCGCTTGACTTTTGGTAATTCTGGATAGACATAGCAGTGTTGAAAAGGCTCTTTCCTTCCAATCTTAGATCGTGCTGCAGTCGGGCCACGGAGACGTGTTGGAATGGTAAGCTCTCTAAGAAGTCGCTCTGGACTTGGAGAAAGAGCTGCTTAAGCGTCTTGGTTCGGTCGATCCTGAGGCGGAACACGAGCATATTGATGAACGCACCAACGGCACCCTCGATGCCATCTAGCGGTACATCCCGTCCCGACGTTAGATAGCCGTAGCAAACGTCCTCGGAGCCGGTGTAGTGAGCCAAGACGAGCGCCCAAGCCGCCTGGAGAACGTTTGAGAGCGTGACTTTCCACTTCTCGCATAGTGTTACAAGTTCAGCGAAGCGGTTGAATTCCAGTGTCATAGCGCCGAGACGCTTGTCGCATACGGGGTTCTTGTTCAGCGTTGGGAAAGCACAGGGTTGCGCATTGTCCAAATACTTCTTCCAGAACGCTATGCCGGCCTCTGGAGACTGGCGTGTGATATGTTCGATGTAGTTGCTATATAGAAGGCTAGGGGTTGTCGAAAGACGGTCATCGTACGCCGCGGCTAGATCCTGCATCATGGCGAAGATGGAGCCGCCGTCGATCACGGCGTGATTGACCTCCAGCTTGACAACGAAGCGTCCTGTTGTGGTTTCGCAGAGTGAGAACTGATGTGGCAGTTTTGGCAATTTCTTCCAGTTCGTTTCAGTAATCTTAATAGAGCTGAGCTTTTCGTGCACGTCGGAATCTGCGCACCGGAGGAAGATAGCGCCAGCGTCCGCCTTTTTGACGACGACCTGATCGAACACACCTCCCTTACACACGCTGTCAATGAAAGTGGTGCGGAGCGCTGCGTGGCGATCCACCACCTTTTGCCAGGCTTGCAGAAGTTTGGCGGCGTTCAAGGGGGTTCCATTGGTGGATTTGATTTGGTACATAGTATGCATGACATACGATTCTGGGTCCTTGATTTGGCTGAGTAGGATGCCTTCTTGCATCGGCGCGCAGGGATAGATATCTTCGATTTCGTCTGTGTCGAAAATACAGAGAGATGGCAAAATATCCGCCATCTTCCGGAGACCCTTATAGTCGATCGGCAGGAGTGGGTAGTCACTGAGTGTTCGTTGAGGATGCATGCTCGAGAGTCGCGCGACGGACTCTTCCAACATTCGCTTACATTCGGCCATCCATAGTTGAATCTTGTCTTGATGTTTCATCTTGCGGTTGAAAATAAAGGTGAATCGTATCTTGTTGTTGACCACGGCCGCTGAAATCTCGAAAAGTGCAAATCGTGCCGCGGTTGGCCCAACGTCTGCTATGAGCTTCGCTTCATCCTCATTAGCAAAGCATTCCACTTGCTGGAACAGCGTATCCGCCTGCTCCAACTGCTGCATCCGGCCAAGATAATTGAAAACTATTTCCATGGCTTGGTCGCTGAATTGAGAGCGGCCTTCTGAGGTCAAGAAACGGTGCGCAAAGTATGGCCGACCGTTCCCTGGAGTACTTCGTCGAAGATCTTTTACTCTCCGAACAGTGTCTACCACATTGTCCTCGTATTTGTCAATGTCCACATGGATGGGCGTAATAGTCGTAAACCAGCCCACCGTTCTGGAGAGGTCGAGGCTGGTGCTCCATGCCTCGCGACCGTGGCCTTCATTGAAAACGGTAGGCGTAGTTCGCTGCTTAAACACGCGCGTGAATGAATGGACAATTATAGCAAGAAATATGTCGATCGGCTCCGTTCGGAGGGCCTTGTTGCACTCCGCGAGCACAGCCTGCGTGACCGCTTCGTCCACCTCGAAGCTGGTTCTTTCGACGTCAGCGTAAGTGTTAGGTGTTCCGCCCATACCCCAGAAGCCCATGTCGGCAGGTGGCACATGGCAAGGCAACAACTTGCTGCGTTCCTTTTGGCTTTGCTCGGCCTGTAGGGCGCACCAAGATTGGAAGGATAAGGACTTGTCGACTGCCAGGGTCTGAGTGAGAAGTAGCTCCTCGAGGTCTCCCAAAATAATGCGCCACGAGACCAAATCGATAACAAGGTGATGCGCTACCATGGAGAGAATTTGTTCTCCTTTGTCTGTGTTGAAGAGGTCGACGATGAGTAGGGGACCGTCCTGGATATCTAGGCTGTATTGACTCTTGGCGATGAGAGGAGCGATTTCATGGGATGCAACGTTGTGCTCGAAGAAGTGATATGAGGACGCGATATCTTGGGTAACCTTTTGCTGCCAGACGCCCGCGTTGTTCTTTTCGAAGCGAGCTCGGAGCATAGAGTGCTGTCGGACGACAGTTTGGATTGCTGAATCGATATCCTGGGCCTTTATCGTCCTCGTAATACGCAAGGAGAAGCTTTGGTTGCAACGACTGCCTCCCGAGTATTCGCTGTGAGTTTGGAAGAACAGCTGCTGGATTGGCGAAAGGTCGAAAGCCACGCCTATTGCTTCGTCTTTTACTTCAGTCTCCGTTCCAGATCCGACCAATGCAGCAAGATGAGCAACGGACTTGCATTTCAAAATGTCTTGAAGAGAGAGGTTGATGTGTTCCTTTCGGCAGCGAGCCATGACTTGCATGGCCGTGATAGAGTCGCCGCCTAGGCTGATGAAGGACTGGCCCGGTTTGACTTTTTCGATGGAGAGGTTGAGTACGCGAGCCCATATTTGCTGCAATAAGCGCGCTATGAAACTCGAAGGCGTGGCGGATTCTTCTTGTATCTCCACGCCTGTAATCTTGCTATGGGTCTCTGCATCCAGGCTTTGCACCCAGTTGGCAACCTGCTTCCTGTCTAGCTTTCCACTGACGAGCATGGGAATCCTTTCCACAACGGCCCACGTAGATGGGACCATGTAGGGAGGGAGTTGGTCAGAGAGAACGTCGCGAACTTTTGAAACCAACTTGCGAGCCGTTTCCATGCGCGATCCTTGGAGAACCTGGCATCCGTTGGAGCCAGTAGCGACTTCTGAGGAGGAGAGTTCCTTGAACGTAAGCACTGCAACTAGACGTTTCTTGCAAAGACCCGTCTTGGGATAGGTGATGAGTACATGTCGAATGCGACGGTCCATCTCCAGGCGGTACTCAATTTCTCCTAACTCGAGCCGCTGTCCATGCAGCTTCACCTGGCCATCTTTGCGACCCATGAACAATAGGTCGCCGTTGCTGTCATACCGCACGAGATCGCCCGTCTTATACAAACGGATGGGCTCCTTCCTGAAAACTGGGCTCCATGCTGGATTTTCAATAAAGGCGGCCGCTGTCTTCTGCATGTCGTTGAGATAGCCGCAGGATAAGAATGGCCCCTCCAAAAGCAGCTCACCGGTGCAGCCGACGGGAGACAGGCGGTCCGGGTTTTCTGGGTCCGCAATCCACGCGAATCCGCCCGTATGGGGTTTGCCAATGTTCAATACGTTCCTATTCTGGGCGATTTCGAAGTTGCCTGATGTGATGACAGATGCTTCAGTGGGCCCGTAGGCGTTGATCAACTCGACTTTGTCGCTCCATTTGTCAACGATCTCAATGGGCAGCAGCTCGCCGCCTACCACAAGAGTTTTCAGGCTCGGAACGCTTGTAGGGTCAATGATGTTCGCAACCGACGGAGTGAAGAACGCCCAGCTGACTTCCATTCTTGCCAGTGCTCCACCTAGGTTATTGAATCGCTCCTCGTCGTCGGGAACGCAGACACACCCTCCGTAGGTAAGAGTCGTAAGGATCTCCATGATAGTGGCATCAAAGCAAAGTGATGCAAACTGGAACACGCGAGAGGTTGGTCTCATGCGGAGTGTGTCCCTGTAACCCAGTGAACTAGATGAGACGGCTCTGTGCTGAATTTGTACTCCTTTTGGCTTCCCCGTGCTTCCGGAGGTGAAGATTACATACGCCACATTTGAGGGTGTTCCACACGATTGTCTTGTTGCGTGGCATGGTGGAAGGCTATAGATGCTCTCTCCATCTACGTTGAGAATAGTGTCTACAAACGCCGCGTATCGATGCTCGTAACTGGGTGAGCAGAGCAGAACTCGTGCTTTGGTGTCTCTGATGATCTCTTCGTGCCGTGAAGTAGGGTGTGATGGGTCGAGTGGGACAAATCCGCCTCCAGACATGAGTATGCCGAGAATCACCACTGAATTCCACACCGACTTGTCCATGCAGAAGGGCACTAACACTTCCGACCCAACGCCTGCTTGAATCAGCCGCTGGGCAATCCGTCCTGCATATTCTTTGACTTCTCCATAAGTAAATTGGCCGTCCCAAGCACAGATAGCGGGCGCATTTGGTTGCGAAGAGGCTGTCTTGAGGAAAGTATCGTGGAGACATTCATCTAAGACTCTTGCTTCGTGGCCGTTCCAGCAAGAGACTAGTTTGAGGTCCTGTGGGCTAAAAATTTGTATGTCGCCAACTTTCTTATCCGTTTTCACGAAGGTAGAGAGTTGCTGTAAGACGAATTCAAATTGGTACAGGAGCCGCTGTACTTCCCAACTAGAGATCACGTTCTCGTCGTGGTATGCGATAAACTGGACTTGCGAATTTCCGGTGGAGCACTCGACTAGTAGAGGATACGTAAAAAAATTGCTACCTACCCCATCACGCTGCGGCTCCATGAATTCATCGCGGAGCTGTTCTTCCGCTGACTGAATGACAAGGAGATTCTGAAACTCGCATGCAATCGAAGTATCCAAATTGAGCCGTCTGATGTGCTGTAGGCCCATGTGTTGATGGGGAATGACTTCTGCGGCCATGTGTTGAATGTATTGGGTGTACTCTTTGACGGTAACCCCCTGGTCGACGCGGATCCTAATAGGTACGGTAGTAAACGTTGGGCCAATGATGTCCGCGATGTCCGGTACTGGGATGTCACGACCTGCAAGTGTTTCACCGAACACGACATCTTCAGATCCCACGTACGCCGAGAGCACAAAAGCCCAAGCTGAACGGATAAGAGTGGGCAACGTTATATCAATCTGTTCGAGAGAAAGGTCCATGGAATGAGCCAACGTCGCGCTCTTTCGCGGAATATCCGTAGTAGTAAGAGACACTTGTGGGAAGTGGAGTGGCGAGAAGCCCGAAAGACGGTTCTTCCAGAATTCTTCTGAAGCCTCTACGTTTGTATTGACGAGGTAATTGATAAATTGAGCATATGATGCCTTTGGCAAGCCCAATGCTCCATCAAAATAGAATGCTTCCACGCGCTTCAGGACCATTGGTAAACTCCATCCGTCATAGAGGGCGTGGTGAAGCGACCAGACAAAGTATCGCTCGTTCAATTCGGTATCCTGAACAATGGTGTATCGGGTAAGATCTCCGCCGTTCAGCTGCAGGCTTTCATTTGGAAGGGTCGAAAGGCTGTCGGCAATGTGCCAGGCCATCGGTCGGGTTTGCAGCACCACTTGAACGAATGACGAGGTGCTTGCATGCACGATGCGAGTCCGGAGAATTTCCACCTCTGCTAACGTCTTCCGCCATGCGTCTTTGAAGCGTTCCAAATCGATATGCGGGGGAAGCCTGAAAATGTTTCGTGCCACGTACGCTCCGGGCTGTTTCAAGGACAAGGTGATCAGCCCTTCTTGGAGAGAACTGCACGGGTAAGCGTCTTGGATATCATGCTTTAGAACATTGCACTGTCGAGCAAGGTCGTCGAGGATTTGGTCAAGAGGAACTAGCCCATCAAGCAAGGCAAAGGGCTGCAGAACTGCCTCCGACTCTTGTCTCAACGCCTGGCAAGTGCGAGCCATCTCAGATAGTACGGGATTTCGAAGAATATCACCGACGGCTAATAAAAAGCCTTCCTTGCGCGCGGCAGACACCAGTTTCATTGCCATGATGGAGTCGCCACCCAGTCCAAAGAAATTGTCTTCCGTGCCGATCTCCTCTAGGGAGAGGCTGAGAACGGACGCCCACGCTCTCTGCAATTTGATTTCCATGTTTGTCGTGGGGGCACGACGGTCCGAGCCACTCGCACAAATGTTGTAGCGCGATACTTCGTTTGGAGGCAAGCTTTCAATCATATCCGTTAGTCTTCTGCGGTCCAGTTTGCCCTGTCGAGTGCAGGGCAGTTTCGCGATCGGGATGTAGAGGGACGGGACCATGTAGGATGGAAGAACGCCTCTAAGGCCGGCGTGAATGCCTTTAGCGGCAGACTGTGCAGATTCGGACGTAGGAAGAAGCAGCTCGTCCACGGTTGAATCGGCTACACGGACTCTGGTAGCACTCTCCACAAGATCTGGGAGAGTGAAGAAAACTGCTAGGACCTTTCGGTTCAAGTAAAGCAATTCGACCGATGCTTGAGAGTTTCGCGGGATGTTGGCCACTACATGCGATTGAATCTCGCCCAACTCGATGCGCTGACCGTTGTACTTAATTTGGGTATCTTTACGCGACACGAACGTGAGGGTGCCGTCCGAATTGTACCGCACCAAGTCGCCAGTTCGGTACATGCGCCCCTTCGTAAGAAGAGCGTCGGAAATAGGTCCCTGGTGCAGCCAGGTTGCATCGTTGATGAAAGCCTCCTTTGTCTTTCCTTCGTTGTTGATGTAGCCACGCCCCACTGTTCTGCCTTCAACGACGAGTTCGCCAACGCACCCGATGGGTACCAGTCGGTTGTAGTTTCGAGGGTCAGTGACCCAAGAGCGGCAACCTACAGCTCTACCAACGTTCGATGGATCCGTGTTGGTGATCTTACCATCCTTGTCCACTTTTTCGCCGGTGGTGGCGACGACACAGGTTTCGCTCGGGCCGTAGCCATTGATCAAGCACAATTTTCGGCCGCTCCACTTCGTAATATGCTTGGAGAACATGGCTTCTCCCGCGAGGATAAGAACGCGCACGCTAGGGACATTTTCTGGTTGCAAAGTATCTGCGACAGAGGGTGTTAGACACAGCCAGTTGGCGTCCATTCTTTGTATGGATCCGGGAATGTCGTTCATACGGTCCTCCTCACTCGGGACGCAGACGCAGCCACCAATAATGAGTGTCGTGAAAATCTCCATGATGCTGGCGTCGAATGTGTAAGAGGCAAATTGATAGACGCGCGAGGATGATTTAATATAAAAAGCCTGGGAATGCTCAACGGCGCTCGTGCAGAAAGCGCCGTGTTCGATCATTGTGCCCTTGGGGACACCGGTCGTCCCTGACGTGAAGATAATATAAGCTAACGTCTTCGGCGTTGCCAAGGGGAACTGGAACGTTTCGGGGAAGCTTGACAGGCGGTTGATGGAGCTGCGGTCGACAGCAAGGGCTGTTTTCGCAACCGCAGAGGCCTTGTCTTCGTACTTCTTAGAGCAGAGGACAAGACGAGCATCAACGCTTTCAATGAGTGTATTGAGTCGAGCATCCGGATGAGTGGGATCGAGGGGAATGAAAGCACCGCCTGCCTTCATTACGGCCATCATCGCAACTACATACCAAGCTGACTTCTCAAAACAAAGCGGGACATACACGCCGGGCCGGACTCCAAGGCCTACCAAATGGAATGCGAGAAGCGAAGTAATGCGCTGGAGCTCTACAAAGGTGAAGCTCGCATCCCATCCGCAAATGGCTGGGGTCATTGCGGGCAACATGAACGCGTGGCTGTCGATCATGTCGTGAATGCACTTGTCTACAGCAGTAGGTAGGCTCTTGTTCCAGGTGAGGATCTGCTTCCGTCCGTTATCGCTTAAGAGATCAAGTTCTCCGACCGTAAAGGGCTCATTGGTGCTGTGGACGAGGCCTTGCATTATGTGGTCGAAGGTGTGGGCTAAGTTGTTCGCCTGTGGGTCCGAGATCTTGTCAGTCCAATATGTGAAACTGACGGTAATGGACGATTCCCATGCCTCCGCATTGACCGTGAGAGCGTATTCGCTTGGGTCCTGAGCATAGAGGACATCGAATGCTACAGCTGATTCAGCTGAAATGTGGACGTTTGACCGGTAACGGTCCTGGAATGTGAATGCCGAGTTAAAGAGAGAGGAGCCTGCAAGGTTAAGTTGGTGCTGAACCTCTGCCAACGAGCAGGATTGATGTGCAATGCTATTTATATAGTCCTCCTGGATTTTGCCGAGAGCATTCTCCAGTTGAACGTCGTCGGTAAGCGTGATGCGACAGATGAGGATGTTGATGAATGTGCCAATGGCGTCTTGAATTCCACAAACCGGAGCGTCTCGCCCAGAGGTCAAATAGCCAAAGCAAACTTCGTCAGAACCCGTGTAGTAGCGCAGCACAAGCCCCCATACGAGCTGAAGAGCATTGGACAGTGTTACCCCCCTTTTCATGCAGAAAGTTTGCATTTCGTCCGTTCGAGGCAACTGGAGCTTATGGCATCGCAGCACTGGAGCGCCGCGAGCCCCGTCGTTCAGCAAGGGGAAGTAACAAGGCTCGACGTCGGCGAGATAGTTCTTCCAGAACTCTACATGGAGTTGTTGGGGAGTATGGAGGAGATGTGCAATGTAATCGCGATAGAGAGGTACCTGGCCGTCTTCTTCCGCGTTCTCGTACATCTCGGCCAGCTTGCTAATTAGAATCGGAATGGAAGATCCATCAACGAGCGCGTGGTTGATTTCGAGCTTGCAAAACACGCGACCGGAAGGTGACTGGCAGAGAGTGAGTTGGTGAGACAGCTTTCCTTTTGTGTAATCTGCGGGCGCTTGGCGCTCAAGGAGTTCTTGAATGTTTTCAGTGTTGCACTCGAGCTGCTGGACTTGAGCGGTGCACTGCTTAAGCACTGCCTGGCCGACTTCTCCTTCGTTGCAAAGTCCATCAACGAAGATGGTGCGCATAGTCGGATAACGATTGATCACAGACTGCCATGCGTTCGTAAGAGCCTTTGTGTCGACTGGTCGTCCCTCCTTGGTCGATCGAGCTTCAAATACAGAAGAATACGCGTAGTGCTTTGGATTCCGCATCTGGCTCAGGAGGATGCCATGCTGCATTGGAGAGCAGGGGTAGACATCCTCGACTTGGTCTAGAGCGGAGACTCCCACGCGGGACAGTTTCTCCGTGAGATGAGCCGCGCCGTTGAACGTGAGCGGTACCAAAGAAAAGTTGCTGAGGGAAGGCTTCGGCTCAGTCCGTGCGAGCTGCTCTACCGCATCTTGCAGCATTCTTCGGCATTCGGAGATCCACATTCGGATGGAAGACTGCCGCTGCATATGTCGGTTGTAGGTGAAAGAGAACGTAATGGACCCATGGGTTACAGAGGCGCAAATTTCGAACAGCGCAAAGCGAGGGACACCATTTCCAACGTTAGATGCCGCGTTAACGGACTGCCCTGAGAGGCCGTCAGCGGGCTGGAGCAAGGCTTCTTGGCGTGCGAACTGTTGGAAGTGTCCCAGGTAGTTGAAAGTAACCTCCATTGGCCAGTGGTCGGCAAACCTTGTCCGGCCTTCGTTGCTAAGGAGGCGATGGGCGAAATAAGGGCGCCCTTTGCCTGGCACACGGCTTCGAAGGTCTTTGATCCAGCGAACCCATTCAGCTATGTCATGATCTTTGGCCGAAGCTTTTGGAACGAAGATGGGGCACATCGTCGTAAACCAACCAACAGTGCGGGACAAATCCTGCTTCGGATCCCATGTCTCGCGGCCGTGGCCTTCGTTGAAGATGGCTGGCGGGCCTGACCGATCAGGGAACACACGGGTGAACGAACGAAGCAGGGATGCCAGGAGCAAATCGACGGGCTCCGCATTAAGGTTGCTATGGCAGTAGCCAAGAAGCTTCGACGATGTGTTGACGTCTACCTCAAAAGTCTCTGCAATCGTGTCGCCGCTAAGGTTTTTATTCTTTTCCATGCCCCAATATGCAAAGTCGGCGCGCGGTACCTCGTCCAAAGGGTAGACGTTGCCAAACATGGTTGAATCCGCTTCAGATTGCAAGCGGCACCAGGTCTGGAAAGGAAGGGAACTCTGGACGGAGCTCTTGATGCCTCCTAGAATATCTTCGAGGTCCTGCAAGATTACTTGCCAAGAGACTACGTCGATGATCAAGTGGTGGGCTACAAGGGAAAGCAGTTGACCTGCAGGCTGCGTGGATTCGAAAACATCTAGGGCAAGCATGGGACCGCTTTGAATGTCTAGGCTCTTCTGGCTTTCTTCAATGGTTTTCTTGACAGTAAGATCGTTCATGATGTCGCCAGAGTATTCGTGGATTCGAAAGCGGAAAGACGTCGAAAGATCCTGGACAATGGACTGCTTCCATATGCCTGCATCATCTTTAAGAAAGCGCGCCCGCAGCATATAATGTGCGTTAACGACGGTTTGGATCGCCTGCAAAATTTTGCTTGGCTTAGTGTGTTTCTGGATTCGAAGCAGCACACTCTGATTGAACTGCTGCCAAGTATCACCCACACAGTCAAAGTAGAGGCGCTGAACGGGCGAAAGGTCAAAGGGCTTTTCGAGTTCCTCTGCCTCATAAGATTCTTGCTCAGTAACAGTGACCCTGGCTGCGAGTTCGGCTATGGACTTGCTGCGGATGATATCTTGCACTGTGACGCCCAGGCCGTTTGCGCGACAGTATGCCATGACCCGCATAGCAGAGATAGAGTCGCCGCCGAGATGCAAAAAGGATTGGTTCATCGAGATCTGATCCGCGGGGAGGTTCAGGACGTGGCCCCAGATTTGCTGCAGTGTCTTCTCCACTTCCGACTCTGGTTTCCTTGCTTCGCCATCACTGCTGTCGATCTGAGAGACATCATGATAAATATCCTCGCTCATTTTCTCCACCCACTCGACAACCTGTCTGCGATTAAGCTTCCCAGAGGAAAGCAGTGGGATTTTGCGAAGAACAACGAAGATCGATGGAATCATGAAGGATGGAAGCCACTCGCACAGTCGCTCGCGGATCTGGGCCAGGTAGGGAGAGATTTGTTCGTTCGACACGACTTCTAGGACACTCGATGCAGCCCCAGAATCAGACAAATCACGCAAGGACAACACCGCCACCAATCTTTTGGAACAGAGTCCCTCCAGTGGGACTACTGCGAGAGCGTGCTGGATCATTGGATCAGTTCGAAGGCGAAACTCGACTTCACCCATTTCCAGCCGCTGTCCGCGCACTTTGGTCTGGGTGTCTTTCCTACCAAAGAACAGCAAATCTCCGTTCGGGGCATATTTGACTAAGTCGCCAGTCTTGTACATGCGAACGGGACCGTCTGCAAAGGCTGGGTTCTGCACAAAGACCTCGTTTGTCTTCTGCTCGTTGTGTAGGTATTCCCTCGCCAAGACGGGTCCCTCGACCAAGAGCTCTCCAATGGATCCAACTGGAACGAGCCGGTTGTGGTTGTTTTTGTCGGCAATCCAGCAACGTCCTCCTACGGGTCTCCCTATGTTTGTGGGTTCGGTAGAAGGGCCCATATTTTTCACCGTAGTGATTACGGCGCATTCAGTCGGACCATAGGCGTTTTGAAGTGCAACCTTGCTAGCCCACGTAGATACGTGCGTTTGGGACATGGCTTCGCCGAGAAGGGCCAAAGTGCGGAGTGTCGGGACAGATGACGGTCGAATTAACTGTGCAAAAGATGGCGTGAGCGACGCCCAGTTGATCCGCATTTTATTAATCGCCGTGGCGATATCGTTCAGTCGGTCATTCTCGCTTGGGATGCAAACGCAGCCCCCTAAGCCGAGTGTCGTAAGGATCTCGAGCAAGCTCACGTCGAAAGTGTACGAAGAGAATTGCAATGCCCTAGTGGCGGCGTCTATTCCCATGCGGGGTCCGTGAGATGCGGCTGCTGTACAGAAGGCGGCATGCTCCACAACAGTGCCCTTTGGGTTGCCAGTGGATCCGGAAGTATAGATGATGTACGCAGCGCTCTTGCTGGAACATTCTGGGAGGGGATCTCTTATGTGTTGCATTTGATCGATAGTATCTTGGTGGATGGGAATGACCTTGTTGACAAGAACCTCGCAGAAAATTTGATGTTTCGCGGAACACAGCATGACTCGGGCACCAACGTCCTCCACAATGCTGCGTAGACGTGCAACAGGGGCTGCTGGATCCAAAGGAACAAAGGCACCGCCAGATTTCAGTACCGCTACCATGGCCACAACCGCCCAGGCCGATTTTTCGAAGCAAAGCGGGACGGTGACTTCGGGTCCGACTCCTACGTATCATTAGCAACGAAAGGAACCGTTTCGGTAACAAAAACAAACCCAAAGAACGAAGGAAGCGCGCCAAGGTGGTAGCAAGTTCGTCGAAGTGTTTGTAAGTGAACGAAGCGTCCCAAGAGCAGATGGCCTCTGTGTGGAGCGGCAGTTTTTGAACCTGTTCTTCAATTATATGGTGGACGCATTGGTCAATGCTCGCCAACGGCTGCGAGTTCCATTCCCGGATAGTTTCATGGTCAGCGGCGCTCAAAAGAGACATTTCGCCAATTTTCTCCTTCAGAGCGGCTTCACTGTTCAATTGTTGGAGGAGGGTCTTGAACTCCTGCAACAACTGGTCTACCTGCCAGCTTGAAATAACGTTCTGATCATAATGAGTATCAATATATACTTTCCCTTCACTTACCGTGCAAGACACCATGAGAGGATGAATATAGAAGTTCGTGCCTGCGGTGCTACTATCCTGGTGTCTCCAAAGATTTTCGTCCAAGGGGTCATTGACGCCGTGGTTGATCGCCAACAAATTCTGGAATTCACAGGCGGCAGAGACTTCTGGGCCGAGCTGCTTGATACGCTGAAGACCCACATGCTGGAAAGGCAATGCCCGAGCGGACTGTGCTTGCACTTCCTTTAGGAAGGCTTCGACCGTATCTTCACGGTTGATCTTCACTCTCAAAGGTATTGTCGCAAGTGTTGGACCAATCATGTCTGCAATGCCAGGAACAGGAGCATCTCGCCCAGTGGTGGATTCACCAAACACTACGTCGTCAGAGCCCGAGAAAATTGCCACGGCCAAAGCCCATGCAGAGCGAACCCTCGATGGCATGGTGATATCGGTGTGGAGCGTGGGTGACATCTTAATGGTCCGTTTCTCCAAGCTCGTTGCCCTTGCTTGATAAGTTGGGTGCGGTAGGGCTGGGAATTGGGGCGCAGACGTCCCAGATAGCGTAGCACGCCAGAAGTTATCGGATTCAGACATGTCGAGCTTGGACAGATAATTGATGAACGACCGATATGGGGTAGTTAAAATGCTTTGGGTAGCGGGAAGGCCCTGGTAATAGCGCTCAATACGTTTCAGGATCAGAGGAAAGCACCAGCCATCATATAGAGCGTGATGAATTGTCCAGATGAAGCATGGAGAGTCTGTATCCTCGCCAATGAGGGTGTATTGCGTCAGCTGTCCCCCGTTGTAGGCCGGAACCTGGCAGGTGGAGCGTCCTTCAAGGCTGGTAGCGCTTTGCCAACGGAGAGATTCTCGAATGACGGCCTGGAAGAACCCGCGGTCTTGGACGTAGACGACTCTCGTTCGGAGAATTGATTCGGCATCAGCAGCGGCCTGCCACGCTTCTTTGAAGCGCTTTAGGTCGGACCCTGGCTTCAATTGGTACATATTGTGCGCGGTGTAGGCACCAGGGTCTTTCATGGAAAGGGCCATAAGTCCCTCTTGGATGGCGGTGCAAGGATATACGTCCTCAATGGCGTTCAGCTCCACCTGACAGAGGCATGCGATTTCAGTTTTCAAGTGGGCTGTGTCGTCGAGTGCTGAAATTAGCGAGAAAGGTTGGACATTTGCTTCTGTCTGGGAGTCGCCGGACGCCAGTGAAGAATTTAGTGCGAGGTCTTCGAGTTTGGGTGTTTGGAATATATTAGTGACAGCGAGAATGACTCCCTTCAGGCGAGCAGCGGCGACAAGCCGCATGGCTCCAATAGAATCGCCACCCAATCGGAAAAAATTATCCTCAGCGCCGACGGTATTGGGCTCGATGGCCAGGATATCTTCCCACAGAGCAGCGATGGTCTTTTCTATAGTGGTTACAGGGGCCCGACCGCTTCGTCCAGCTAGCCGGTATGTGGCCGCAACTTCGTCCGTAATGTTGCGAACGAGACTTCGCAAGGCTTGGCGATCCATCTTGCCAGACGAAGTCATGGGCATTTGAGCCACAGGAATGTATAGAGAGGGCACCATGTACGACGCGAGAGCAGAGGAGACGGCGGTTTCGATGTTCTTCGCTAGGGCTTTTACGAGATCATGCATTGGTAACAGGAGGTTATTTTGGTCGGCCGGTTCCACGCAGAGAAATACGGCGAGGGACTCCTTCCCTCCAGGAGAGACAAGTTCGACAGCAGATTGAACACTTTCAGGTAGGCTAGCTTTGACATGGTGCTCAATTTCTCCCAATTCAATGCGTTGTCCATGTAATTTGATCTGGGTATCGATGCGTCCTAAGTAGTTCATCGTTCCATCAGAGTTGTAGCGTACTAAGTCTCCTGTCTTGTACATGCGACGCCGCTCGCTCTTTGTCTTTGCCCAGGGAAGTTGTTGGCCAAGGCTCCAGGCCGGGTTTTCGATGAAAGATACAGCGTCTCTTTCCGGGAAGTTGAGGTATCCACGAGATACAATAGGGCCCTCGATCACCAACTCACCCACGCAGCCCACGGGTACTAGCAGGTCAGAACTGGAGGGGCTAACGATCCAGGAGACGCATCCTACGGGGCGACCCAGGTGAGTTGGGTCGGTGTTTGAGTTGATGCCTACATGCACGGCACTGTCGATGGAGCATTCGGAAGGGCCATACTGGCCGTGGAGCCGTACAGAATCGCTCCAGACCTCAATATTCTTCTTCGTAAGGGGCTCGCCGCCAAGAGCCAGGTCCTTGACGGTTGGGACGTCCTCTGGCTCCAAGAACGAGGCCACGGTTGGAGTGAGGCAGCAGAAATTGACATCCAATCGGTTGATAGCGCCAGCAAGGTCGTTCATTCGATCGTGCTGCGAGGGGACACAGACGCATCCGCCACGGGTAAGTGTAGTAAAGATTTCTTCCAGGCTGTTGTCGAAGGTGTATGTCGAAAATTGCAGCATTCGGGTATCGGGGCCAATCTTCAGGGCAGAGCCATGTGCATTGAAGCTAGTCACTAAGGAGCGATGCTCGAGAACGACGGCTTTAGGTCTCCCTGTGCTTCCTGAGGTGAAGATGATGAATGCTGGATTGTACGGCTCGATAGTAGGACAGGCTGGGCCGTCCACCATTGGCAGCGCATCTAGGAGAGAGGGACTCACGGAGACAACGTTTGAAACCATGGATTCAAAGATGGGGGCATGTTGAGGCGCAACAAGGATGACCTTTGCGCCTACATCCCGCACTCTGACTTCCAAGGCGGATTGCGGATGCGTTGGGTCGAGAGGAACACAAGCGCCCCCTGCCTTCATGACACCGAGCATTGCCACAATCGTCCAGGCCGATTTGTCGAAACATAACGGCACGTACGTCTCGGGGACAATGCCAAGCGTAATGAGATGGTGGGCCACTCGGTTTGCAGCTGAGTCCAACTGCTCAAAGGTAAAGCTGCGATCCCAGCAACAGACTGCGGGTGCCTGCGGTCGTAACTTCGCCTGCTGCTCGAAACTCCAGTGGATGCAGCTGTCAATGCGACTTGGCATGCTGCTATTCCACATCGTGATTTGGTGATGATTGCGATCACTAAGAGTGTCGAGCTGCCCAACGAGAGAATCTGCATGACAAAGGATGTTCTCGAGAGCACGAACAAAGGTGCTCGCGATATTTTCAGCTTGCCCGTCCGATACAGTGTCTGTCCAATAATACAAGTCGATGGCTGCAGTGTCATCTATAGCTTCCACGTTGATCGAAACGGCGTACTCGGTGGGATCATGGTTCGGAACGCGCTCTAAAAAGGATATTGCGGTGGCGCTAGATTCGCGAACTGGAGGGAGTTTTCGATAGGAAATGATAGTGTTGAACAACGCCGCGCCCGAGAGGCCCAGGGCGTGCTGTACGTCTGCCAATGGCGTGTTGCGATGTGAGAGACTGTCTGCATAATCCCGCTGAACCTGGTCCAACACGTCGCTGAGACGTGTGGTCGATGTAAGCTCAAGGCGACACGCGAGCATGTTTATAAAAGGGCCGATGGCATTCTCCGAATGCTGGATCGAGGCGTCTCGAGTTGATGCCAGGTATCCAAAACACGGTCGATCCGTCCCAACGAAGCAGCGCAGAGTCATCGCCCACGCGACATGAAAGACATTCGAAGGCGTTACACCTTGGGCGTTTCCAAAGGCTTGTAGCTCTCGGAGTTTCTTGAAGTCAACACGGAAAGATCGGAGTTGCCTCGTAGCGTCTGGCATACCGTCGTTGAGGACAGGCATGTGGCATGGCTCCACACCGTCCAGGTAGTTCCTCCAGTACTGCATTCCACCCTCGAAAGTCTGGCCAGCGAGATGTGCAATGTAATCACTAATCAGTGGCTTCAGCTCCGTTTCTAGACGGTTCTCATATGCTAGAGCCAAATCGCGGAAAAGGAAGGACATAGAGGTGCCGTCGACAACAGTGTGGCTGATTTCGAGCTTACAGAACACCTGT
This sequence comes from Beverwykella pulmonaria, assembly GCA_001599595.1. Classification (NCBI taxonomy): domain Eukaryota; kingdom Fungi; phylum Ascomycota; class Dothideomycetes; order Pleosporales; family Melanommataceae; genus Beverwykella; species Beverwykella pulmonaria. The sequence continues at coordinate 1,296,508 of BCHH01000011.1, read as the reverse complement.
CCAAGTCTAGTCTGGCATATCGTGAATCGGTGAGGCGGTCGCATGCCCTCGTCATATGATACGGGCTGTTGGTTTACGAGGGCATCAAGTGCCGCGCGGTCGTCTTCACAGCTTAGACGGATGATTTCCGGTTGTACATGTTTGAGGACGATTTGGCTGTACAAGTCATTTCTGCTGTCCAAGCTTTCGGCGAAGATTGTACGCAGTGCCGCGTGACGGTTCACGACAATCTTCCATGCGTCTTCGAGCACCGCGGGGTCTACACGAGTGCTGCCCCTGGAGACTACCTCGGATATCCCGTGGACGGCATAAAAGTTTGTGTTCTTCATCCGGCTCAGCAGCAAACCTCGCTGCATGGGGGAGGCGGGGTAAATATCTTCGATGTCGTAAACGCTCTGAATGCCTTTTTCGGGAAGACGTTGCGTGACAAGCGTCTCTAGTTGGCTATAAGAGAGAGATAACAACGGGAAGTCGGCTAATGTAGGCGCAGGAGCCAATGTGGATAGTTTATCCGCAATGAGACTCAGAGACTCAGAGCAGGCAGAGATCCAGCGTTGAAACCTCTTCCGATGGCGAATATGACGGTTGAACGTGAAAGAGAAACGAAGCTTTCCTTGAGAAACGACTGCGGAGATCTCAAAAAGCGCGAAACGAGGAGCTAGTTCCCCGACATCTGCAGTCCCACCTGCACCGCGAGCTTCGCCAGCTAGCTCTTCCACGGGCTGAAGCAATGCCCCCTCGCGTTCGAGCTGCTGGTACTGGCCAAGATAATTGAACGCGATCTCCATTGGCCAGTGATCGAGAAATGCGGCTTCACCTTGAGCGGTCAGAAAGCGAGTCGCGAAATAGGGCCTTCCGTTGTAGGGAATCCGGCGTCGAAGGTCTTTGACGTGCCGGACAATGTCTACGACGTCGCTGAACGCTTCATTGGGAACGATAACGGGATATAGCGAGGTAAACCATCCTACAGTGCGAGAGATGTTGATGGATTCGTTCCAAGGCTCACGACCATGCGTCTCGGTGTATAGGGGCGGTACGGTGCGTTCAGGGAAGATGCGTGCGAACGAAGAGAGTAGAGCAGCGAAAAGAATGTCCACGGGCTCAGTGCGCAACGCGTTGTGGCAAGACTTCATTACCAAAGCCGTGCGGTGGACATCGAGCTCAAATCCCTCCGAGACAACACCGCCATAATTATTAGGGATATTCTCCATACCCCAGAACGCAAGATCGCCGCGGGGCACACTCTCGACGGGAAGGACTTGGGCGGGGGACAGGGTCTGGGCATGCTCTGCTTGAAGATGACACCAAGCTTGGAAGGGCATTGTTGTTGGTGTAAGCATGGGTGCCGACGGATTCGACAAGATGTCTTCCAGCTCTTCCATAACTACTCGCCAAGAGACTAGGTCGATGACGAGATGACTGGCGGTAAGGAAGAGGAGCTGCTCCCGATTGCTAACCTGGAACAGATCTGCCGCGAGTAGGGGGCCTCGTACCATGTCTAGGCAAGAGTGGCTAGCGGCAATGTGTGATGTGGTCTCGTCCCTCGAAGCGACATGAAGGTGGCGGAGACGATAGGATTTGGAAATTTCCTGTGTGACTCGTTGCCTCCAAGTGCCTGCCAGTCCGGTGCAGCTGAATCGCGCCCGCAGCATAGAGTGCCGCCTGATGATGGTTTCGATGGCGTTTTGGAGGGTGTCTTCATCAATGGTACGAGTGGTGCGCAGGAAGACGCTCTGGTTAAAATACCCTTTTCCTTGGTTTGGCAGCATGAAGTAGTGTTGCTGAATAGGGGAAAGGTCAAACTCTTGCTCGACTACTTCTTGATATTCAGTAAATTGTTTGACGTCCTCGGCGCAAGTAGCAAGTTGTGTAATTGACTTGCTGCGGAGGATGTCTTGCACCTTGAGTCCGATTCCTAGCCGCTGGCATCGACCCATTACTTGCATAGCTGAGATAGAATCACCACCTAAATTTAGAAAAGGCCTATTTAGACCAATTTGGTCCACGTCTAAGTTAAGAACATAGCTCCAAACCTGTCGAATTTTTGTTTCGATCTCGGTAGCCAGTCGGGACAATGTCTCTTCTTCTAGCTGGGCGATCTCTGTAGTAAGGCGATAAATTTCGTCGCTCAAGTCTTCGACCCATTTCCCTACACGCTTCCTGTCTAGTTTTCCAGAGGTTAAGAGTGGAATAGACTCTACGACGATCCAGACGGTGGGAACCATATACGTAGGAAGACGCGTAGATAGACGATCGCGCAAAGCGGAGATGTACTTGGCGGTGGAGTTTGTAGGGGATTCGGTCACGAGTTGGAGGGGATGACCTTCCGGTTGGTGAGCAAGAGAAAACACAGCGACGATCTTACGCTTGCAGGGTCCGGCTTTAGGCATGAGAATCAAGCCGTGCTTCACGTCCACGTCTGCGGCGAGGGGATGCTCGATTTCGCCTAATTCAACACGTTGGCCGTGGACTTTAACTTGGGTGTCCTTGCGACCAATGAAGTGAAGAGTGCCGTCAGAGTTGTATCGTAGCAAGTCTCCAGTCTTGTAGAACCGGCGACCAGGCGCCCAAGCCAGGTCGCGAATGAACGCCTCAGATGATTTCTTCTCGTCGTAGAGGTAGCCTCGCGCTAGGGTCGGCCCTTCTACAAGAAGTTCACCTGTACAGCCGACAGGGACAAGTCGGTGGTGGTTCTCGGGTTCGACGAGCCAGCAATAACCGCCCACGGGGCGTCCGACGTTCGCTGCATGGCAACCTTTCATGGACGGATTAATGATGGCAGATACGGCACATTCGGTGGGGCCGTAGCCGTTGACGAGATTTATGTGAGACCAGGTGGAAACGTGCTCTTTAGACATGGCCTCTCCTGCCAAGACAAGCGTCTTCAATTCAGGCACCTGCGAGGGTTGCAGGAAGCTGATGAAGGAGGGGGTCAAAATCGCCAGACTCACCCGCATGGAGATCATAGCGGAGGCGATATCATTTAGGCGGGCTTCCTCGCTAGGAATGCAAACACAGGCGCCGACCATTAGGGGGGTGAGCGTCTCGATAAGGCTGGAATCAAAAGTATAGGCAGCGAATTGAAGGACGCGAGAGTCGGAATTGACGTGAATGGCAGGCCCATGAGCTCTTGCGCTCGAGCAAAAGGCAGCATGCTCGAGCAAAGCACCTTTGGGCTCTCCAGTAGTGCCCGAGGTGAAGATAATGTAAGCGGCATGGTTGGGGCTCACATTAGGAAGCTTGGCACCAACACACTTAAGTTTTGCAAATACTCCGAGGATATCGTGGTCGACGGGAATAATCGTCTCCGCGACGGTGAGGAGATTGTCGGTATATGCACGAGAGCAGAGCAGGACTTTGGCGTTAACCCGCCGAGAGAGCGACTGGAGACGAGAAACCGGGTGGGCAGGATCCAAAGGCACAAAAGCCCCACCCGCCTTCAGGACCGCAAGCATAGATACGACCGCCCATTTTGACTTATGGAAGCACAGGGGAACGAATGTCTCGGGACCTATGCCGAGCTCAATGAGGCGGTGGGCTAGTGTAGTGGAAAGGTCGTCGAGCTCCCTAAAGGTGAGGCTACCGTCCCACGCACAGACCGCCTCGCGTTCGGGCTGACTCAGGACTGGATCTCCAATCACCTCATGTATGCACCGCTCCACCCTCTCGAGCGGTGCTGCATTCCACTCACGCAGCTTCTGCCAACTCCACTCACTGACATAGTCCAGCTCGCCCACCTTGCAAGCCGGCGAGCGGAGGATCTCCGTCAACGTCTTGCTAAGAGTGGAAACGACGCCGCACGCCTCTTCGATAGACATCACCGAATTATTGAAATCCAAGAAGACATTCGGGTCTTTGTCCGCCATCTCAACGCGGAGGCATACATGGTTGTGCTAGATCAGTCAGCGAAGAGGCCCTACCCAACCAAGAAACTCAACTAACCTTGTCCAGGATCGCTTTTGTGTGAGCGCTTGCCGTCAAGCCTCGAAGCTCGACAGTGGTGTTGTAGGGGTACTTCATAGCATCCCCTACACTTAATACATCTCCAGGGAGGGAAATACGATATTCCTCGCCTTGGAGATACTCGAATTGCACCTTTTGAACCAGGTCGCCCAAGGTGGTGGCGGTGTCACCCAGACCGACTTGGACAATGGGCTCGGTGAAGCCATTGCGAGTCCCTACAAGGCCGTTGGAGTGAGTCCCAAGGCCTATCTCCTGGTATCCGAAGCAAACTTCTTCCATGCCGGTGTAGCAGCGAAGAACCAGAGCCCAGGCGGTGCGCAGAATACCCGCAAACTGCTCCCTGTTCTCCTTGACCATCTCCTGGAGCTCTTGGAAGTGATTGACCTCTACTTTAAGGAACGAAACATCCCCAGAGCCATCCTCGCTGCCTTCAAAGGCGCGCAAATGGCAAGCTTGCGCACCGTTCAAGCAACCGGCCCAGTGGGAAGCCGCGGCTTGAATAGACTGGTCGTCCTTCCCAGACATTGTAGGTTTTGGTTGACTTGGTCTTTTTCTTTTTGGAAATTCTATGGAGTCTAGCCGCGGATTCCACGTTAGCACTGGGACGAATCTTGGACGCTGTCACATACTCTCGAAGCAGTCTTGTTACGGAGCTTGCAAGAATCTTGGGAGATATATCGAACTTGGTCGCAGTTCAAGAAACACAAGTATAGCTGTCAAGCAAAAAGCTAGGTGTCGCGGGGCAGGTGTCGTGGGGAAGATGTTGCAGGGCAGAGGGGAGTCTGGGTGTTTGAGAGCTACGGTGATGAGATGCTCATATCACCTGCACAGCCTATTCTATTGACTGATTCCCAATTTAGAGCATCTCGTTTCTTTCAACCTGGCTCCCCCATTCTTGCAGCAAGGAGCAAACCCAGGGAGATACGAACTGACTCAACCCTCCAACACTCGAAGGCTTTCGTATTCGTAAATCTTCACCGTGGCATTGCGAGACTAGTTGCCTGAGGACTCGCCACTGGATTAAGAAGAAGGAATAGGTTTGGACTTTGTCCTGGCGGTGAAAACCCCTGTATTCAGACATGCATTCATTGAAAGTCCTCGGATAGCGGGAAGCCCTCGTGTTTGAAGGCTGTTTCGCGTGGCATTACAAAGAATCTGGAAGAGAGACATCCAATGAATCCGGAACAAAACCAATAGACGGAATCCATAATGAAGGTCAATGACACTCTTTTACGTAAACCGACTCACCGCGACACTGGGCTGGACGGGTGTACGGGACCTTTCTCAATGATAGATGCCTTCCGTGTCCAAAAAGGTCTTTTGATCTCGTACATCGTGTTAGAAGATGTATATTTAGTGCCAAGAAGAAGAGGTGGAGCCGTCTTACGCCAGCATTTAATCGGATCGCATAGAGGCGTCAGACAGAGACCGTTCGCGCACGGGTGCCCGGCTAGCTCGACGAATTTTCTGGGAGAAGCAGTCAAACTTCCATCACTTGGTTGGGTCGTGTCGTCAGAGAAGCACGTGTAGGTGGACGGATGCGGCTCTTGAGTGGACAGAACCGCGTAGCTTGGCGCCAATGGAGCGGTTTAGGCGGTTGAAAAGAGGAGGTCGGGGTGACGCACAAAGTCGGTCTCCGGATGAATCGTAGTCGGATGTAATCAGGGACCATCTTTAAAAAAAGTGGCCAACTGATTCCCGCACATTTAGATGAGCAGATGCGGCTCTTGAGTGGACAGCTCGTGTTGAATCATACAGCTTGGCACGGCTGAAAAGAGGCGGTGACTAGGGTGGCGCTCAAAAGTCTGTCTCCAGGTGAATCGTGTTCGGATGCAGAGAACCACGTTTGAAAAACGTGCGCCAACCCGTTCCGACACGTGCACTCCTGGTGGCACACGAGGGATCTCTCACAATGGCGCTCGGGCATCACGTCAGCCAAGTTCGCATCTATATTATACTGTACCACTTTGCCCCTCGCAGTACCGTATCTCGGCGGAATGGCGGAATGGCGCCATACTTGTAGGGAAGACAATAGCGCCATAAGGCGGTAGCACTTGTTCCCGTCGCTAGCTATGCAGCACAGCGACGACTCTCACAATCGATTCTTAGGATATCAGAGAACGCAGCCAATGCCTCGCAGGACGTTGAAGAGAGGCAACGCCGCTGATGTTGCTGGAGCCAGATAAGTGGGGTGATGAGGGCGATCTGTAGCTCTTGGCATGCGAGGCTGCCGGCTACCGAGTATGTGTGACGTGACGTGCATACGACCGGAACGAAGAGGCTGCGGGGAATACGATCAGAAATGACCGTGCCGGCCGCACGCTGGCGCAAAGGGAAGGCTTGACAGCCGTTGGTGGCGTTCCGTCGCAGCTCCGTGCCCCTCCAATGGTTGCTGACATTCTAGAATACGGCAACTTAAGCTATTCTTAGGCCCACGGGACCCGGCAGCAACTGTCCTCCACGTGGAAGCGCATCGCATTCTACGCATCGAAGCCTTCAACCCATGCTATCCATAGTGTAATAGATTGCCAGCATCTGCGGCTCAACATGTAGCCCGCATACGAACCCGTGTTTTTGGTTGCCGACGGGATAGTAGTCACGTCAGCATAGCATGTAGAGCATTCGTGTTGAAAGAGTTATTCAACCGTCAACGCAGGTGCAGAGTGGTTTAGAAGATCAGTGCTTCTATCTCAAAGTCTTCTTCATTCCAACCATCCTCCACTCTTTTTACTCCCTTAGTTTCATTCCCTTGATCAACGGCTGCCAATCCACGAGGACTGGAACATCACCATGGATTCTTCAGCCTGCCACCGCATCGATAACACCTTTGGCCCGCATGCGAAGGAGTGTCGTGGAGGTTTCGACTTTACCCTCCTGTTTGAGGAATCACTGTTGTCCCTTGTCCCAACTGCTCTTCTCCTCATTGTTGCTTCCCTTCGAATTCTTTATTCGCTAAAAAAACAGCCCAAGGTCATTTTCACATCATGGCTTCCCACAAAACAGGTAACACATATCTATTCTCGGCGCACATTTTCCAAGTTGACATCCACAGGTTTCTCTCGCAGCATTTGCGACGATACAAATCATCCTGCTCGCTCTCTGGGCTCGGCCATCTGCAGTCAAGACACGCGCCTCAATTCCCAACGCGGTGCTTGTGGTCCTGGGTTCGGTTGTGCTCTGCGTTCTATCCTACGTTGAGCACAATCGCAATGTGCAACCTTCCTTAGTAACTAACGTCTTTCTCTTTTTTACGCTCCTCTTCGACGCGGTGAGAGCGAGGACCCTATGGTTACAGAGATATAATTACGTCATTGCGGTAGCATTCACGGTGTCTGTCGCCATTAAGACAGTCCTCCTTGTGCTGGAGAGTATCGAGAAGCGGCGATTCCTACGGCCAGACTACGCGAGCTACCCTCCAGAAGCGACAGGTAGTATCTTCAACCGCAGCATCTTCTGGTGGATAAACTCGCTGCTACGAAGAGGCTTCTCCAAACTGCTGCTGATCGACGATTTGTACGTATTGGACAAACATCTCCAATCAGACCACCTGCGCGACCTTCTGTCGGCAGCGTACGAACAAGGTGAATACTGCCAACCACGCGACTGTTTCATTTTGCTCATTTGGGTCGGCGCAGGAAAACAAAGTCAGCAATCCCTCCTGGCGGTGACGTTCAAGGCGCTGAAATGGACTTTGCTGGCTGCAGCTGTCCCGCGCCTGTGCTTGACGGTATTTGTCTTCTGTCAGCCGTTTTTGATTGAGAGGGCAATTGGCTTGGCGAATGAGCCGATTACGAGCGAGTCTACTAGCTTCGGATACGGCATGATCGGGGCGTACGTGCTTGTCTACGTTGGCATTTCGGTAAGTCGGCAAAGGTGGCCCGTAGGCCGAAAGTGTGAATTGACGTGTGGGACAGGTGTCAACGGGCCAGTACCAGCATCTAACGTACCGTGCCATCACAATGGCGCGGGGCGGGCTGGTGTCGATGTTGTACGGCAAGACTACGGATGTAAGCAGCACCGCAGTGGACGCCACTGCGTCCCTGACATTAATGAACGCGGACATCGAGCGCATCTACACAGGGTGGCAGACGATGCACGAAATCTGGGCGAACATTATTGAAATCGGTATTGCGATGTTCCTGCTGGAGAGGCAGCTGGGGATTGCATGCACGATCCCGATCAGCGTAGCTCTAAGTACATTAAATTATTCCAGAAACCTTAGCCCTTGGGCACACGCTAACGGCAATGCCGCAGTATCCCTGCTCGGATCTCTCGGCGCAACCAGCCTGGTCATGGCCCGCCAAGCCCTCTGGCTACAGGCCATCGAACGCCGCATCAGTGCAACCTCCGCCGCGCTCGCCGCCATGAAGGGTGTCAAGATGTGCGGTCTGACAGACAGCCTGCTGAAGAATCTGCACCAGCTGCGCATCGACGAGATGCACATTGCCCGCAAGTTCCGCATGCTGCTGATCTGGAATGTCGCCTTCGGTGAGCCGCCTCTCCAGCCCTGGCTGGCCCTCATTCACACACTCTCACATGACCAGGCTAACTACAAACAGCATGGCTCGCACCCGTCATCGCCCCCATCCTGACTTTCGCAGCGTACTCGTCCATTGCTAAGCGAGGCGGTAACCACGCCACGCTAGACGCATCAAGGGTCTTTACTTCCCTCTCACTGTTTGCTCTCCTGCAGCAGCCCTTGGGCTCGCTGGTCATGTCGCTCGCCACTTTTATGGGTGCTGTAGGGAGCTTCGGCCGCATCCAGGCCTTCCTAGATGCCGACATTCACGAGGATTTCCGAGAGGGGCCACTGATCTTGACGCCTTCCCAGAAGTCTATGAGCTTTGTGAAGGGAACTGCCCGCAAAAGTGCGTCAACGCTAAGTGGCACCGAGAATGAAAAGACCGACGTGATCGCAGCGATCCGGGAGATCTATCCGGAGCCGCCCCGCGATCCCTTGAGAGTGTGCGATGGCAGCTTCGGCTGGGTCAAGGACCACGAGCCCATTGTTCGGGGGGTGAACCTTATCATCCCTCCCGGAAAGCTAACCATAGTCGTAGGGCCCGTAGGATGTGGCAAGTCTACTCTTCTTAAGGCGCTGCTTGGGGAAGTCCCTGTCGCAAAAGGCGACGTCTCAGTGTCTTACTCCAGCATTGGCTATTGCGACCAGACGCCCTGGCACATGAATGGGACCATTCGGGACAGCGTTGTAGGCTTCTCCGAGTTTGACCAGCAGTGGTATGATACCGTCATTCGAGCTTGCGCCCTTAGTGCAGACCTGTCCCAAATGCCGCGTGGTGATCAAACGATGATTGGCACCAAGGGCATCGTGCTAAGTGGCGGGCAAAGTCAACGTGTCGTAAGTACCTCCAGTCGAAACGCTTAACACAATACCTGCTAAGAGCTCCTGTCCAGGCACTAGCCAGGACCATCTACGCCCGGAAGAATCTCGCCATTCTGGATGACATATTCAGCGGCCTCGATCGAGATACTGAGAACCATGTCTTCCATAATCTCTTAGGGCAAGGTGGGCTGTTCCGTCGGTACGGAACCACTGTGGTTATGGCGTCCTCTGCGAGTAAGTCTGTACCTTCCAATCCACTTCATCATCTCACATACCCCACAGTTACACGCATCTCTTACGCAGATTACATTGTTGCTCTCGATGCTACTGGAGAGGTAACCGAACAAGGCACTTTCGAGGAGCTGAATGCCGCCGGAGGGTACGTGTCCAAATTCAATCTTCCGCAGCCAGATTGGACGTTCAACCCGAGAGCGAGCGAGGAACTTGCGGAATACCACACCAAATCGATAAGAAAGGACAAGTTGTCAACTGAAGAACTGGAAGCAGAGGCCAGCCGACAGACGGGTGACATGAAGATATATGTGTTCTACGCCAAGTCGGTTGGATGGTTTCCAGTTTTGATTTTTGTCGTCGCCATTGTCGGCTTCGTATTTTGCTATTCGTTCCCAAGTATGTCCCTCTGTAGTAGACGCCCTGCTGCAAGCTTACTAATGATTAGACATCTGGGTGAAGTGGTGGGCGAACTCCAACGCCGAGACCCCAAATGCTCGATTAGGATACTACCTCGGCGTTTACGTGGTATTGGGCGTCCTTTCTCTCTTGGGCCTCATGTTCGGCGCTTGGTGAGTGAATATCTGGACTGGCATTGCAGTCCTGGTCTAACTTAGCAATAGGCAAATGCTCCTCGTCATGATTCCAAAGTCCGGTGAGCACTTCCACTTTAAGCTGCTGAATACTGTCCTGAGGTGAGCTCCCTGTCCCCTTTAACGCGACTGCACTAATGATGTCAGCGCCCCAATGTCGTTCTTCGCTACCACGGATATCGGCATCACATTGAACCGCTTCAGCCAGGACCTGCAGCTAATCGATATGGAGCTTCCTTTAGCAACCATTAATACGTTTGCTAGTAAGTGTGGTTGTCCCTAGAATGCATATACAGACCCTTACCGACCTTTCAGCCCTCTTTCTTTGCCTTGCGCAAATGGCGCTCATTGGCGTCGCTTCTGTGTATTCGGCGATTGCCTTTCCAGTGTTTCTCGCTTTGGTCTACCTAATCCAGAAGTATTATCTTCGCACCTCTCGCCAGCTTCGATTCCTCGACATCGAGGCCAAGTCGCCGCTCTATTCGCAATTCTTTGAATGTCTCAATGGCATTACGACGATTCGAGCGTTCGGCTGGCAACGACAGCTTCAGGAGCAGAATCTTCGCCTCCTAGACCGCTCCCAGCGTCCATTCTACCTCATGTGGTCTGTCCAACGCTGGCTCACCGTAATCCTTGATCTTCTTGTTGCTGCTATTGCCGTCATGCTTATTGTGCTCGTCGTCATGCTGCGGGGCAAGATGAGCGCGGGCTCCGTTGGCGTCGCGATGCTCAATGTCATTCTCTTCAGCCAGAGCATCAAGATGCTTGTGACCTTCTGGACAACCCTCGAAACACAGATTGGCGCCGTAGCCAGGATTAAAGTGTTTACGGAAGAAGCAGTTACCGAGGACCAACCGGAGGAAAAGAACCTTCCACCGCAGGACTGGCCTCTCCAGGGCAGTATCATGTTCAAGAACGTGTCTGCCGCATATCGGTCAGTTATGGCTCCAAATTCCATAGTGAATGATTCAACTAACGTCATTGGATACAGTGAGAATGAACCCGTCCTTAATAATATCTCCTTGAGCATTAAGGCTGGCGAAAAGATTGGCATTTGTGGAAGAACCGGGAGGTACGCGCCGACACCCCATCTTACAGCTCAATATTAGAAGAACAAGCACTCATTCACTGCAGCGGGAAAAGCTCTCTCATCCAAACTCTCTTCCGCATGATCGAGCTCACTGACGGCCTCATCACCATTGACGGCCTCGACCTCTCGAAGATCCGCCGCCAAGAAATCCGCGCGCGGCTCGTGGGTGTGCCGCAGGAGCCCTGCTTCCTCACTGGTACTGTGCGCCTTAATGCAGACCCTACGCACGTGTCTTCGGACTTGGGCATTGTAGAGGCGCTTAAAGCCGTACAGTTGTGGAGCGTGGTGAGGGAGAAGGGTGGCCTAGATGCAGACTTTGACAGCGTGCACCTCAGCCACGGGCAGCGGCAACTGTTCTGCTTAGCGCGGGCGATGTTGCGGTCAAGCCGCATCTTGGTTCTGGACGAAGCAACGAGCAGCATCGACACTAAGACAGACGCGCTTATGCAGCGTGTGATTCGCGAGAAGTTTGCCCAGCACACGATTATCGCCGTGGCGCACAAGCTAGAAACAATTATAGATTTTGATCGTGTGGTTGTGCTGGAGAAGGGCGAGGTCGTTGAGGTGGGTGAGCCGTATAAGCTCTTAGGGAAGAAAGGTAGTTGGTTTGGACAACTTTATTGGAGTTCAGAGGGGGGGAAGGATGACAATGAGGGCGAGGAACTAAGTGAATAAGAGGGATAGTTTAGCTGTGCGTTTTTGGGAGACTTTTGAGATTGAAAGACATTTTTTCTTTTGTTATTGTCTTGGCTTGTGCGGCATATTTCATATCGGCCTTTATCCCCTCAACAAGGTTTCATCTCTTTTAATCGTCTACATATCTCGATCCTTAGTATATAACTATCCGGCCTGTGAAGGGACGGACAGAGGAAATAGAAGAAGGCTTGTTATTGTAATGACGAGCATGGGCTTTCACATTGTATGAGGGTAGACAGGATAGATTAACTCTATTTCAGCTACACTAAGATAGGAAAGAGAAAAGGTATTAAGGGAGCCAGCCACAGGCCAGTCATGGGTCCTCAAAAGGATCACGTGAACCTACAGGAGTATATAGTCTTCTCGATGTTCTTGAGTCAACCTCAAGGATTCGTCTCAATACAATCGTGCACCTACATTCAAGCCTCCTACTTACAAAACCCCTCACAAGGGCAGTATAACTACTCTAGATCCTCTCTATATCAAGTTATTACAATATTCTCCTGAAGTGGTTGAGTGGGAGGGGCGCGCGCTGGAGAGACCAGGGGGGTGGCCACTCGCTTATCCTTTGCGTTATTTGAATATCACAACTATGATATATATGCACGTAGAAGTTGGATCTGTAGACGACGTCACAATAATCTTTATGATTATGCCCTACTTATCACAGTCTCCAGTCCTTCTGTTTTCTAACTCCAAGGAGATTTTTCACACGCGACACATGCGAAATGAAAGAAGAAAAGAAGAAAGGAAAAAAGAAGAAGGAAAATAATGGAGCATGAAAAGGTTAACAATTTTTAATATGAGTTTAAGGTGACCTGGACATTTTCTAAAGACGATAGTATATATTCGATGCTGTCACAAATCTCCGAAGTATCACATTGGCAGTCTTTCGCGTTTCATCAGCAGCGAAGTTAAGAGCCCGAATGCTGACCCCGCAATGTTCATGTAATACGCCTTGACGAGTTGTTTTGCAACCGCTTCCTGGACGCGGAGCCGATCCACGAGGGGGAGACTTTCGAGCAATCCTGTTCTTACTCCATTGATGGTGGCCTGTATGAAATTGCGGTCTGCGTCCGGCAAAATGGCGGCGATGTCGTTGGTTGCGTAGTTTAGGAACACGCACGTGGCAATCCCCAGGGAAAGGGCGAGGCCGGCCATCTGGGCGCAGGTCAGGAATGCCGTGACCTGAGAGATAGTGGCGCGCGAGGCTTTTGCCTTTGTCTGACCGACGGTGTAGCCGAGCTGGGCCACGGGCCCGATGCCAAAGCCCTGGAGGACCGTGTATCCGCAGATTACCCCACGGGAGGTGTTGGAGTCGGTGGTTGAGAGCAAGGCATTCGCAATTAGCGTCAGGATGCTGGCCCCGGCAAACCAAAGCATGTAGATTGGGTATTTCGCGAATAGCGGCCCACCGATGCCTGCACTGATGACGATGCTCGCAATAAAGGGTAGTGTATAGACTGCGGACCTAAGGGAAGAGTCGCCAAAAGTAAATTGGAAGAAGAGCGGCAGCGTGTAGATGGTGACGACCACGTTAGCAATGGCGAGGGCTGTCCAGAAGAACAGGATAACCATTTTCCAGCTGCAAACAAGCTGAACAGGGAAGATGCGGTCGACAGTAAGCAAGTTGAAGCCTTGCTGCAAGCCGAATATCGCCCAAATGACAATGCTAACCACATAGAGTGCAATCATCTGTTGGCTGTCCCACTTGTAGTCGGCGCCGCCAGACCCAAGGATGATGATGACCGAGACTACACCACCCAGGAACAAAGCCGTACCGATGTAGTCAATCTTTTTCATGCGGCTCAAAATGGAATCCGAGTCCTTTCGAGCCGTGGATGGAACTAGCCAAACGCAAATCGGCACCGAAAACGCCGCGATGACGATGTTGATATAAAAAGCCCACCTCCACGTCGCGGGCGAGTCTGCAAACGCGCCCCCGACAATGGGTCCCAGCACGGTCCCCAGGCTCCAAGACATGGCAACAAAGTTGAGATACTGGGTGCGTTCCGAGGGCGTCGTCATGCCGGTGATGATGTTGATTGTCCCCACGTAGATGCCAGAACCACCGAAGCCGGCGATGGCGCGGCCAATGATGACGGCCTCCATGGACTGCGCTGAGCCAGACACCGCTGATCCGACTTCGAAGATCAGTACCGCGGCGAGGTAAAGGACCTTGCTACTGAATTGCTCGTTCAGTTTTCCCCTTAGTCTGGGTTAGAATATTGGTGAAGACGGTGTTTGGCCATGACACGTACCACAGAGGATTTGCACCGAGCTCTCCCATGGGATACGAAACCGAAAGCCAGGTGATCATCTCGAGCTGACCAAACGTATCGATGATGCTGGGCCGCACATTCGCCATGACCGTGTTGTCAAGCGCATAAAGGAAGGTCGGTGACAGGACAGCAAGAATCACAAGAAGCCACGGCAGGCCCTTGAGTTTTCGCTCTACGACGGCATCAGACTCACCATCCAGAGAATCTTCTTTGACCATTTGTGACGCCTCATGCTTGACGTCGCTCCCATCTTGCGACTTTTGCCCCAACGCTTCCTCTTCGGTCGGCGATGTTTTCGACGGCGCCGAGGACGGCGGGGATGGGGGCTTCGACCCCATTTTGTTAGATGCAAGAATGGACCAAAAACGAGTATAAAAACTCTCACATGAAGGGACTAGACGATTCGGAGCCTTGGGAGGAGAATATATTGAGCGTTTTTGCGGGCGACTGTCCTTGTGCCACACACGTCTGTTTCTTGGCGCCTTGGAACAGCAATCTACATGGATAAAGAGGTTTTGTTGAAAAATTACATGCCTACTTGGAGCATGTTTGCCTACAGACCCGCCGCAGCGGCAGCGTCACGTATAGGCGGTGCCTGCCCATTGCCTTTTGCTTTTACTGCAGGGATATGCAGCCCAGCCTCGGAGTCATCCGCCGATAATACATATGCCATGCCTCTTATTTCCTCCCGCTTGTCGGAAGCGCCTGCAGCCTTACAAGGGTGGGCTAGGATAAGCCAGGATCGACCGGTCTAGGGCTGCGGAGGGCCGAGGCATCATGCAGTCCATGGCCGCACCACCCATGGAGAATCCATTACACCGGTACCCATCAATGACGGATCGAGTAATAAGTGAGAGAGACATGAATCGATAAGACAAGTCCGAGTCCGAAAGGAACGGCGGCATGCGCCAAGGGACCAACATACTCGCTCACATCGCTAATTAAAAGGAGCACTGCAACGCCGCAATCTAGTCTGCAAGGCAAAAATGGGTCTCAGTGGGAGCAGCATCGCAGCCTCAGAAGTTGAGACGTCCGTTGGTCCCCTCCCCGCCCCTTTACCCCCCGGAGCCGATGCACCATATCTTGGGCTACACAACTGTGAGATCCTGGTAATGTAGGGAAAAACATCGCCTGTCAATTTTTTCCGTATTCATCTATGGACATGGAGAGCATAAGGCTTTCTTGGTGGTTCCCGGGGGAGCAAGTCAAGTTACAAACCCAGTTCTTTGATGATGATATCAGCAGCCTTCTCTCCCACGACGACGGCCGTATTCATCGTGTTTGCAGCCACGTTTTGCGGCGGGATGCTCATATCCGCAATTTTCAGTCCCTCAACTCCGTACACGTTCAGATGGCGATCGACGGTACCCTTCTTCTCGCGGGGAGCCATGGCGCAGGTCCCCAGTGAATGCCACGTCGTCCCCACATTCTTCCGCAACCAGTCTTTAATCGCCTCATCATTCTCGGCCGTGTATTTGATCTTAGGGATATCCCCGGACGGAGATTCATCAAGCTTGACCAGAGCCGCACCTGAGCCAGGCGAGAAAGCCGGATGGAAGCCCTCGACCTCACCGCGGTACGCCTTCATGCGGCGGAAGATCTCACGCTGCGTCTTGTAAGCCCACACGTGCTTCAAGATATCCACCTCTTTGGGGTCGGAGAAGAAGCCAGTCGTGAAGTTCAGCCGGTCGTCGATCTCGGGCCCGGTCACGTGTATTGATCCGCGAGACAACGGGTATCCCGTGAAAACTGACGAAGTAAGGTACTGCCCTTCGGGAACCAGCGATGGGTCGGCGGGGAAGCTATCAGACCGTCAGTTGCACCCAAAACTTGCAAGTGAGCAACAGAAAATGAAAAACCTACAAGTTGACAAGCGCCGACAGCAGCAGCGGTTTGTTGGGGTGGTCCTTGTACTCCTTGTCCCAAAGCTCCTGGAATGCCGGGCCGAGCGCAGCGACCTCTGCGTCGGTAGGTCGAAGCTTACACCCGACGTCCTGAGCGTTCCAACCCAAGATAGAGGCATTCTGCTGAATCTGCTCCGTGGCATTTAGACGGCCCGCGATCAGAGCGTCGAGTGTCTCATTGGGATGCAAGTTGGTATAGTAAGGGTACGTCATCAGGTGGTGGTCCTGATAGTTCTCACCAACGCCAGGCAGATCGGACTTGACGTCGATTCCAGCCGCCTTCAAGACGTCAGGGTTGCCAAGACCAGATCTCTCCATGACCGCTGGTGTTCCTAGCGCTCCGCAAGACAAAATGACCATCTTTCTAGCCTTTACAGTACAAAGGGCACTGTCGGGCTGGCCCTTTGGCTTGTACTCGACGCCACTAGCTTTCTTTCCCTGAAAAGTGACACGCTTGACCTGCGAATCGACTAGCACATGCAAGTTGGGATAACTTCCACTTGCAATCTTGGGGTGAACGTATCTGTACGCCGTGTCCTGTCGGAGACCGTCCGTTCCAATGTAGTGCAATGCACGTTGGACACCATTGTTGAAGTCAAGACCCGATAGGTCCTCGATTTCAGGGTATCCGATTTGGCCGGCAGCATCTATGAAATCCTGGGTCGACCGATTCGCGCGGTAGGTGCCCTCAGATACGACAATGGGTCCGTCATAGCCATGCACAGCCTTAGACCCTGGTCCGAGATAGGTTTCGAGCTAAAGTGCATCAGAAAATGTCTCTGGAAATAATCGGTTTATTCCAAGGGGCCCATACCTTCTTCAAGTATGGAATGAGCTCATCAGTAGACCAGCCCGGCACTCCCCATGCATCAAAATCATCGCGCTGAGCCCTTGAATACATCATCAAATTGATGGACGATCCACCGCCCAAGATTCCTCCAGACGGAACGACGAGCTCCCGATTTGCAAGCTTCTCCTCCTTGACTCCTTGGTAGAACAGAGTGGCATTGCTTGTTGGCAAGAGGCCAGCCATGAACAGAGCTGGATGCACGACGGTGGGCACATTGAGGTTGTTTGGGCCCTGCTCAATGACCAGAATCGACAACTTAGGGTCTGCCTCGGACAGTCGCCCCGCAATAACGCAAGCAGCTGTGCCGCCTACGAGGAGTAAAATGGTGAGTATCCATTATAATTAGGAGGAACTGAGGAGGCAGGGCAAACACTCACCTCCAGCGATGATCACGTCGACCTCCTGTAGTCTATCTGGGAGGGTTTGATACAGGGCCATTGTACTCTGGAACAACAGGAAGACGGATAGCAGCCAGGGAATTTGGTTGAGAAGACTGGTTGTTGAAAGATTGCGCTTGTAATACGCATGGCCTTGGTGCTTGGCCATACCTATACAGTTGGCCCGTTGCGACAGTGAATCAGCCAATCATGCAATGGAGGCAGTGATTGGGGTCAATAGATGGGGCTACCCAAGAAAAAATAGATTGAGTGTCGCAGTCACACAGCAGCGAGGATGAAACTTCAAGAGCGTGTTTGCGTGTATAGGGTATAGAGGATGCGGTACCGTCGCTATGTCACATGGCCCCAGGCAGCATGTATGTACCTGAACTAAATACCTAGCACTCCTGGGTAAATAATACCAGACTAGGAAGTGCCGAAGTCATGATACGTGCATCCATGCCTTATCAGCTTCATGCAGCCAACTCACGAGGTGGGATGCTGCACAGTTGTAAGCCAGACATGGAAATAGATTCGGTCCCTTGCGCAAAGGCAGTGGGCGTAGGCTGTCCGGGTGCCGCTGACGGTAAGGCGAGGCTGGGCCGTCCACCAATAGGAACTAGCTTGACCTACCTGAACTCGACAGGCTAGAAATTTTGTCGTAAACAGTGAGGAATCTAGAGATATTGCTGGAAAGCTGGGTGTAGACTTCAATCTTCCACACACGCTCATGCATTGTGCGGGCGGCTGAAGGACTCGGTGGACGGTCATGTGAAGCTCCTTCTCTTTCGCAATCTCCACGTTTCGTATTGAATTAGACGTGAGAGTGGAGCCACGGGAATGGCGCCACAGATTACATATGTCAGCTTTGTCACCATATACCCCGATGGAGCGGTTTGAGACGACGGAATTGCCTTGATGATAGGATGGGCCGGTCTTGGCGGGGTGACACTGCATACTACCTAGGCAGGAGTAGTGGAAGGATTATGAGGAACCCACAGAATGGGAACAGCCGAAATTGCAGCCAATCAGAAAACCCAGCTAAGAATCCTATCAATATTAAACCAACAGCAACAGGCTGTCTACCACCCAATCAGACCCCAACACCCAAAGTGCCATTGATGCAAGGCTGTGGCATCTTACGGCACCGCTTGGACGCCTGCTATTTTCGGCACGGCGTGATTCCAGCACAGTGCGGCGTGGACGCGACTCGACGGCAATGGAAACTTTCGCAGCTACCAGCGATGGAGGTTGCAAGATCTTGTATTGAATTTGTCAATGGAAATACAAGGCTTCGATTGCGCCGGCTCTTACAAAGTCCTTGCTAATGGTCTGCGGTGGTTATTCACGGCTGGATGTGGAGAAATGTGGCATGGGATCCGTGGGGTGCGAAGCAACCGTAGCTGACTGTGAGAAACATATCGGAGGGCTGCCATGCCATTCAGGTAGATTATCTTGAACCTACTACTCCCCAGAATGCATCGGGCAGTCTATCAAATCTGCTAAAGATGCGACGACCCTCAACGTATAGAGCTATATAATAGATGTAGTTCATGGACACTCCTGTCACAGCCTATAGTGATGTCAAGTCCGCAGAGAGGAGGTCTCACTGCGAAACGGGGAGTCGATCCGGAGACGTGGATGATAGAACCACTCAGCATGTCGGCACCCTCCCTCACATGCGCCTCATAGGACTTCATGAGGGGGAAAGGTTGGGACATTGTCTTCGACATGATTTACCATGCAGGATTTTCAACGTGACTATATAATGGGTCAGGAAATGGCAGCTCCTGTGAGCACGATGGATGCCGCTACAGTGCTCTGTGCTAGCAGATTATTAGCGGCTGGCGCCATTGGAGCGCATTGGGGTTAGGATGAAATACAAAATATCTGCTTTCTGATTCAAAGAAGAGAAAAAAGTAAGTTCATATGGACTAAATAAAGAAACGCTATGCATCAATCATATCGCTCATGTATTTACCCAACACAAAATCTTTGACCAGGCCTTGAGTCTTCCATACTTATGTCGCCAAAACTCCGGTCCCAACAGCACAAAGTTCAAGATCCGACTAGTAAATGACTCCCCTGCGTGCTGCGTGTGGACCCTAGACCGTTCAACGAGCAACTTGTCCGGGAGCTTTCGAGATTAAATCGAATAACCGTTTCTACTTTCCGTAGAAGCAGCGCGACCTTCCATCTCCCAGGTCCCATGGTGGCTTCCGTTGGAGGCGATTCCGAGATTCGCTTCGCTATTGCCGTCCTCCTGCCCAAGCCCTGATTTGGACGTGCTTCCACGAATCTTCAGCGATGAAATTCTGGATGATTTTAAGCTCATCTTGGAAGAAATCTTGCTCGTGAATGGCGAGAGGTATCCAGCATAGAATTGACGGACCAGGTTCAACATGGGCGGGAGACAGATACTGATAATCGTCGCGGGCGACTCGGTAGAGACCCAGTACACCATTGGCATCCCCTCGTCTATGTGGAGCAGTTAGCGAGCCGAAAAAGCAATCTACAACTTGGAAAATACTCACAGGTGATGTCCTCGTTTAATGCTTTCGCTGACCTGAGAACGGTGATCAGTCGGCCCAGCGAGACAATGATGACACTGGCCTCATGATCAGCACCATCGCGGAGTATCGTAGGTTCGGCTAGTACTTACCAATATCCAAGTACGAATACAAGCATGATTCCAGCCTTTCTAGCTGCACTAATGTGGAGGGACCAGATCTTGGGCAGTGGTAGGAGGAGAATGAGCAGGTCGATGAAAACACTCGGGACCGCACTCCCTATCCACAGCGCGCTCGTCTTCCCACAATCTCCTGGAAGCATCGGATCCCAGCCTTTTTGAACAGGGTTACACATGAAGGCCGTGCCAAAGCAAATGCCCAAAAACCACGCTGCGTTCAATCCATGGGTCGTCCATAGCGCATAGTTCCACCAGGTAGGATTCGCGTGGCTTGGGAACAGACGGGTAAGAAATAGCAAGGCAGACGACTTTGTGAGGAACAGGGAAACATCGTAGACATAATACACAATGTAGAGGAGCTTGAACACCATGTGCAAGTCAGCTGGCTCTATGGTCCAAATGTGACGGCCTAATCCGTAGTGGACCAATGCCAGGGCGATTCCGAAGAAGGCCATCTGAGAGACCTGAAAAAGATATTAGATGCATTTTGGGTGACGATTGAGGGCTCTCTAGACTCACTTGGGATAACAAAGCAATCCAGTCATCCCACCAGAAACGGTGTAGGGTCTTCCCACGCGAAACTCGCGGGCCGATTGAGCGAGACCAGAATCGCAGGGCGACGATGGTGGTAGTCAAGACAAGCATTACGATGAGGAAGGCTCTGAAGGCCGGCCCTCGATCCTCATCGGAGCCTGGAAGCTTCTCAACCTGCGTTGAATTCATTGGGAAAAGTGGCCGCACGTTGACTTCTCGAAAGTGGGGTGAGAATGGCGAGAAGAAGGGCTTTACAGATGGGCTGATGGCGTGGTAAGAAGCATACAGGTGCTTACCCAAAGTCGCTTTGACAGGGTCGGCCTCTTGCCCATGCCCTTCATCTTATTGATCAAACTGCGTCAAGTTTGCCCCACGAACTGGTGTTGAATCCTGGTTTCCCCAACTTGGAGGTGATGGAATCGGTAGACAGGCTCGCTTGGACCGAGAATTTACATGCTACACTGTTGGCCTGCTGTAACACACAAAGGCCACGAACGGACGGGGAATCATTTGGAATCTCATCTTCCAAAACATGGAAGGTACTACTGAGGGGTGCTGGGGTGGCGGAAAATCCTCTGCGTAAGCGTAAGACTGCCGTCGCATAGAAGATGGAGATATTACAGGGACTCGACAATTGCCGGACGTTAGCATTAGGATCGCGATGAAGATATTGCAGGAACTCGGCAATTGCCGGACGTTAGCATTAGGATCGCGATGAAGAGAAATGACTGGTCGTTCGGATTCCGAAGAGTGTGAAGAGGCGCAGCTTACAACCAGGACGGGCGTGTTTGCAGATTGCAGTTTTTATTAAAAATGTTGAAAACTAACGTATGGGCTTTCATGTGTCGCGCAAGGCTGGCACTTACTGCAGGGCTGACAGCATGAATCCCTGTAGAGATGAATCAGATCCTCCTAGATTCTGATGCATTGCAATCCATGATAACTACTCCCTACTGCACGGGCGCCTTCTCCATGCCCCATGTAGTCAATCGCGCAACCTTTGCATGGATTCGTCTTGCTCTCGCATGGTGTGTTTCTGGGCGGCTGGGTCGAGGCACGAACGGCGCCCACAATAGGAATTGCTCCGGCACTGAAGTGACGAACTCGGCGCCAGAAAGCCGTCGGAGACTCGCAGTCACGAAAGGTTTTTTAGGGAGGCGCTAGAGAACGGGAACTAGAGACGGAGGTTTACATGGGCTGCCCCGGATTTACGCCTAGGGTTTGAGACGGCGGGCCGCGGGAGCAGCGGGTAGGCGGGAACGGGGGCGGGAGGCGGGAGGATGTCGGCCGCCTCTATGTGAGCCATAAAGCCTCCCTTTACGGCCTAGCGCGTGCCTCGGTCCTCTCACTCCCTGCCCAGGTGAACGCTTACCCATATCCACTTAACCCACCACATCACCAATCACCATCGCCATTTAACCTTATCAGCATGCATCACACATGAAAGGATCAAAGGATGAGCATTAGCGCTAACAGGGCCTCTCGAGAGGTTAAAACAGAAAAAATGGGTCACAGTCATCGTCGAGCATCGAGCATCGACCTTCCCAATCCGCCCCCCCCCTGCATTCACCATCTCAGCTTCGACAGTTCCCAGTTAAACTTCACCCGCCAGCAGTCCGCTGCAGCTATTGCCCAGTAGCGTAGCCCGCTCTTCAATGACTGCCCGATTGGATGCTGGTAATTCTCCCCATACCAGACGCTGCGCGCATGATGCAAGTGCGCAAAATCCATCACATCGCCCTCCCATTCCTCGATGGTCGTGCGGCCTTGCAAGTACTGCTCGAGGGCCAAACACATGTACGCCGCCTGGTTCGCGCTCGACGCCGTGTGAGGCCTGTATAGCGAGAGTGCATCGCCAATGAGTAACACCTTGCCGCCATAGAGTACTGGTCCCGGGGCCACAAAGTCCGTGATGGACTGGATGAATGGCTGCTTGATCGAGTGAAGGACTTCGTGGTGGGGCTTGGACAGTAGATGGGAGCGTTGGAGCAGACTATCCCACACTGAAGGCTTCACCATACCTGCCGGCACAATGTACTGTCGCACTCGGCCTTCTTTGTCCGTCATGATTTCGCGGTGCGAGGCTTCGTCTTCGTTGGTGTACCAGAGGAAGTTGATAAGCCTATCTCCCTTTTTCACGCTTCCCTTCTGTCCGGGTATCATGTACCTTGGCTCTGTTAGTGCATCATGGGAGAGAGGCTATGATACTGTCTACTCACACTAGAGCATGATCCTCGGTCATGAGATTCAGCGTCACATTTTTTTCGAACCTCTCGAGGGTCTCGCGCGACACATCGCTCTCTGGGACGGTGCCTCGCCATGCCACATAGCCCGAGTACTGTCGTTCGGAGTCTGGGAAGGCCTTTCGGCGGATCGCAGAGTTGGGCCCGTCAGCAGCCAGGACAAGATCGGCCGTTCGCTTCTGGATGGCTTCTCCCTCTTTTTGAAAAGTCACCGTCACTCGCTCACCCTGCACATCGACGGAGGTGACCTTGGTCTGCGCCCAAAGGACGCCTTGCCCAGCGCCCTCAAACTTCACAGGCGGAGGCTCTGGGTAGTATTCGCTCGCATAGCCATCAAAGTTGGCACGCAGCCTCCAGTAGAGGGCGTCCCAGCTTGTGACCTGCCGAGGTGCATTGAAATAGTGCGATATAAACCCACTCTGCTTCAAAAACTGCAGCCTCTGGCTCCATAGCGTGAAGGTGGACGAAATGCGATCGAAACGTCGAAGAAACTCGACCGAGTCGGCAGCCAGACAGACACCTGCCATGTGGCTGTCGCGAACGTCACTTGCTTGTTCGAGGATGTGGACATCGTGGCCCAGAGTCCGCAGCATGACGCCGGCCATCAAGCCAGCAAGCGACCCACCAACCTGATCGTCTTCAGCAACATGCCTGCACTTGTGTAGAAGATTGGAACTTACGATGATTACATTCAGCTTTGGAGACGACATTACGCAACGTTTGAAAACCCTTTCTCTGGGTTTCTGAATGCAACCAACGCCGTTCATGGAATATCCTTTAGATATAGTAGGTCAAGTCAGATAATAACTGCATGTGTTTCTCGTTTTGGTTTCTCGGGCCGAAATTGCATAGGCGGCCACTAGAGGACTCGCTGATCATGCATGGATGGTGCTCTCACGAGGAGATAAATACTGCCCAAGACGTCTGTCCAGGACATCATTCTTACCAACCTGCCCTGAAATGGCTTCGAGATTCCCGACCCCCTCTGGCGACGCCTCTCTCCACGGCATCATTGAGTCAGGGCTCCACGCCCTTCACCATGGAGAGCCGCCATTCGAATGGAAAGACGAGAATGGCCAGTTGATTGGATGCTACGCTTCGATGCCGTACGTACTCCGCGCTGAATTGAGACGTTTATGCTGACCCTACAAGCTATACGCCGCACATCGTACCCCGTGCATTCGAGCTGCAAAAGTCCGTCTACAGTCCCGATACATTACCCGCTCGCACTCGCCAAATGGGCGTCCTAGCTGTGGCAGCAACCTTCGACGCACCCTATGTTATATACTGTCACACCGCCACCTCGGCTAAGTTGGGATTCACAGATGAACAGCTCAATGACGCCGTTTCTGGGCGAACCCCGACTGGAATTACAGAGGAGGAAAACGTGGCATATGAGACTGCCTTGCTGCTGGCAAGAGACCGCAAGGCCCTGAGCGACGAGGCATTTCAGCGGGCCGAAAAGGTTCTGGGTCGCGCAGGGGTCGCAGGTCTGGCTAACGTCGTTGCTGCATATCTGTACGTCTGCATATTGATTAATGTGGCGGGGCCGAATCCTAGAGGATTCGGTCAGAAACCATCCGAGGGGTAGACTGTGTAGCTTCAGTCAGAAGGCACCAGCCAAGCCACCATTTTGCTCGGCGCATCGGTGTCGAGCAACGTTTCCTACTTCCTACGGCTTGTGAAGGAGCCTATCTACCCGTAAATGTAAATTACAATGATACTCAATCAGCAAAATGTGAAAAGCGGCATAATATACTGCCAAGAGTTTGGACGCACTTCCAGTGAATGTATATGATGATAAAGGGTCGATAAAGAACCGACCTTGAGGATGGATCATCTCCTGAATGAGCAGATCGTCTGAACTCCATAGACTATTAGCCATTCCCGAAAAGGAACCAAACTTACAGAAACAATGAGTGCAGCAGAGGCTACCCAGCCACTAGCAATCGTTGGCCTAGGTTGTCGTGACCTATTTTTCGTCTCTTGGAACCCCTCACTGACTTTGCGCAGCATGTCGCCTCCCAGGTGGCTCTCATACGCCATCACAGCTGTGGGATGCACTTCTACGTGGTAAATCTGCTCGCGGCGCCATTCCAAAAAGCCGGTTCAACATCGACGCCCTCTATCATCCCGACCCCCAGCATCCCGCCACTATCAACTCTTACGAGGGCTACTTCCTGGACAACGATATTCGGGAATTCGATCATGAATTCTTCAACATCAACTCCATGGAGGCGCGTTACATGGACCCACAGCAGCGCCAGCTCCTTGAGGTAGCCTACGAATGCATCGAGTCCGCCGGCATCACCCTCGATGACATCTCCGCCGCAGACGTCGGCTGCTATGTGGCCAACTTCACAAACGACTTTACCGTACTTCAAGCAAAGGACCCAGAGCTCCTACATCGGTATAGCGGGACCGGCATGGGCACCGCCATATTAGCGAATCGCATCAGCCACTGCTTCAACCTCAAAGGCCCGAGCGTCACCATCGACACCGCCTGCTCATCATCCTTCTTCGCCCTGCACCAGGCGTGTGCGGCACTCCGCGCCAGAGAATGCGACGCTGCGTTTGTTGCGGGCGCAAACTTGATCCAGGCGCCGGAGGTGTACATGGGCGCCGTCAAGGCCGGTATGATCAGTGGCACCGCGGCGTGCCACACATTTGACATATCCGCAGATGGGTATGCGAGGGCTGAAGGCGTAGGCGTATTGTATGTGAAGAGATTGGAAGATGCGATTCGCGTAGGAGATCCAATTCGGTCCATCATCCGAGGCACTGCAGTGAATAGGTGAGTCGAGCAGTCCCTACTTCGAACCTATGGGTGCCTCCTCGGCCCAAAATCAGGAATATTTACCGTCGACCCGTAGTTTCGCTGCATGGTACTAATATTTATATCACGTTTAGTAACGGAAGAACGAATGGGATATCATTACCCTTTGCCTCTGGCCAGGAAGCCGTCATTCGCAAGGCATATCATAATGCACAGCTCCTGCCCGACAGCACAGATTACATCGAGGTATTTCCCTCCCCACCAACTATCTTCGTATTGTGAGAACCCAGATGCTGATTTGCAGGCTCATGGAACGGGCACCGAAGTAGGCGACGGCATAGAGATTGAAGCTTTCTCCCGTGTTCTCAACCACAAGTCCGGATCGCCCCTCATGATCGGCTCCATAAAGACGAATCTGGGCCACAGTGAGGCCGTGAGCGGCATCTCCAGCCTCATCAAGGTAACCATGGCGCTCGAAAACGGCGTCATACCCCAGACGATTGGCGTCAAGACCGTGAATCCAAAGCTTCGCCTGGAGGACCGCAATGCCAGCATCGTCACGGCAAACGTAAAGTGGCCGAAGGCGGACATTCGTAGGGCAAGTCTGAACTCATTCGGCTATGGCGGGTCCAACGGGCATGTGGTGCTTGAGAGCGCACATGGCCATGTTCTGCCCCAAGATCGCGTTCCCGACCGCGGAGGATTGGCGTATCGTGCGATTCCCATCTCTTGTCGGTCAGAGGAGAGTCTTGATGCTCGTAGAGCTGCGCTGGGGAATGTCGATGACTCGATTGACCTGAAAGATGTCGCATACACGCTTTCATGTCGACGTTCTCATTTCGAGAATCGTGGATGCCTAATTGTAAGCGAGCACGGATGGCGATCTGAACTTCTCTACACACCACTGGAGAGGTCTACCCCACCAAAACAGGATACTCCCGTACTCTTCGCCTTTACGGGCCAGGGGGCTCAGTGGGCAGCTATGGGCTCTACGCTGATTGATACATGTCCCATGTTTGCGAATACGATAGATTCTCTAGACGAATATCTGTCGAGTATCGAACCTGCGCCCAAGTGGCGGTTGAGAGGTGAGTGACTTTGCGAAAATGGCCTTAAATTCCAACCCTCTCTAGAAACTACAAGCACACAAGTTTATATGCATGGCCACATCATCACTACCAGTTTTTCTACTTTGTACGCAATATATTGGTACAAATTCCAACTTGGAGGGCTATTCGAACGGAAAAGAGCCAGGAAAAGATGCGAAGTTCAAGCCCATGATTTGCAAGAGCTGTTGCGAGATTGCATGTACGCGACCTAACTATGACAGAAATTCTCGCGGACCCCGATGTAGGTGCGATACATCAAGCAAATGTGGCACAGCCAGCATGCACGGCCTTGCAGATAGGACTTGTTGTCTTACTCAAAGCCCTGGGCATTTTGCCGGCTTATGTCGTTGGACATTCATCTGGTATGTAGGGTGCTTGCTGTTATACAGCTAGCTGACAAAAAGAACAGGTGAAATCGCAGCTGCATATGCCGCTGGATTCATAGATGCCCAAGAAGCAATCGCCGTATCGTACTATCGTGGTCTCGCGGTTTCTGAAAAACTTCCCCCCGGTGCCATGGGCGTACTGGGCTGCGACGAGAAAACCGCACTTGGCATGATCGGCGAGCTGGGATACACTGACCAGGTCCAGATCGCGTGCTTCAACAGCCCCGTGAACCTCACCATTAGTGGACATCCAGGCGCCATCGACGCGGTTATTCGACATGCAAAGGACAAGCAAATCTTTGCACGAGGTTTCAACACTGGAAACAAGGCTTACCATTCTAAGCATATGGCTCTCATAGGGAAGCGCTACGAGGAGTTGATCGCCCCTGTCCTGCAGCCTCGCGACTCCACATTTCGAAATCTGGCCGAAATGACCTCGAGTCTTTTTGCACGCAGCGCAGCCGAGGACGAAGTGCGGTCTCCCAAGTATTGGAGGGAGAATATGGAGAAGCCTGTACTCTTCAGTCAAGCCATGGGCCTGGCTCTAGAAGGAAAGAGGTGCCACGTAGTAGAGGTGGGTCCGCACAGCACTTTCAAAATCGCCATGATCGACATTTCGGCTGGCTTGTCGCGTACCATTCAATACTCGCCGACGGTCATCAGGGGTGTGGAGCCAGTCATGACCATAATGCAGCTAGCGGGAAGAATGTTTCTCAACGGCCTTGACGCACCCATCAAGAAAATTAACGGCAATATGTCTCCGTTTGCTAGTGGGAGACCTCCGGTAGTTGTAACAAACTTCCCACCATACCCTTGGAAGCGAGGCCCTGTACTCTGGAGTGAAGGCCGGATTAGCGTTGAGCATCGCCAGCGCATCCACCCAAGGCACGATCTTCTCGGCTTGGTCGTCGTGGGTGGAAGCGGCAACGTGCATTTATGGAGGAACATGTTGAAGCTCCGACATGTGCCGTGGGTATATGACCACAAACTTGGGGAAACTATTGTTTTTCCGGCGGCGGGATACATCGCCATGATCATCGAGGGATTCCGGCAGGTTATGGCTGGTCGAGATGTCGCTTTGGCCAACGTTGTTCTACGCGACATCAAGTTCCTTGCCATGCTCACGCTCGACACCGAAGATACGGCTGTTGAGCTGTTTACCGAGCTCTGTCCCGTGCAAAGCTCCCTAGTCCATCTTTCAGATGCCAAGTTTTGTTTCACGGTTTCTAGCTTCACCTCGAATATATCTACCGTCCATTGTCGAGGTATTGTTGAAATGAGCACGGGTGCTCTTTCCTCTCCGACCATCTGGTCCGACTTTGATATCCCGACTTCCATATCCAAGGCCAAATGGTACAACACCATGCGCAAAGAGGGTCTCAATTTTGGCCCCGCCTTCCAAGCATTGGACAGGATCAATCATGCCCTTGACAATAGTGTTATGGAAGTGTTTGCAACCTGCCAGCCGGCTTCTTTCCCCCAATCGGCCAGCTCGTATGTGGCGCACCCCACAGTAATTGATAGCCTATTCCAGGCCTCTATTATATCGATGACGTCGGGCAGGTACAATGTCCTCAAAGGCAAGATACCAGTATCCATCGACATGCTGGCAGTAAATATGGACAACGCAAATGTAGCAAGCAAGGTGCGAGCCCGCTCATCGTTTGGATCCCAGCATACGGCAATATGCGATGCAGACATGTTCCATGGTGAAAAGCCGCTGATAGTGGTCAATGGACTACAAATTTCTCCCTGGCTTAAGCACGATTTTAAGCAAAGTACGGCTCCGCGTGAGCCTTTTCTGGAGAAAATTTGGATACCTGAGGACGAATTGAAGCCGGCCGTAAATGGCATTACCACGAATGGTGTCAATGGAGCGAATGGGGTACATGTACAGCCGCAAGGTGTAATTGTATGATGCTTGCTTGCACTTGGAGCGAACGAGGTTAACGCTTTCTAGGTCTTCCCACACAGAGATGATGCCTTTCCAGCGGAATTCCAGGACAGCCTGACTGTGAAGACCGACATAAACTTCACGGTGGTTTCTCTGGAAGACATCGAAGGCGACTACCTCACCTCCAAAGCTATAGTAATAGCGTGTCTGGAGTTGACGAAGCCCTTTCTTTCTCGGATGGATGCCGACGGGTTGAAAAGAGTCCAAGCTCTTTTCCGGAACTCATCTCAGGTGGTGTGGCTTCACAGCGCCGACTTCATGGGAGACGGTAACCCTGAATTCGGCTTGGTTGGCGGATTGTGCCGATCTTTGAGCTTTGAACAACCCACACTTTCGCTATGCACATTCGATATCGGAGGGGCAGGATTGACCCAGGAAACGTTGTCGAGCCTGTCTTATATCATCGAGAAGATGAGCGCAGGGACACTGGAACGAGAATACAGCCAAAAGCAGGGCGTCCTCTACGTACCAAGATTTTTACCAGCACCCGATATGAATCAAGAGTTTGAGAATATTGACCACGGTCGTACTTGGATCTCACTTGAGGATGCCCAAAGATGCCACTTAAGCACAAAAACGGCTGGACTGTTCCAGACCTTGGCATTTGAGGCGTCGACATTGGTCTCCGATCTAGATCCCAACTTCGTCGAAGTGCAGGTCAAGGCTACTAGCATCAACGCAAAGGTTCGGCCTTTGATAGCCCGACTCTAGATAAACGCTTATGATTTATAGGATTACTATGCACTACGGGGACTAGTTAATACCGTCGACGCTACCTGCTCGCTAGATTTCAGCGGTGTCATTACTCGCGTCGGGGCAGCAGTAACGGATTTCGCTTGCGGTGACCATGTGGTCGGCATGGCACCTAATCGCCTGGGGACCTATATCCAAGTACCTCAATGGGCATGTTGTAAGCTCCAGGCAGGCGAGAGCCTGACGGTCAGTGTTCCGCATCACGAAATCTACCTTCCACTTACAAGTCTAGGCCATGGTCGCGGTTCCTGTAGTGTTTTCGACGGCACTATATGCGCTTCAGTACCGCGCTCGACTTCGAGCTGGCGAAGTATGGAAAATCTGACCCTTATTATCTAGTCAAATTCTCATGCTAACGCGACTGTTCATGTACAGACCATCCTCATCCATTCTGCCGCCGGTGGCGCTGGCATTGCTGCGGTCCAGCTGGCCAAAATCACCGGCGCCCGAATCTTTGCCACCGTCGGCACTGAAACGAAGAAAGAGTACCTCATCCGAGAATTTGGCCTTGCCCGCGAGAACATTTTCTCGTCGCGTAGCGCGGACTTTGCTCAGGGCATCTTGAAGGCCACGCACGGCGCAGGCGTCGATGTTGTTTTCAATTCCCTTACAGGCGACTTGTTGCACGCGAGTTGGGCCATATGCGCCGACTTTGGCCGTTTCGTGGACATCTCAAAGCGGGATTGCCTCGATGGGGGGAGGCTGGATATGCGCCCGTTTAGTAGAAGCGTCACGTATCATGCGTTTGATCTTTCGGAAGTCTATTATTCGAAGAACAGGAAACAGCATACTGTTTGGAACCAGTGAGTAAAAAGATATTCTGAAAAGGGCACCCTTTGCTCACGAGTTTCTAGGCTGCTCTGTCAGAGTATTGACATGATACGCTCCGAAGCACTGGCTCCGGTCAGTCCATTGAAGGTCTTTAATGTCTCTCAAATTGCTGACGCGTTTACGTATTTTGGGTCATCGGCGAGGATTGGCAAGATTGTAATATCACTCGAGGATCCCAAGTCGAGCATTTCGGTACGCATGGACGTGACAAGTGGCTGTCACAGTGGCTGATTTTCAATAGTACCAACCACCGCTCTATCAGACCTTGCTCGACAAGGCCAAAACATACCTGCTCATCGGATGTCTAGGAGGCCTTGGGCGAACTCTTTCGTCATGGATGGTGGAGCGCGGGGCTCGACATCTTGTCTTCATGGGCCGAAGCGGTGCCACTAGTTCAGCTGCCGTGGAGCATATCAAACTGCTCCAAGCACGGGGCGTACGAGTGGAAGTGATTAAAGGGGACGTGTCTGTTTTTGAAGATGTTAAACGCACAGTCGAAGCCATTAAAGAACCCATCGCGGGTGTCATACATGCTGCGATGAACCTAGATGTAAGCGATCCCATTTCCCCCACTCATCATAGCTAACGTTGGCGATTTGATAGGAATCGCTGTTTGATGACATGACAACGGCGCAATGGCACGAATGCCTCAAGCCAAAAGTCCAGGGGGCATGGAATTTGCACCGCTCTCTTGCAGCCACGTCGCTCGACTTTTTCTTTTTGACATCCTCAGTCGCTGGAACGGTCGGGCTCGCCACCGAAAGCAACTACTGCGCTGCCAATGCATATCTAGACGCCCTCGCACACCACCGCAGGAAGCTTGGTCTTCCAGCAATTTCGATCTCTTTGGGGTGCATTTCCGAGGTCGGGTACCTGCACGAGCGACCCGAGGTAGAGAAGATGTTGTTGCGCAAAGGTATTGCGACATACAGCGAGAATGAGGTTGTCAAGATTGTGGACACGGCGCTGTGCTTCGCGGAAAGCCGAAACGGTCACGTTGTTACGGGACTCGAGGTAGAAGGTGTTGATCGTCTGAGTCGATCTGGGGGCATACGCGGTACCATCTTCGACGATGTGAGGCTGAGCAACCTCACAGACAAGGCGAAGGAAATATTTGGCAACCCAGAGGCACAGGCCGCGACACTATCATCTACGGAGCATGACCTGGATGCAGCAATCGGCGCCGCGATAGGCGGATCCCCAAAAGCATTGCATGAATTGCATCAGAAGGTCAGCAATGTGCTGCAAAAGATACTGGCAGGTATGTTGCTCCTGGAGCCCGCGCGTGTAGCCGAGGACGCGCTGCTCGCTGATTTTGGCATGGATTCAATGCTTGCAGCTGAGTTTCGTACCTTGGTCTTTAAAGATCTCAAGTATAATGTTCCGCTCTCGATCTTGTTGCAAGAACATATAAAATTGAACACCCTAACTGTGTTTGTCGCAGCGCAGTTACTAGAAAATTAAATATTCCTTTCTCTTTTTAAAAATTTTAAGAGATTCTTTTCAAGTTCACTAAGCTGATGCTGCATATTTACAAATCGAAATAAGACATCGTTTTCCTGAGTTTTTTTGTAACGGTTGTTTCGTACTGGCTTAGCAAACTTAAGAGAAAAGGACACCCACGTGTGCCCTTATTACTTCTATCGCGTGGTTGGATTGACTATGAGTGTGAAGCTGAGTTGATTGTATGAAACCAGGCGTAAGAGCCCTCATAAGGAGGTGCCTGACCTACAGTGCTAACTAAGGTAGGCATAGTGCTATATCATCCATCAAGGTGACCATCTATCCATACCGTGATAACTTCTTAGGGTACAGCATAAAGAGCGCGGGGCAAGCATCCTTACAATGTGCTGGTGTAGAGCAAAATCGTATGGTCCGAGCATTTCCGGAAGATCGTAATTCTGACCGAAAACTGCCTAGGAGCTTACTCTTACATATAAACTTATGGCCTTATAAACAGGTATCAATTGGATCAATTATCCAATCAATATTTGGGGCAGTAACTGATTTGATTGCAAAAATCTATACAAACAGCTTGAATTGATTGAATTGTTACATAATAAATTGATCAATCAACTACTTGGATTCGGATTGATTGTTGCCATCTCTGGTAAATCAGGGGGGGGAGTACTAACTAATTATAATGTATTACAGTTTTCTGATAATACTGTAAGCTGAGGCGTGGAGGAAAGGTGTCAAGATGTGTATTGTATGTGATGTATTTACAGCTCTGATATATATGACGGACTGACTAGTCAGTGGCATATCCACGTGACATTATGGTGTCCTGGGCTTACAAATACGTTAGGAATATCTAGATCTAAAAGGTTCAAGTCATTCCTATAAGCGGCCTTTAGTCTCTCCTAATAAGGCTTGGATTATATCCTGCTCAGAGCTAGATTAGGCGTGGGTGCAGTAGCCCTAGTTACTCTGAGTGACTAGACTTAGAGTTTGTTTTGTAGCGTGGGGAGCATCGCACCATGTATGGCTCTAATTTCCCCTGCTTTAAAGCCTTTAGCATAATTAAATTAGAGCGTCATGACGGACCATCCACGTGATTGCTTTCTCCTAGTTTGTAGTCTATCTTGAAGTTAAATTAAGCAAGTTCCGAGAGTTCCTTTGTTGTTATAAACTACTTGAGTTATTGTAGTCTGTAACTACGCGCGTCGTTGTGGACGCGTGTTTGAGGTAGTGTCTCTAATGCTTGAAGCTCTCCACAATAGTGCAGAGCTCCTTCTTATAGGTATTCCGCTGTACCTCTGGTCCACCAAACTTCCAGCTCTAAAATGTAACTGGCTTCCAGTGTGGTTCAGAGGCAATATCTGACGATTGCGGTTGGAGGATTATAGCCGCCATTGCAAAATCCAAAGCATCTGTAAGTACCATAATCTACTTTTCAGGGCTGAAGTGTTGGAGGACTGGGACGTCCATAAACCTGCATTTTGACGATCGACAATGAAGTGTTGTATATCAAAACGTTGAAGCTGACGTGACTCAGTTGAGAGGAGTATCAAATTTTGTGCGCTGGCTGTAGATTTCGAACCTGAAAGCTTGTGTGCGGGTCACGTATGGGCTGGGGCACAGTCTCGATCGCGCTTATCAGCGCGATGACATTCTTGCGAGGTGACGACTCGTTGATTCAAAAACATGGAGCTCTTCGACATCCAAGAGTACCAGAGCGTCACTATCGCCCAATTATTCACCCTATCCTCCTTTGGGCGGTTTCTATGGCCAAGGAAGGATATTCCTTGTTGTGCGCGCTGTCTCTGACTGTACGTCGCCGTTCTCCCATATGCGGCCATGTGCCCTGAGCTGCGCCGTAATTAATTTCCAACGAATTGACTCCTCCAAGGTCTGCAAGAACTATAGCGCCAGCGTGTCGCATACAGGAATTCGACTACAAGGACCAGCTTCCTATCCCTGGCTGGAAAGCTTCAAGGAAGCAATTTTTCTTCACCTTACCGCCTCACTTCCAGCCCCAGCAGTGGCTAAATTGCAAAAGCAGGGACCGCCTGCAAGGCTCATGCAAGTCAGCGGCGTAGCAGACGGTTCGTACCGTGGAACATCAGGAAACTGCAGCGCACTGCAGAAAGATCCACATCAACTCGCGAATCCTGTCTAGTGGCCACGGAAAGCATCCTCCTGATCTCACTGATTCTCGATTCTCCCACCCTGTCACCTGCATATTTCGAGCCCCACCGTGGCGGTCACGCTTCTCAATTCGCCTGTTTTGATGGTTTGCGGCGTAGATTTCCTTGGCTGGCATCTGGCCCACGATCTCCCTGATGAGGCGCACATCCAGAACAAAGTCACATTGCTAGCACGACTAGACGTTTAAGATCAACAAGATCAAGATCCAACTAGGGTATCGGCCCCGCTTGGCGACTGCGGAAGGAACCAAGAGAGCCGTTGAATGGTTCATAGGTAGCCAGGGTGCACTTGTGGTTGAGAAGAAGGCAAATCGAGCAGCCGAAGGCGTCTGAGACATGGGCTGATATCGCTAGGTAACAGAGCTGTCCTCCTTCTCGCGTTAGCGGCTACATCGCGTGAATATATGTTTAAGATCAATCGGTGTCTGGTCTGACCGACGATTTCTTTGTCGGATCCCAAGAACGGGCTCCATGCGATATGAAGATTGACATTCTGCAGCCTTCGTCTGCACTCATGCAGGTGTTCAATCAAAAGGCAATAATCAGTGGGGGCCAGCTTTCTCTCCTTACTGCGCCGCGCGACAGCCTGCCTCCTCAATATCGTTGTTGGCAATCAATATAGAGCTGCAGCCATCCTTGAAGGATGTCGCTTTTAGGCTGTACCTCTAAAAGCCTACCGTAGCGTCATGTAAACTTGACCAGGGTGAACCGGGGTGCGCCCTGTAGGTGTCTCGTCTCTTTTCGAAGGACAAAGAAGGTTTTCGCAAACCAAGGTACTCGCATCGACATTGTCTAGCTTCGTAGCACCGAAATTTTTACAGAATTGTATGATTGAAACCCCTTATCCAAGCTACTGACAATTTGCTGAATGTCAACTCCGTTCATGTTCTGGGTCCGCCATTATGAATAGAACTCCTATTGAGAGGAACCTCGTTTCAAGAATTTGATACCAGAAACTCGATCAACGAACACGCAAAGAGCCAGATAAATTCATACGGAACCTCAAGGACGCCTTAGATAAGCGACGTTCCAATCAAAGTTCAGCCCTTACTGTGCCCAACACCTGGAAAATTAGCGATAACGTGGACTTCTGCTCGAATGACATTCTTTCGTTAGGCTCCTCAGGTCGACTTCGGGAAGAATTCTTCAAGGAGCTAGCCAGGCATCGAGACTTCTCACCAGGCTCAGGAGCATCTTGACTACTAGACGGAAGTTATCCATATTTGCATGAGACAGAAGACCTTATAGCTCGCTATCATGGCGCGGAAACAGGGTTGCTGCTCAATTCTGGATACGACGGAAATCTCGCGATTTAGAGTGCAATCCTGCGTCTAGGAGACGTCATTGTGTATGATGCGCTTGTTCATGTTAGCACTCATGAGGGTATCAGGCACAGCCTCGTTATGGACTGTAAGGAGCTTGCGCATAATGACGTGGATTCCTTTAAGAGCCTTCTGCTTTCTATCTTATATTCGCAGGCATAAGTCAGACGAAAAAGTGATGCGTGCTCGTCGCTGTTGAGTCTGTATATAGTATGGAGGGTGACATATGCCCACCCCAAGATCTTATAGACGCAGCATATGCGGTATTCGGCGAGGAAAGTGGTATTGTACAATTTGTCGTGGACGAGGCACACAGCACTGGAATCATCGGTGATAAAGGGAGAGGCCTTGTATCAGAACTTGGTCTGGAGAAGCATGTCGCAGTAATATTGTATACCTTCGGGAAGGCAGTATGCGCTAGCGGAGGTATGTACTGCGCAAAATCTGTCTGTTCTAGCTGCTGATGATATAGACGGCAGCCATCATATTTACGTGTGACGCCGTGCGTGCGGGTCTTGTCAACTTTGCGAGATCTGTGATCTTTTCAACTACGCCGTCTTTTCCATCAGTAGCAGCCATTCGAGCCGGATACAACATCTTGACGACAAAGGAAATGGATCAAGTATGTCTTCAACCTAAGAAGTGCTTTTACTTTGTATGCTGATTGTAGTACAGGCGAGGTCACAAATCCAACGTCTTGTAAGATCATTCTTCACGTCAGTCACTGCGCATCCTCTCTGGAATACTGCACAGGATCTCGACATATTGCGCATTCCACTGAGTAGCGATTGGGCTGCGCGACCCTTCCAGACCGCCTGGTCCGAAGTCTGTTTGATTTTGTGAAGGACATTTTGGCGATTTAAGAGGGTCTAGATTGGAAGGATGAGGTGCCACAAAGCGTGAAGCATATTGTATGCCTGGATGGCGACGGAGAACCTCTCAGGATATGATCGCCCGTAGAAAACGTCTTGTTGTACCCCTGACCCTATTTGAAAGTTCAACAATTACTCTAAGCCACAATAGCAGTCTTCGCATTTTTGCAAATGAGAGACGGAAATTCCAAGAACCTGAAAGCCCAAGCAGTGATGAATAACGATAGCACGTGATCGTCGGAACTTCCTGGTAATCGCGAGCAAGTGTGCGTGCATTTTTGGCTGAACATCCCTGCAGGTTTCTCTAGCCCACAAGGACCTCATGCGCATGTTTCATTAACGGATGGGGCGAAGAGTCGGACTGTTGGTATTGTCCGCTAAGCATGCTATGAGCCAGGGTATGAACACAACCGACGCAGTGTCGCTCGTGCGGGAGTGTTGTCTTGAGATTATACCATTGACACTACAACGCTTTCGCGAACACTCAAACACCACTTTCTCACAACAGGACACAATGAGCAGACAGAATGTGTTAGTCATTGGGGGCTCTGCGGGATTGGGGAAGGAGATGTCAAAGGTGCTTGCCTTGCAAGGTGCCAATGTGACTATTGTAGCTCGCAAACAAACATTGCTGGATGAGGCAAAGGAGGAGATTTTGCGGAGTAGAAAGTCCGATGCTCAAACAGTTACCACTGTTGCTGCGGACATGTCAGACGTTCTCACGGTGGGTGCAGCCTATCTTTCTCTCAACTCTTACTTATTTCATTGCAGGTACAGAGGGTGATATTGTCGCAGCCTTCCCTTCCAGACGTGCTATATTGCGTAGCTGGCGGAACCGCACATGAACTTGGTTTTCTGGTCGACTTGGAACCTGAACAGTTTGTGACCTGCATGAACAACAACTTCTACTCCAGCCTGTATCCCTCACAAGCTCTACTAAAAGCTTGGGTTGAAGATGATCGGAGCTCGGGGCAGACTCCTGCCACACCAAAACTTAGAAAGATCATCTATGTCAACAGTTCCGCATCACTGGCACCTTCCCCTGGCTATCTTCCATATAATGGTAAGTCCTTCGCATACAAACAAAAAGGCTTTATCTGACTTTCATGACAGCGGCAAAATGCGCTCAACGCGCTTTAGCTGATACCATGAGACTCGAGGTTATACGATACAACAACCCCAAGTCTAGATATATGGTGCAGTGCGTCTTCGCTCACAACTTTATCACTCCGACTTTTATAGAGGAGCAAAAGCACAAACCGCTCTTGACCAAGAAGATCGAGGGCACCGAAGGCGACCTAGCCACGCTTGAGAAGACTGGAAAGTTCCCCTATGCTGCAAAGATTGCCCCGGAGATTGTGGCAAATATCAACAAAGGTGAATTTGCGGTGATGGACAGCAGGTTCGAAATCCAGTTCTGCTGGGGTCTCGGCCTCGCTTCCAGTCCCAAGAGGGGCTGGGGGATCTGGGACACTATTCTAGCAATGTTGGCTTGTTTGATCTGGCCTATCGTTAGACGGACTCATATCAAGGATGCTGAGGGCGAGGTCTATCGTCAATTGTAGACTAACAGAGGTTGCTTTCCAATCTTATGGAGTTTCATTTTCTTCAAATGCGGGAACGTCATTCTATCTAACCTATTTATACTCGTTTAACCCAGTCACACTTCATGACATGGTTAAACAACCTCCACCCTGCTCGATGCTAACTTGCTCAAGGAAGTATCGCTCTGTCCCATAATTGCTTTCTCCTCCATGCTTGGAGCTGTGAGAAACTCCAAGTCATGATCCATGTTGTCCATGCTCACACTAATCGCCATGGGTCCGGTCGTTCTTTCTTAGGAGGCGGCTCGCGCCACGATGGCAAGACCTTTTAAGAGTTGCTATCAACGTCACCATTTTGTTGGCTGCGGGAGGATAGGGATCAGAAAAACGAGACGAGCGGCTCCGACC
The DNA here is from genome assembly GCA_001599595.1 of Beverwykella pulmonaria. Lineage (NCBI taxonomy): Eukaryota > Fungi > Ascomycota > Dothideomycetes > Pleosporales > Melanommataceae > Beverwykella > Beverwykella pulmonaria. The sequence continues at coordinate 1,258,107 of BCHH01000011.1, read as the reverse complement.
CTGGCATTGATTTGAACACTTTGGGTAGCGAAGGGAATCTCATCACCAACAATCCCGCAGCTATCTTGGCGGCCATCCATAGAACAACGTCGGAGCCGTAGTACACAAAGCCGTTTAAATTGTAGGTCTGGGAAAAATAGCAGATACGAACCGTAGCGGCAGCGGTGGCACTAAGTATTGTTAGCCTATCCTTGCAACTCTGTTTCTGAGCAATTACTTACAAGATACCAACCACAAACAGAAGGCTCATGCCAATTATCTGCTTTTAAGTCACATTCAACTTCCAAATCACCCTTTAAGGAAGCAGAAGGATAATTACGTCCGAAAGAAGATTGATGAAGCCTGAGACCTTGGCGTGAATCGTGATGTTTCCCAAATCTTCGCTCGGGGTGTGCATTGGAAGATCTCAGTCAGGGTTCCAACTCCGTAGAAAAGAACATTGGCCCATATGAGGGCCTGCGATCTAGTAGAAAGTGTTACGCTGGCTAAGGGGAACGAACAATTGGATCCATGAAAGAAGGATAGCGGCTTTCACTAGCATAATAGTTAAGCTCTAGAGGAGTGACATAATGTGTGTTCCCTGGGCAGTGTCAGACAAGTTGCGAAATATTGCTTTATATAATTCTCTCATGACAACACACATATAGCAGATCCTCTATTGTGCGGAGCGAAACATTCCATGTGTGAACATGGTAGGTACACCTTGCTGTCAAACTTGAATATTTTGTAGAGAAAACCCGCGTAGAGACCCTGCATGTGGACGTCAGACTTTCTGGCCAATCCATAAGGACGAAAACGTGCGCGTACCACCGGCGCAACAAACACTGTGTCCTCGAGAAAGGCTTTTTTCACCACGATCTTGGAACTGATTCTTAGTACAGTAGCCAGGCCTACGATCACCGCACAGAGATTGGCCATGAGCCATTGGGTTTCAACCCAATCATGAAATACATGGGCTTGAACAATTTATTCCTACCTGCCTCACCAATACAGTCCCCGCCGCGTATCATCTCTTTCGCCATTTTCGCAGTTCCCTTCCTAGCCACCCCCACAATTTCCAAGCCTCGTATGGCCAGATCTAACATTACTCTGCCAACACTCATCATCCTCGCAACTCTTCCCCAGTCCTTCCAGTCTTGTGCATATTTCGTATCACCCGCACAGAAGTACCACCACGGAAGTGGGTCGTTATGGGCACTAAGATCTTCAGCAGCTTCAGTAAGAAAACCAGCTTTACACAGTGCATCCTTAGCCTCTTTAGATGTTCGGATACAAGCGATCCCGTTTCCGCGTTCTATACCGCTGCGAAGAGTGATGTGCCGGGCCTGGGAGGGATCAAAGGTATCTGCCATCATCACCCACTCGTAAACGCCGAAACGACCTCCAGGCTTGAGCACTCGAAATATTTCCGTGTAGGCAGATTCAAGGGATGGGGCGTGAACCGTGACCTCCATGACGTATACGATGTCAAAAAATTTGTCTGGGAATGGCATTTTCTGGAGCACAATTAGTGAATTCTCCCTCTCGTCAGGCCTGGGAATAGTTTGCACGCATACCATGAAGTCACCCCTAACTAGTTCTAGTACATCGTTTCCAACTCCTTCTTTCTGCGCAATTTCTTTTTCCTTCTCAATCTGATAGTCATTATTATTCAGTCCTACAACCTTACATCCTACAAAGGTGGCGATTTCTTTTGCTGGCCCACCAATACCGCAGCCGACGTCGAGAACTTTCATTTCCGGAATGAGATTGAGGCGATATGCCATGTAGTGCTCGTGACGTGCCATCGCCTGTGGCATGGGCTCGCGACCTCGTGGGTATCGGCAGAAATGGAAGGACTGGCCCCATCCTTCTAGATAAAAGTCAGTTGAGTTGTCATAGAAGCTGCACAACGTTAGAGGCCCAGAGGCTTGAAAAAATTGAGTCCTTGATTGTAGATTCATACTCGTTTGCTAACCTTTCGTAGTTGTCCTGTCTCCGCTGGCCTCCCGCGTCGTTGGGATCATCTTAGGAGCTTGAGCTTTTCTTCCAATGATTCAGATAGTCTGTTGAATCGGCACGATTTCCCTTTCGATTCCTCATCGTGGACTCCATATTCGGTATTTGCGATGGTGAAAGAGGTGGGTTCTTTTTACCTTGCTAGAGTGGGGAATGCCTGGACACTGAAAGTGTTGGGGTGGGGAGCGTGCGGCGTAGCAATTTTCAGTTCCTGTGTAACAAACCGCGGACCGGCGAGCGAGAAACGCAGACCCTTACTTGAATTCCTCCCTCAACATTTGATATTGGGATACGACGCAAGCGGCCTGGCAAGGGCGGTCCTGCAGTCAGCGCAATTTATGTTGTGTCGCGACTGTTGCGCCAAATGCAGCCCAGCCGCCGAAATGGCCGCATCCACCTCTGACGCCGCTAATACATTCGAACTCTTCAGAAAAGGGCCCCCGTGAAAGTTCTCAGCCCATCAATTTCTCCCACTCTTAAACCCTGTCATCCACTTCCTACCTTCTGAGTAAGCATGAGTAGGCTCTTATTTGGCACAGCGCAGGTATTGTCGTTACATTGCTTCATGCTCCTTCGTGGCATAGTGCAGGTATCGTTACATTGCCTTACGCTCTCCTGTGGCGTGGCACGGGTGTTGTCGTTACGCGGCCTCGTGCTCTTTTGCAGGTATCTTTGTTATATTGCATTATGCTCTTTTGTGGCACAGCACGGATAGAAAGCAATTTTGCACGAGTGTAAAATTACCATACGATAGAAATGGCCCTATGGAAATGGTTTGCAGTCGCGATAAGCTCTCCCTCTAGACGAATCAGTGGCAAAGGGGGAAAGTGTCCTCAAGGTGTTAGCAAACCTTCCTGTAGGATTTTACACCTAAACCCTAAGCCTGGGTGCAACACTAAGCATCGAAATTCCTATACCGTGAAGGGGAGTCAAGGATGTCGATATGAGGATGTAATGTCCTTCCATTGAGCTATGTTGGGAAATGGTGGAAGTACTTTGTCACGGGAACGAAGTCCCGACCGCTGTTGTATTCCCTAGCAGCTGCCATGTTTGCGTGGCGTTTGAGAACATGGGTCTCTGGTAGGCCGTCAGTGCACCATGAGGAAGGGTGGAAAAATGAAACGCGTATTTTGATTGGGTAGCTTCCTTGTTTCCAAGGTTTTTAAACTTTATGCGTGCACCAACGAGGAATCAGGTTTAACTCTGTGTAACTTTCCAAATCATGATTGGCAACTTACAACAAACCAATGGCGAAAAGGCCAATTATTCCAATCTTTTGGGCTCGACGAAGCTGCAATTCCAGTAGCCCGCGAATAGGAAGAATAAGGACCATAATGTCGGACAGTGCATTGACAGGTGCGCAGGCGGAGCTACTGAAGGCATTTGCTGGCTTGAAAACGCAAATGTGTCGACCTGAGCGTAGATTAAGATACCCAGAGTTGCGGCAGCTCAGCAAGGGAAAATTGCAAGGAAAATGAACCATCAAAGGCCCTAAAACACCCTGTATACACGTAAAAAACCCGATGAAACAAGAAAAAATATGGAGATTTCGGCACTTGTTATTGTAACAAGGTACAGTACCGCACTGGCGAGGTTGCGCTGAAATAAGACGTTAGCAATTACCTTCTTTTTAGAAATTGAGATACTGACCTTCTGAAATGACTTGTTAACTTTTGGGCCGAATGATATGAGCCTTGCCAGATCGAATGTGTCGATGGAAGACACTGACATAGGTTAAAACCACACGACAAGAATCAGTCTCCTGACTTACTAAGGTTTGGATTGAAAAGGCTAGCGGCATTTGACACCTATTTCCTTTGTTGTGGCATGGGCAAAATTGATCGTAAAGGACAGACATATATAGGTCACGTATACAAGGGCATTATACCCCCCGAAGGGCGCCTTTAGAATCTGGCGTGAGGTTCCGCATGCAACGATTGCATTCGTGGTCAGAACAAGGAATGTAATGGGGCATTGTAAGCTGGAGTATCATACTTTGCAAATTGGGAAGTATTTGAGCCTATGTTTGTGGCGCAAAAAGAGGGTTTTACACGAGTCGGTATATGGGTGAAAGCGTGTGGCAGATTCGGGGACAGCCTTCTTGAACTTGCAGTGAGATCATTCCCCAGTTTTAAGCGAAACACCAGGTGGCAGTGGCGGCAGGGTCGAGTTGCCAGGTTGGACTACAGTGGGAAAGGCTGCATCATCCCTGAATCCCGAAACACTTATATGTTCAGCACAACCATGTTGGTGGGCTGCAGGTAGCTACTAAAATTGGTCGGCGATCATAACCGGTTTTGGCTGCGCGTACCGTGAAGCTCTTGACCCCACCCTTCGCCCCGCTGCTCTCCCTCACTCAACTGTCTCCTTACTGACGACGAAAAAAACTATTTTGTGCACAGTTGGCAATCGATACGCAAACATGGCGTATATGGATATTCTCATAGGAAGTGACACTTGGTCTCGGGTGGTTAATTTGACCTTGCTTGTCTGCCTAGTAAGGTCCAACCTCAGTGTGCCAATCCCTACGTACTAACATAGTCACAGTCGCCCGTCACTGTTTGGATCTACAATCTCTTCTTCCACCCCCTCGCTAGATTCCCTGGGCCTCTTCTTTGGCGCGCCTCAAGACTGCCGTACATGCGTGCAGTTTGGGGCGGGCATTTCCCGTACGAAATCCAGAAACTGCATGCACAATACGGCGACATCGTGAGAATCGCACCTAACGAGCTCTCTTTTACGAATCCAACCGCTTGGGACGATATTTACTCTAACCAGGATGGAGCTAATCCTGAGGCATTCAGAAAGAGTGAGCTCTGGCACGGTAACCCCGAGGGCGGACCTGCGTCTGTTTTCACTACGACTGATTTGAAAGAACATGCAAGAATCAGGCGATTCATGGATCCTGCGTTCAGTGATAGAGCTGTTTTATAGCAAGAGCCCATTCTTCAAGACTACGTTAGTCTTTGCATCAACAAACTCCGTGAACGATCTTCGCCCGAGGGTAACACCACTATCAACATCGTTGACTGGTTTAATTTTACTCTCTTCGATATCATCGGCGATCTTTCCTTTGGAGAGTCATTTAGTTGCCTCGAAAAGTGCGAATATGAGGGCTGGATGGATCAAATGGCTGCGTCTATCAAGCTTCATTATCTATCGATCAACTTACGATACTATCCGATCATCAACACTTTATTGAAACCTTTGGCAGGATTTTTCATCCCAAAGGAAATCATCAGGCAACATATGGACTACCGCCAACGCGCCGCGGCAAAACTGAAACGTCGACTTTCACCCAGTGCTGCTATCGATCGACCAGACATTGTATCACAGCTACTCCGGAGCGAGAATCGAGCAGATGGCTTGACTCCAGACGAGGTCATGTTGAATTCTATGCTATTCATCAACGCCGCAAGCGAGACTACGGCTACAACACTTACGGGAGTCGTCAACAACCTCCTTCAGAATCCACAATCTCTATCAAAATTGGAAACCGAGGTCCGAGAATTCTCATCGCAATGTGATCTGACATTGCAAGCTCTGAAGCAGCTTCCATATCTCAACGCAGTCCTCAAAGAGGCCCTAAGAATGTGCAATCCAAAGTGGGTCTGGCATGGGGATTTTTTATCGTCCTATCGTCCTATGGAGCTAACGAACTGCAGCCCCATCGGACATATGCGTATCACACCTCCAAACGGTGGCATGGTTGCCGGCCACTTTGTGCCCCGAAATGCGAGTTCTACTACCATCTTGCCCAAATGACTTCTCACAACAAGCAGACAATGGTCACTATTCAACCCCTGGCTTTATCCTATTCTTCAAAATACTTCCACGAGCCAGAGGCCTGGCGCCCAGAGAGATGGCTTCACCAGGCCGAAACTGATACTGAGTCACCGTATTACCATGATAATAGAAAGTGTATCCGAGCATTTGGCTGGGGACCTTACAACTGCGTTGGTGAACCTCTTGGATGGGCATGGATGCGCTTGATTATTGCGAAGATGGTCTGGGCATTTAACCTCAAGAAGTCTAATACACTGAATTCAGGCATTGCTTGGGATGCGCAAGACGTTTTTGGTATTGTGATCAAGCATCGGTTGGATGTCACCTTCGCGGAAAGAACCGCTTGACTCGATCCTGGGATAAACACCCAAGGTCAGAAATTATAAACCGGGGATGCTCCAAACTGGATGTATCGGGACACATGTATGATAAAACGAATCAAATCTTTTGTGAGACATATAGATAGCACAATATTGCTTTTACTTCCCGAAGAACCTTCATCAGTTTTTGGCATGTTTCCAAGTCTATCACACTATAGTTTACGCTATTGTGCACTCAGATCTCCCTGCTGTAGAAAAGAGTTTTGCCCACGTCTTTAATAAAGTGGCAACTGTGACGGGTGCAGGCTTTAAGACTACGGCCAACACAATGCGACTAATCCTCTTCCACGTCTACACTAACGCTGGCATTCTCCAGCGCCTCAAAGACAAAATTGCCACCATCTAGCCCCCTTCTTCTAAACCTATTGCACTCAAAACCCTCAAGCAGCTACCCTATCTCACAGCTGTCCTCATGGAAGGCATGCGTCTGAGCCTCGCAGTCTCCTCCTGTGCAGCCCGCATCACCAACAAAGACCTCATCTACGGTGCCTGGCGCATCCCCGCCGGCACGCTAGTCAGTATGACGACACTTCTAATGCACACGGATGAGAATCTCTACCTAGAACCCATGCGCTTTCGCCCTGATTGATAGATGCAGTCAGCTAGCTGTGTAGTGACTCCCGCCTTGACATACGCGCCCTTCTCGCGCAGAACGAGGATATGTTTGGGAATGCAGTACGTTCGACTTTTCACCTCCCCGTCTCACGTATCTGTCATAGCACTGAGTATGCTGATCCATGATATCACGTTGTAGTCTAGCCTGGGCAGAAATGTATCTGCTCCTCGCCACCCTCGTGCAGCGCTTCTTGTTCAAGATCGAGGGTGCCACAGCGACCGACTTCGAGCTTGAATGTGATAATTTTGGCATCGGCACAAAAGTTGGATGTAATTTGATGGCCATTGCCACACTGGTTGAAAACTAAGCAGGGATATTCGGACGGCCATAGGCTCGGCCAAGTTGTTGAGGCTATGCCAGTCTCCAGCAATATTTCAGTCAAGCAAACAGCAGGGCTATTCATATGTAATACATGGTTGAATCTTCACAAGATGAGAAGCATGTCTGTGGGCTTGATATTCATCCACATACCTAGGTAGACAGGTTATTGTCTGCTGTGGAACATATCTCGGCGTTTTTGCTTGTTTGCCTGCCCGAAGAAATGTGGGCAACGTGCATGCATGTATTCTATGAAGAAGGCTGCAGACTGCATCTGCACGTCATAGACCAATTCTAAATTAGTCGACGTGGGCTGACCATCGCCCAGGTGTTTTCAGCACCACCCACTCACAGCTTAGGGGTGAGGGCAATGCAAGTAAGCCACTACCCGTGGTTGAAAGCAACCATAAAACAATGGTGCCGAACAGGCACCCATGTTGCGCCCCACCCCGTGGCCTCAGTATCGCGGCGCCTCCTGGCTAATCATTTATCTTCCGCGGACGCCTTACCCCTCTTAGAGACTGTCAACTTTTCCGTTCCTCTACCACTACTCACTATCCACGGCTCCATATTGCGCTAACAACTTCGCCGCACGATACAGTCCCTTCTCCTTCGCCGCCTTCATTGGGCTCCCAAACTTCCCACCCTTCGAATTCGGATCCGCACCGTTCTTCAATAGAATTTCTACAAACTTCCGATGATGGTATGCCGCTGCCTGCAGCGCTGTTCCATACTTCCCTCCCTCCGCATTCACATCTGCGCCCTTCTCTATCAGTAGCTCTACCACCCCAGATCCATCTTCTGACAGCCGGTTCATAGTTGAGTCGCAGCAAGCGGCTTGCAGTGGAGTTCCATATTTGCCTCCTTTGGAGTTGACGTCTGCACCGTGTGCGAGGAGATGCTGTACGATTTCAAGATTGCCTTCTTTGGCAGCGGCTTGAAGGGGCACGTCGAAGTGGCCTGCGTGTGTGTTGACATTTGCGCCATGTTCCATCAAAAGCTTGACGTGACGTACGACACCCTTCCTACAAGCAGCTTGGAGAGGCGAACCGTAGTATCCACCCTCGATGTTAATGTCAGCTCCAGCCTCTAACAGTAGGTTGATACCTTCGTCAAAAATCCCGACAACAGCTGTCTGTATCGCGGTGCAGTGCTGGCCCGCGGCGATATTAACATCAGCACCTTCGCCGACTAAGAACTTCGCCATGGCAGTCTCTCCATGATGAACGGCGAACTGAAGAGCAGTCCCATATGTACCGCCCACCGCATTTATATCAGCGCCTAGTTCCAGAAGCAGTTTTGCCACGTTCATATTTCCTTTACTCGCAGCATTGGAGAGGGGGTTGAAGAGAAGTGTCCGGCCCAAAGACTTCTGGTCTTCGAGGTGCTCTTCATCGAAAGTGTTTAGGTCGCACCCCAACCCCACGAGACGTTTGATCAGATCCAGTTGGCCGGGCTTGCCATAACCGCACGCACCGATGAGCGCATTGGTGTATGTGCCCCGCAAATTCGGATCTGCACCTCGGTCGAGGAGCCAGTTCGCCATCTCATAATACTTCTGCTGAATGGCGGCTTGTAAGGCGGTCCCATGGTACCCATGCCGGCCGTTGATGTCAGCGCCGTGGTCATAAAGAAGATATAGCAGCTCTTCGTCCCCCTTCCAAGCGGCTCGGGTTAATGCAGTGCCATAATACCCAGCTTTCAAGTTCACATCGGCTCCTCTTTTAAGAAGTTGAACAACCACCTCTTTCGCGCCTTTGTCAACCGCTGCTGTTAAGGCGGTACCATACTGACTTGGGGTTTGGAGGTTCACATCCGCCCCAGCATCAAGTATCTTTTGCATCATGTTCCATTTCTTTCTGTCAATGGACTGCTCTAGCGCCGAGCCACAACCCCAATAACTGGTTTCGGGGTGCACATAGTTTGGATCGGCGCCGTGTGAGAGCAAGAGCTCTAAACGTTCCTCGTGATCGAAGCTGACCGCAGCGGATAGTGCGTTCCCACCGTATTGTTTCACATCGATTCCTTTAGCAACAAGAAATTCAAGCATCTCAGAGTTCGAGATACATATAGCCCTCCACAAGGCTGATCTGCACGCGTCGCCATCAACTTTTAAATCGTACCCGTAGTCAAACAGTGCTTGGACAATGCTGGGGTTTCCAGATACCACGGCCGTCTCAAGTACGGAGTCATAGATGTCAACGGACTTAGTCTGCTTGGGCACTTCTATAGACAGAAGAGCTCCATGCTCCAGCAAGAGTCGAACAACCTGTTCATGACCACACGCTAGGGCCGCTCGAAGTGCCGTTCCGTGACGACCACCCACTATGTTGGGGTTGGCTCCCTTTTCGAGAAAAATGCGTACTATGGTGTCCTTGTTTTTAGAAGAGTCTGCCGCAGCTTGGAGCGCGGTGCCATATCTTCCGCCCACTGCGTTGATTTCTGCGCCATGATCTAGAAGTAGCAATACCACCTCTTCATTTCCATCATATGCTGCCGCTTGAAGAGCATGTCCATACTCTCCGCATGCGGGAGTGTTTACGAGTGCTCCATGTTCCAAAAGCAAACGAATTTTACCAATCTTACCTCTTGAGCAGGCAGCCTGGAGAGAGGTCCCACACTCTCCTTCAATCGCGTTGACGTCTGCGCCAGCATCAAGCAACCAGTGCATGGCTTCTTCTGAGCTCTTCATTGTGGCAAACTGAAGCACGTTGCCGTACTTTTTGTCCTCGGCGTTAGGATCTGCACCACGGGCCAAGAGAGTCTTGACCAAGTATTCTTTTGTATGCCAATCCAATGCCTGGTTCAGAGCCTCGTTGCCAAATTTCGCACCAAGGTCGAGGAGAATATCTGCGGCAGCTGTGTTCCCTCCGAAAATTGCTTGGTCCACCGGGTACATTAATTTGGTGCCTCGGTGATTGATGTCGGCGCCATTGTCCAGCATGAGTTGAAAAGATGGAAGTTGACGTGATTGGATCGATCCTTTGAGGGGTGTGCCATATGTGCTTCCTGTTCCATTCACATCTGCGCCTCTATCGATCAAAAGTTGCATGATCTTCAAGTCCGCCCTTTCCGCAGCGTGATGTAAGGCCGTCTCTGATGCACCCGAAACGTTCAGTTCAGCTCCAGCATCCAGTAACAGGCTAATTGAGTCGATACTGCCATTTTCGGAGGCAGCGATTAATGGCGAGTAGTAATGTCCAGGGGAAGCGTTGGCATTCGCACCGTTCTTAACCAAGACAGCCACAGCATCGTCGTGCCCATTGCGAGCCGCTAAGTAGAGTGGTGTACCATATCGTGGAATCTTGATTTCGGTTGGATGCCCCGCATCAATGAGAGCTTGGATTACGTCTGGGCTACCCTGCTCAGCAGCAAGATGAAGAGCAGTGCCATATTCGCCACCTTGAGTACTAACGTCAGCGCCCGCCTTCAGCAGGAGTTTTACGATTTGAAGATTGCCCCCTTTTGCAGCTGCATGCAGGGGGTGAAAGTATTTCCCACAGTACGGGCTGTTTGGATCTGCACCAGCTTCTAACAACATTTGTGTAATTTCAAAATGCCCTGCGGCAGAGGCTGCGCCAAGCGCCGGGCCTAGCCTTTCTTTCTTTACATCAGGCTTGCTGTCTTCTTCTTCAGATAGCCATTGCGCGATTTCAAGGAGGCCATAATGACACGCGTAGTACAACGGAGTCTCAAAGTCTTGTTTGCTGCGCTTAATGTTGAAACTATACGCAACTGTCTTGCCCTCATTAAAGGGTCTATATGATGAAGCTGGATCGTAAAGGTTGAGAAAGTTCATGAGGCTGTCTGTCTCATCGGGGTCGAAGAGGCGGATCAGGAGCTCCTGAATCGTATTCGCCTTGTCGGTGGACACGGCTGCCATGTGGCTTGTCCAGTGTAAAGCGGCATACGCAAGCATGGGGAAGGCGTCATGGTCGATGCTGCTTGCCTTTTTGCCACCATTAAAGTCCAGAAGATAAACTAGGCACATCTCGGCAATCTGCCTCTGAGCTAAATCATGATCAAACTGTAGGCTTTGCGGTATCGCTGCTTGACCCTTTTCAGAGAGAATAAACTCCTTGACGGAAAAGTGTGCGAATTGGAGGATCTTGATTTCAGTGCTCAATCCGGAGAAGGAGTGGTGCCCTCTTTCCTTTCTTAAGGCGGAACCAGAATCTGAATGCAAGTCTACCAGTGATACAAGACTCGAACAGAGCTCAAGTACGTCGTAAGGGTCGGGGAACCTTTCGTCTTCCTGAAAGGTTTGGTCATTGACCTTGACTGCGGTGGCCTCTGCGACCTCTTGGATAGTCATTGGTCGGTTGGAAAATGCGAGTAGCATCAAGATGGTACGCATCTCTCGTTCATATTCGGGATCCATCTGCTGAAATATTCTTTCGTAGGTGCTGTTCAAGGTTCTAGGCAGATCAGCAAGCTTCTGCTTGATTGTTACTAGCTTGGGTTTGAGGCAAGTGCGCAAAGATTCTAGCTGGCAGGCTGCCCATCGGAACCTGTCGGAGTCAGATTGGTATGTACACAAAATAAATCATATACACTTACATTCCATTGGCCTTTTTCGTTAGATCCTCGACAACAGCAGCTTTCACATTATCTGGCCACTTCTTCATGCGTGCATCGTTCCCTAGAAACGCGCTCACATACAAACGAATATCATCTTGAACCCCCGAGCCTTGTACCTCTAGTACAGTTCCTGCATGGGTCGTCATCGCCGTCCGGATATCCGGCTCTGGACGACTAGTGATGAAGATGCTAGGACATATCTCGGCGGAGTTTTTCAACTCTGCGAGGATTTCAAGGAAGTCCTTGCGCTCCCAAGCTCCCGCCTCCTCCTTGCATTCGTCCAAGGCATCTATGATGATATAGGTCTTCAATCTTTTACCAACCAATGTTTTGAGGGCTCCCATGAGCTCCGCAGTACTCGGAGACCTTCCCTTGCATACATTGTGCAGGGACACGATCGAATCAGGTATGGGATTGGTTTGTGCACAGAGCTGCTGCACAAGAGACTTCAGACAGCCATTTGATGTTTGCTTATTGTGGTCATTGAAATCGAAGTAGAAATAAATAATGCGATAGTCGTTGGGTTCCGATTCGTATTGGGAAGTAAAATGATCGACAACAGTGGAGCTCAAGATTGTTTTCCCCGCACCAGGAATACCATATAGCCACATGATGTGGCCATCAGACTCTTCCCAAGTTTGAAATTGTTGTGACTGGAGAAGCCACTTTCCGGTCGACTTTTCATGCTTCTTACGCGCCATATTATAGTTCGTCGAAGGATCCGCTCCACCCAACCAATTTAGGATTTTCATGCGTGCGTCTTGCGCCTGTATATCTTTTACCCGATCGACTGCTTCCTTCACTTTTTTTGCATTTAGGTCATCAGAAACGGCATGATCACCCGCTAAGGCTACCAGGATAGTCTCTTTTTGCTCGCTCAGCCGTCGCAGGATGTCCAGAATTTTCGTTTGCTCAAGGGGCCACAAAAGTTTTCTTCGAGCGCTAGACGCTTGGGTAAGAGCTTGCAGCCTCTTCTGCAACTCTTCCAAGGCGTGTGAGCATGCTATCAGAGGTCCATTTGGTCTCCCAAGCGAAATTAATAAAGGGTGTCGTTCTTTATTGTCGCCATTCGTGATTCGATCAAGCTGCCTCAAGATACCTTCGAGACCGCTAACGTCATTGATGACTTTCTGGAGTTCGCTCGATGCATTCTGTGCTTTGCTATAATAATCACAGAAGCCTGAAAGGACGGCTCCGCTGAATTGAATCAGCTGTAGGACTGTTGCGGCCGCCGCAACTCCCTCCATGGTCGAATCGGAGTGTGGAAGTTATTGATGTGACAAAAGAAATTCCAAGAATGCTGATCTATCGTCAAAGCAGCGAGATTGTTAAAATAAGCACTGCGGAGAATTTCGCCAGTGCTTCGTTCAGCTCAGTTCAGCTCCAAGAACAACTAGACCCGAATACGAGACGGGAGGCATAAGGAGCGAATGAATAACCTTGACTGCATCAACCGGTGAGACAACATTGCGACTTGAATCACGCATCTCTCGCGAACGTTTACCCCTGGAGGTCGTCTATTGCTATTATTGGTGTAAAGTGTGATAGGGGCCAAATGAGAGTGAAGTATGAAGGAGCTCGTATTAATTGTGTCCCACCTCACCAAACTTACTCTACGCGGAGGAACGTAAGGTTATAATAAACTATCATCTTTTCAAGAGTTTTAGTAGGCGCTACAAAGTCTTACTATAGATATTAGCGTTCGGGCTGGAGTGTTGTTTGCGTTGGTAGAAGTAGTTTTAAGTGGGAGGAGCAGCCCGACTTATGGCGGGCGCTGGCCCAATATCGGGCTCACGTCAGCCGTCGAGTTAAGCGATTCACATGATGCTTCATTAAATCCCACAACGCCAAGCGCCTGAGAAACTATGAGATATCCAACGAAGTGTCACAGTATTCTACACTATGAACTTTTCTGAGACTTTGGGAAACCCTAACACACACAAGTATATAGACCGCGCAAGATACCCTTATAATAGACCGTGCTCAGCTTCTTGTTAGCAATCACATTCGAGAGATACTCTTTTTAGAAAGCCCTACTCTTTACTGTCCAGTGATCCTGTTGTCAGATTGAAGCACTGTTTCGGCTTCAAGAATAATATGGTCACGTTGTGAGATGAAAGAATGATGAATATTGATTAATTGTCTGATTGATTGTCGTGTCTCGTCCCCCATCGTGTTCTTGGCTGGGTTTTATTTCTCGCTTAACCCCATGGGCTTAGTCCTATTTCGTTGATCCGTTGCAGGCCCATTTAAGCACATTGCGTCCAATACCACGACTAATACCCTTACATCTGACACCTGTAAGCCTTGGACACCCCACCGTCACGTGGATATGCCACTGACTAATCAGTCCGTCATATATATATCAGCTATACATACATCACACCGAATACACATCTTAATCCTCTTTCCTCCACACTTCTGCTTTGTGCATTACACAGAGTCAGGAAAAGAGAGGGTATGAAGAAGTGTATTGTATGTCTGTGTCTGTGTTTGATATACACAGCTGATAGATATAACAGACTGATTAGTTAGTGGCATATCCACGGGACGGTATGATGTCCTATGTTTACAATTATTATTTAACTACAACTTCTAGGGATAGGACAATAAGATAGACAAGCACAGCAAGGACTATAATTTTAGTAGAGATACTAGTTATAACCGCTTGTGATATGTTCTACCTGCAAGTCCACTCACAGCGAAGCCTCCAGACGACAATACCTTATTTCCTATCCTATCCTAATCTTCTTCTTATATTACCCTAAGTTCCCTTTTCTCACCCTCTACACTCAACGACTTCTATCTTAGTCTTGACGACGCCTAAGAATCCATGAATCCCGCTTAACAGTAGCAATCAAACACCTGTTCAATGTAAGGATGCTTGTCCTGCGCAGGTTTAGCGCCGGTCAAGCACCAGCTAAGCGAGGAACATCAAAGGGAGCGAGAGGTTCGAGGGAGCGAGAGGTTCGAGGGAACAGGACAGATTTTTGACTCTTTAATACGAATACAGAAGTCTGCTCGCTGCTATCACAAACCCTCTTTACATTCAAGCTAGGCGAGGCCTATATTATTGTTTGTCCAACCTAAGAGTGATAATTTAACATGTACAGAGTGGTCTCCCAGCTTAATCTCCTCAACCCAGCTTGATTGTAATAGATAAGGCTAGGCAGCAAGCATAATCTATCCGTGTATACACACGCCAGGAGTGTAATCCACTCGCGGTTGCTATCTCGAATAGCTTCTCTGAACTCCTTCGTCTCTCACATCCTTCTGCTAAATACCGTTTTGAGCGGCCATTGATACCAACTAGAAAGTCTTTCTCATATATATTGTATGTGTCGGTATACCCGCCCGTGAAATGGGAAGGTACTCTGGACGCTGTTAATCGACTGCCCGTGGGTTTCGCAGAACGCTAGTCCACGGCGGTGCAAGAGCGCAGGGTACGGTAGAAAGAGTATGGATTGCTTGTGACCACGAATCTTCTACGTAGCAAGGGCTAGCAGCGACGTCGAAGTCCTCTGCTAGCTTGCCAATTGTAGGTTTTGATTCTCGGGTGTGTCCTCCTTCTAAATTGCCGGGGCCGTATATTTATGCCTGTGCGGATCTCGCTCGCTTAATCCACCCAGTCCTCCTTCTGAGTCATTGTTATATACCGTGCAATCCACCGTAATACCAACAGTATGTGTAACGAGGATTAATAGTATATTGGCTAATATTTTAATGGCTATATATTGTACAGTGTTAAGGCAGGGAGAAGATACTGGCAAGTCGAGGTCAAATGTATACTCAACAATCACCTCCTCTTCTAGCTTGGTGATTTTCTTTGAGTTGGGCTGGTAATTGCTATACTAACGCGTTGGTGGCGGAGGATTGATCGGGGGACATTATACGTTGAGGCATCGCGTCGCACGCTCCTAATTTTGGCTTGATTAATAGCTGAGATATCAATGACTATATCTACTTCGTTGCAGGGCAATCGATTGGTAGTTGGTTGAGCCATCATAGTTGATAGGTGATGCGTTGCAAAAGTTCGTGGGGTAGGCTACTGACCTATTGGCACTAGTACTCTACGTCCAAAATATAGATCTATTGTCCGTACGCAGGAGCGATACGGCGCAAAGTATATGTCTAGCCCGGCATGGGATCACGTGGTTATATCACGTGATGCCCGTGCACGCGCGCCTCCTTAAATATCGCTCGCGTTCGTACATAGATGAGCAGAGCAATAACCAGAAACCTGTTGCCCACTCTACTATCCCCGTACGCTGTGTACACCGTACAACTGTCTTATGCCTTGCCGACTAGTGCTCGCACCACTATGCAGCTAGCTGTAAGATCCCTATCAACATCTATGATCTAATCTCAAATAATGATTTCCTTTTTGCATTCAACAGCTGCATTCTCTGATATACCAAAATGTCATCGTCGCAAGCTTTAGTCTCGTTTCAAGTGTCAAGGTCAAGATGCTGCGACTACCGGTGGTTACTGTTGGACTGTGACTAATCTAGACCGTGTATCTGAACCACGGCGCTTGATCCGCCAGATCTCTTTCCAAGAGCAGCTCCTCTTCTGTCAACTCTGTTGGAGCTCTTTCCGCGGCAAGTTTATCTCGCATCTTATTTTCTAGGCGACACCAAGTTGACATAAAGAACGTGAGACCGAACGCCATACTACGCCGACGTTTCATCAGTCGCGTGTAACAGTCTCGGCAGATTTTGCAGTAACGTACCTGACAAATCCAATGAGGATACTATGTCCGACAATGAACCTCGGGCTATCTCGACTCAAGTAGACGTAAGACGCGATAATACCGCCGCAATTACCACCCATCACTTGCATCGCGATTCCCGTGCCACGCTTAAGACTGCCGCCGATATTTCCGCTGTTCCAGGCCAGCCCGAGAGGGATTTGGGGATATATTCCTGCATTCGTATCATCAGAAACAGAGAATCTTTCTCCTCTTACGTAATTTCTTCAAGGTATCACCCACCGATGGCTGCAAACACGGTGCCTGTATACTGAATCTCAGACCTTCCACTGCCCGCCAACAATCCAAATCCCAAGATAGCAACAAGCTGGAAACCAAGAAGAAAAACACCACGTTTGCGATACCGATCCGCAAAGTAGCTTGCCACGATGGTAAAGCCGCAAGCGCATACGTAGGGCGGAACGCTCATGAGTTGAGCGTCGTTTGCCGTGTAGCCCATGTTCTTAATGATCGTGGGAAGGAATAATGCAAAAGAGTAAATAGGACAAAAACCAGCCATACAGATCAACATGTGGATGTAAATTTTCCAATCTGTAATGGCTTGCCACACGTACTTCATGTCAAAGTGGTTGGAGAGATGGCCCGAGTCGGCGTGCAGGCGGCGCTGGACTTCAGTCCTTTCTTTTGGTGTGAGAAATGTTGCTCTGTTCTTCTATCAGCAACAATAGTAATACTCGGATGATGCTCAGATGTCTCACGTTGCAGGATAGTCATAGATGACCCAATATGCCGTCAGAGAGACCACCACACTTAGCAGTCCCTCCAAAATAAAGATCCATGACCATGCTGAGATCCCAGCAACTCCATTCATCTCCGCAATGCCCCTCGCCAATATCCCTCCAAACGCACCCGCCAAGGTAGCCGCGGAGAAGAAAAGCGCCATCCTGAAACCGCACTCATTTCTGCAGTACCATTGCGTGATGTAATAATTCACACCTGGGAAAAGTCCGCCCTCAAAGACGCCTAAGAAAACTCTGGTCGCAAGTAGCCCGGAGTAGTTCTTCACGAAGCCTTGGCCCACCATTGCTACGGACCAGAAGAACATGATGAAGGTGAGCCAGATGGAAGGCCTAACACGCTTCATCATAATATTGGAGGGGATTTCAGCTGCAATGTAGAAGGGGAAGAGGATGGCGAGGCAGTCATTGTATTGAAGGCCGTGTAAATTCAAATCTTTCTCAAGGTGATCGAGGCGGGCATTACCGATATTGGTGCGGTCGAGGAAACATAATCTAGAGTTTTCAGATGAGTAAGAGGTGGAGGAAGAGGGGGTGTATACAGGTAAATCAGTGACATGAACGGGATGATGTGCCAGTCTAATTTTCGTAGGAGAGCTTTCGTGGCTGCAGCAGCAAAGCTGGCGCTCTCCAAGTCGCCCTCTGCAATGTCTGGATTAGCAGGGATAACTGCAATCTCGTCAGGGACTTTCTTCTCCTCCATAATGGCTAATGAGGCTGGGATTGAGAGGAAGAAAGTTCGGTGCACGGAGCAAACAGCATGGCACCAGAAGGAAGTATATGTACCTTTCGGTACCCCACGAAATAATTACCCGCTTATGCCATTTTCCCCTTCAGGCCAGCAAAGGTTCTAGACAATTGAGATTGTGCTGAGGCTGACTTATTAGTGCAACATGATTCGCTTTTTTTTATCGCTTTCTTGACCGATTTGCAGTGAGTGCAACCGCAAGGAAGCGCTTCCGTGGACGCTGTAAAGCTGCGTGCATGCCTTGTCAGCTTACCAACTAATCGATACCCCGCATCTTTCGCCGGGATTCTCACCAGTACCGTACCAGAATTCGACAAGGAAGCTTTAACACAATTAGACTTTGGCAAGTCTTATCTTGTGTCACCTAACTAATTCGACCAAGATTTGCCCCACATGTATGAAGCAACCACGTCTCTGGGTCGCGGTAGACTTTGCCCTTGCTCTTTGTAAGTCGTTTTCTTCGAACATTCTTCCACTCCACTATTTTCTCTAATCCGCGACGTCAATGCGGCTTTATTTCACATGTGGCTAGTAAATCGGATCAACAACGACGAGGAGATAAATTCGGAGAAGCCTCAATACCTTTGGCCTTTTGCAAGCGCGCCTCAAAGACAATTTCTTGTCCACTCACTCCACTCACTCAGTCAGTCAGTCAGCAGACTAAGGAGTTTATCGGACATAAGAGGGAGACTACTATCTCAAAGAAAATAATTGAAAAAACACACGCGAACAGAATACAGAATCAATCCGATCTAGCACACCAATCCTCCCGGTCCCTCCATTGTAAACTAACAAATGTGTCCGCTACTGCAGTCACCACTACAGTGGTACTGCCCAAGCCAGTTCTCATCGCCATATGGGTTGAGCCCAAGGAACCAACCATTTAGCGTCTGCTGAAGATAATCCAGATTCTGCGGCATACCATGAGCCTTCCCATCCTCTGAACACGGATAATCCAACGTCAGCCCGCGTCCGCCGTTTAGACCTGTCTGGTCGCCCTTTGTAAAGAACCCATTGTAATTCCCCATAACCTTGATGGCGTTATTGTTGTTCTCGTCAAGCTGTCGCCTGAGGAATGCTGCGCCAGCATCAACGCTTTTTGCAACATCGTTGGTGCATTGTCCATCGGGATAATTCACGCAAGCAACTTGCATCAGGCCCGGTGTTGGACCGCCTGCATCTGCATTGCAGCTCGATTCCTGCATGGCAATGAAGGCGAGGAATACAGGGTCGATGCGATATTTATCGCCAGCTTGCTGAAAAGCCCAGTCATATTGTTCGCAGGCTTTGCCCGCATTTGCGTAGAATGTAGGGCGGTCAATCTTGATCAGAGAGTCCCATGATAGGAAAGGGGCCTCCCAGCCATCGCCTTCCATGCCAGAGTTTATCCAGTCCTCGGATCTAGCAGGAGACTTCGTTAGTTTCGCCGCGGGCACGGGTTAGGTTGGTTGTGAACGTACCCGTTGGGACCAGAACCAGGAGTCACCTCTGGAGTAGCGCCTTGAGCATCTGGGTTTGTTCCCAGCCCAAGGTCGGCAGTTTGTGCGAAAGCTATCGCAGCGTAGGTAGTGAAGAGCAGGAGGCTCTTTTGGAAAGTCATATTTGAAGGTGGTAATGACCGTGATTTGTAAGAGAATGGATGGCTACGAATCAAAATTGTAGTGAGAAAATTCTGTGCTGCTTTAATGTCGCTGCGAACTTCTCTTTATATCCTAGGGGTCGCAAGAGCACGATTACGCATAGTCCGTAGCAGTTTATCAACTCCCTGTTGAGGTTTTTGGGTTTCTGGGGTTTCCCAGAGCTGAATAGGGATGACTTTGAAATTGCGGTTTACTCTCCTCCTGACTCGTAACTAGGGGTGTGATTTTGAAACAACTCTCGGCAGCTCCAATTATCTATTACAAAGCTACTCTGTTGCGAAGCTCGTATGGAGGCTCAAGCGACGCACACTCTCGCTATTGGACAGGCTCCATCGGTGTTCGGAGATTCTCCGGGTCAGTAAGCGGAAGGACGAAGCTGATTGGTCAACAAGTTGTTGTGTGAATTGCCACTCCCGAACACCGATCGGACGAACAAGATCAGCATGGAACTTTAGAATAGACAATGAAACTCTTTTCATTATAAATCAATTTTTTCAACAGTACTACGGGACAAACTAAGTCTTCTTTTCAAGAGTGAAAATTGAGTTTGTTTAAGCTCTACACAGTGCACACCAAAGATCCCGTGCACGGATCATGAGCTTAGCGTCTTCAGAATTGTAAATTGTAAGGGGGGTGTTGGTATTACGGTGGATCGCACGGTATATAACAATGACTCAGAAGGAGGACTGGGTGGATTAAGCGAGATCCGCACAGGCATAAATATACGGCCCCGGCAATTTAGAAGGAGAACACACCCGAGAATCAAAACCTACAATTGGCAAGCTAGCAGAGGACTTCGACGTCGCTGCTAGCCCTTGCTACGTAGAAGATTCGTGGTCACAAGCAATCCATACTCTTTCTACCGTACCCTGCGCTCTTGCACCGCCGTGGACTAGCGTTCTGCGAAACCCACGGGCAGTCGATTAACAGCGTCTATAGGACCTTCCCATTTCACGGGCGGGTATACCGACAGGGGGTTTGGTATTTATATTCCCCTGCAGTGCGTTGGTTCTCAAGTAATACTTTTCCTTCAATGTTTCGACTACTACATATATCGCCCTTCCTTAAAACTTTGAAAATCGTGTAGACCTTCAACATAACTTCTTTAGTGATGAAACAGACAGTAAAATGAGATACAAGGCGGCCGGAGTGTCCACGTTCTTCATGTATCACATCTGTCATTAGTTAAAGATGATGGAGAGCTTGGGTCGGAGAGCGAAAGCGGGCTTGGGCGGAGCAGTAGAAGTAGCCCAGGTGATAGAAGCGGTGGAAGCTCATGTTCTAGATTTGGTGGGGATTATGGCGGTTTCAGTGGCGGTGACACCGGCGGAGGGGGAAGAGAAGGAGAGTAGTCCGGTAGCCTAGGAGGACCTTTTCGTATGGCGGTTAGGAATATCGAACCAGCTAACTAAGCAGGCTCATCTAGAATGAATTCCTAATCAAATCACTCATGTTGCAACACGCTTTCTAATTTCCCACATGGAAACTCGTGCACAGTTTTCAATTCATTACCTTTGCAATCGCATTCCAGACTAATAGTTCTCGGAAGTAAACAGATTTTTTGATGGGAAATATGAACGAACGAGTTAATACTACCAACCAACAAAATCATTCAACCTCTCCCGCTCTCCTTCGACTGATAATTACAGTGAGCATGCGCACCCTTCCGAGGTTATACTTCGCTCCACTTGTTCATAACAGTGTGTATTATATATTTCCGTAACATAGCTCAATCTATACCGCCTGATAAGAAAGCAATGGCACAGTGATGAACTAAGTGGAAAGTGGACGCCATTCTCAAAAGAAAATGTACACTAGCATATTTGTATCTCACATCAACAAGGTCAAACTGCAGCCAGTAGAAAAACTTACAACTGAAGAAAAGAGTGTGATACCTGTGCCATCTATACAATCTCATGGTCCCGAGCAAGGTGTGGTAGTTGGTTTGGAAAAACAAGGCTGTATTTGGAGGCGTAGGCTCGAAGTGGGTTCACATAACTGCTATCTTGATGAGGTTCTTAAGCTGCCGTGAGCGTCAAACCTCATCAAGGGAGGTTCAGCTATTTTGACCAGGCTCTTGAGCTGCCGTGAGCGTCGATACCTGATTCTGAATCTCACTCAGCGCGTCAATCGTGAGCCAGGTGTTCGGCCGAGCGCAAAGTGCGGTAACTATCTACAAACAAGCAAAAAACAGAGAACTATGTGATGGTGGGCGGGATCACAGTTGTACAATCTGGAGCCGAATTGATTACTTGATTAGGCTGCTGATAGTTGATGGTTGTGACTCAGAGTCATCCTGAGATCGACTCGGGAACTCTGCCTGAGGAGCTTGGCGGCCTAACCGAGTATAGAACAAAACAAAATTAAAAGAAACGAGAACCTCATGGGATTCGTGTTCAGCATGTCCATTTAAATGCTACCCAACCCACACGGCTGGCCCAAAGGGGTTCCTCTTCTGATAAATTTGTTCGGGGAAATTCTACGTTTTGTAAGTCTGTGTTCGTCCTAATGCATTTCCTGCGCTCTCGAACATAATCTAAATACTTACCGACATGTCATTGGCCCAACTTACGTTCCAGATCGGGTCATTCGGGTCTAAATGTCCTGGAATCTCAAAAAGAGGCGCCGGCGAACCATTCCCCCCGCCTTCTACCCTAATTTGTGCGCATGAAATGAAGAACTGGAGCAGGTTTAGTAATGCGCCTTTTTGGTTCGCCTGTGCATAGATGGCATACCTGCGGTGTACTCCAATCGAGCTGGGTATGTTCGATGCGAAATAGATACTCTCCATTCGGGGTGGAAGGGGGAATGCGGAAGGTGACGTTAGTCTGATCTATCCGAGAGGGTTACATAATGGGCTCCAGGTTCAAGAACGTGTAGCACTTACACGTATTGGGCCAGATGGGATGTTCGAACGGCCCAGTGCCTGGGCTTGGCTCGCCAGGAGACCAATATCTCCCACTGTAGAAATCTTCGTAGATTTTGAACCACTATTGCGTCTCAGATGTTAGAATACTTTTTCATATCTAATTGCAGTTGAGAGAGAATACGAACCAACTTGCCGTCGCCCTCCCAATTCTGGGCAGTCTTTCCTTCAGGTACCTGGGCCATGTATGCCATGAGTGGCCCAATATGATATATACCTTCGCCATTAGGATTGCTGAACCCGCGATAGTTGACGTAGAAGCCCAATTCGTCTCCAGCTTTGACTGTCAGAGTCTCATTCGCTACCGTAGATTTGTTGTTGCATCGCATGTCTAAGTCAAATAGAACTCTTTCCAGAGTTAGCTCAGTCACTAAGTGATACGAAGAGTGGTTAGCAAAGGCAAATATCATACTCCATACGATCTTCATAATGAAGTTCGTATCCCAGAGGCGTCCAGTCGTCCATGAAGTTGCCGTAGTAGAAATGAGTGCCCCAGCGACGTATGAAACGCCAGTGCTCGTATGAAACACCCTTATGGAAGATCTCCGTGAAGGAATACTGTTTAAAGTTAGAATAGGGCGCATAATGAGCAAGGAAGGTGGACTTGCATGTGCGCTCACAAATGCGAGTTGGCAAAGGACGATAGCGAGGATGAACTTCATTTTTGCGGGTGTGAAGAACTCGAGAATTCCAACAGTAGAACTTGAAATCTTGGTGGCTACAACTATTCTTAAATTCTTCTTTTGAACTTTTTCGTGTTCACAATATATCAGCATTCGTTGTGAAGGATCGGGGGTCTATTCGAAGATTTTGATTAGATTCCAGAGCCTAAACAACACTTCATTGCTTTTCCCCGCATCATGATCCCTCTCCGCCCTTCCGCACTATATTCAGCAAATATACGAATCCTTCACGCATGACTTCTTGAACTTGCTGCACATGTTTCGTGGCAAGGCTGATTTTAATATGCACGACTCTTAGTCCATATTACCACAAGTAGCTGTAGACGCGGGGGTCTATCATATTTGATCATCTGAACAGCCTAGCCCACGCGTAAATCACTCTGCCGACATGCACCCAAAGCCGTGAAGAGCATTTGAAATTGGTGAAAACAATGAACAAACTCAGAGAAGGCGTAGAGTCTGGGGACTTTTCGGGGATGCGCTTCGTGACACCACACAGTCAATAAGTCTGGTGATCACGTTCATCACCATCGCCATATTCATCACTACCGTGCTTTTTCGTTTCGTACGCAATCCAAGTGCGTAGTTCACGTCTACCATCCTTTGGATAAGGCACAGAAACGAAGATAATTTTTCACAGCCGACCATTACATATCTTTAATACTGTTCAACATCACGATGTTTCAGAAGTAGCTTTATTGAAGTGTACAGGGCTCCGCGTAAACGATAGTACTGAAAATCTCCATAATATAATGGCTGGCTGTGTGCAGTCAATCTCCCATCCCATGTCGGAGAGAAGACGAAGGCGGAAACGAGCCCGTTATTCTTGCTCCAACCAAAAGTTGGAACTATTACCCCTCAAGTTAAGTCACACACCTTCTAGCCGAGATCTTGGAACTGAATAGCCCTGTTCTTCAAACACTTCATTCCTCGTGAGGCGAATCCGCCTGTCGACCCCGTGCCAATAATAGACTAATCCCACAATATGCCTTGAGAGTATCCTCTACGCCGTGAGAATCATTTTAATTGATGATTGCCTTGCTAACCGCGATGATGACAAATTTGCAGTTTGAGCACGCTCTCCGCCTCCTTAACAGACATTCATCGGGGAAGGAATCACATCAAAACATCCTAGTTTGTGACAAGAGCAACTGCAAGACCGTTATCATTCTTTTGATTGTGTATTGAGTCAAGGATACTGTCAAAGGTAACTCTCGAGGTGGCTATTGACTCCCTAGAAAAATCTGGGACCTGATCGTCATAGGATTCTTCACCTCGAAAGATACGTGTGCTCCTTGAGAATTCTTCCATCATAAACTCTCTCTACGAAGTGGTGTTGAAGCAAGATAGGGCCTCGAAAGCTAGGTCATTGCCAATGGAGAAGATCTTCAATTCAGGTCGAGCGGAAGAATGGGACTGAGATCTCGGAAAATGTAAGGGCTGTACGAG
The DNA here is from genome assembly GCA_001599595.1 of Beverwykella pulmonaria. Taxonomy (NCBI): domain Eukaryota; kingdom Fungi; phylum Ascomycota; class Dothideomycetes; order Pleosporales; family Melanommataceae; genus Beverwykella; species Beverwykella pulmonaria. The sequence goes on along the minus strand of BCHH01000011.1, from coordinate 1,233,474 downwards.
TGATTTGCCGCTAATCATGTCGTGCTTGACATGAGCTTGATACAAATAGAATGCATCAGCCTCTCTCATAACGACCCTATGTCCGTCAGCTCTACAATTCCGATCCAAAATTTTAAATTTACTTCCCAAGAGCCGAGCATCCACAATCCAATATATAAGCTGCAGAAATAAGTTGAAAAGTTGTTTGGACTGGGGATATCAGTGATGTTATGAGGCCACCAAATTTTGATGGGAGGGATTAAAAAGAATATAACCAGAATGGCTGATACAAATTATCATATGTTGTCCGTACGCAGGAGCGATACGGCGGAAAGAATCTGTCTAGCCCGGCATGGGATCACGTGGTTATATCACGTGATGCCCATGCACGGGCGCGCCTCCTTAAATATCGCTCGCGTTTGTACATAGATGAGTAGAGCAATAACCAGAAACCTGTTGCCCACCCTACTATCCCCGTACGCTGTGTACACCATACAACTGTCTTATGCCTTGCCGACTAGTGCTCACACCACTATGCAGCTAGCTGTAAGATCCCTATCAACATATGTCACTATTAGGCCCTATGTCTCGAGAATTTTCAATATCTTAGACGTTATATGGCTACGCACGACTACAATACAAACCCGAAAGACCATACAGGCATAACATCATCACTCTATGTAGCCTTACTCTAAAGTCGTGTCATCATTCCATATCATCCGTCACCTCATCTCATCTCATCTCGGTTTTCCCACAATAACCCAAACGTTGATCTTTTCCCTTCTCAAAGAGACAACAAAACAATACGGTATCAAGTGACAACAAATATCCAGAATGCACATCAATAACATCCCAACCCCGATCCGAACACCGGTCACGCATTCTTACTCTTCCTCCCAACAATCCACTTAAAATTCGCACACCACCCCTCAGTACTCTCCCTTCCACCGGGACCCTCACTCCATTCCATGATCTCCTTCTTTCCCCTCTCGACCTCTTCGAGCACCTCTTCAACCGTCCACACTCTCTCTTTATCGCCCCACTTGGTCAGCAACCTCAGTAAATGCGCTTCCAAGCTCTCGTAGAACACGACGAGAAACATCTTCCCGATCTTCTTCTGCTCTGGGTCTATGGGCCACTGCCCTATTGGTACGTTGACGTACGTGGTTCGTACGTCTTTAAAGCCGGCGTCCTCGAGGTATGTCGGATGCATGTAGAAGGTTCCGAGGGGCCGACCGCATTTGAAACTCGCCTCCATCATCGCGAGGTATAGTTTTCGGATTGTGGGAAGCGGAGCCCCACTAGTATACATTTCTTGAGGCTCCCCTGGCTCAGGTGTTGTGTTATTGATCATTTCAGGGAGTACAAGCTCGAAGTCTGCAACTTCCACCCAGCCGCCCGGGGCCAGGTTTTTGTAGATCTCAGCATACACATCTTCCCAGTACGCGAATGTGCCTTTGCAGTTGCGGAGATGGATCAGATCGAAGGGTTGGGAGAAATGCCAGCCGGGCTGCTCGTTGGGGTCGAGAGTGTACGGGTTGAAGGAGGGTGAGGAGGGCTGTGGCGTCTCTGGCTGCGAGAGTGTGTGCGATTGCGAGTCTTTCGCTCTTCTTGTTTTGGCCGGCGAGTCAAGCGGGTTGCGTGCTGTGGGGTCGAGAAATGGATCATAGTGCTCGAGCCGCGATGTAAGGTCGTCCATATCAGAATCCACACCCCAGATGTCGAGGTCATCAATCTCCCATGTCACATGCCCGCCCCCAGAGTCTGCTTCGGTGGTCTCGATGTCCCAGACAGCCATGTCAACGCCTACGACGTCGGTGTTGGGGAACTGTTGGGCAACGGCAACAGCCCAGTTCCCGGGGCCAGTACCGAGATCCAGGACTCTTCTCGTAGCATTCGTCAATGGTGTGGTGGAGAGTTTTCCCTTGAGTGCACAGACAAAGACTTGGTGTTGAATAGCCAGGCGGTCTTGTTCCGCCTGGTCGCATGGCATAAAATATGTCTCGTTTCCGTACACGCGGCCATTCTCCTCAACGAACTCGAGATCGTCCGAGTCTAAAGTGCGCGTTGAATGGCTGTCGCACGTTTTCTGTTAGTATCGTCACAAAGAGACAAAAGTGAGACACGGTTCTTGTGCTTTTGAGATGCCAGCAGACGAGAGGCCGTTAGTGTATCGAATGAGAAGGAGTGGAAGAGTGAAGATGGCAGCACCCCAACACATGTGAAAAAGAAGTGGAAGAAATAGACTCTTACAGCGACTCTGCGGATGTCGAGCTCCCTGAATCGGTCCTCGCACGCTTGTGTTGTGCGGCTGTGTGATCTCTTGCCGGATCGTCGGGTTGTGGCGGCTCCTCCTCCATGGTCTTGGGCCGGCGGATCGGGAACGAAGCGAGCTTGGGAACCCACAGTCACAGAAACCTCGCTCGACGTCGGGGTTGGATATGAACAACGTGGATAAACAGAGGAGCTGGAATGGCCTTGTTCGCACGCTAGAAATTGCAGCTGTGGTTGCCGGGAAAGGGGGGTGGTTATTTGTTGTTGCTGTTCTTACGCGACGGGTCCTTGATTGGTGGCGTGTTGGTATCCTGGGATCCGCCGCAGGCACCAGAAGACGAGGCGTGGAGGGCGCTGATCGGGGTTACCAGTGCTTCGGACTGCCGATGAGGTGTCCAGCGAGTCGTGCTGACAGGCCCTAGGTGGGATAGCTTTCTTTTGCGTGCTCGCCCTGCAGCCACCTTGGGCAGGAGACCCACTATCCTGCAAGGAGGGTATAATATACTGCAATGGTGGGAGTGCGAGCCACGACAGAGCCCGTTCAGAAATTAGAATTGGAAATCAGATGGAATTGTAGATTGTGTGCTCGAGCAAGAGCGTGCAATGCCAAAGACAGGAGGATCAATTGGTTGCTGCAGTGCGCCGTCGTATGCGTCAGGAAGGACGCAGGAGCACAGCAGTAGATGAGTGAATACCAAGCCTCGCGGTAGGCTAAGCAACCACGCCTGGACCTGAGGAACGACACGCCCGGACGAGAAGACGGATTCAGCAATGTGACGGCAGCTGCACGGAGGGTGGCAGGGATCGAAGCATGTCCAAAACGCCCAGCACCCAGCGCAGATTGCACCCGCACACCAGGTCGCCAGCGCCGAGGTGGTCGTTGGCGTCCGCTGTCAGCAATCAGTGCCGGATGCAGGCCCACATCATCTTTGCATAGGAAGAACAATAATAGTGAGGACGAACAGACACGAAACGGAGGCAGACGGCGGCGCAGACTCCGGCCGCTACTCTGCACAGCAACGTCGGGCGCAATGCAATATGTGCGCGCGCGCTATCAGAGTCCGAGAGGCACAGAAGGGGATCTCATGCGGGGCGTGAAGGCGGACTGAAGGATGGGAGGGAGCGCTGTAGTAGAGGTGATAGTGGAGGTGGTGTTAACCATGCAACAATGCGGTGAGCGAATGGTGTGTCGTCAGAATAAGGATGGAAGACTGGGGCTTCCAGAAAACTTTAGTCAATCCGAGCTGTCGGGGTGGATGTGACTGACGTGCGAAATGTGACTGAAATCGACGACGCTGCAGAAGATATGGGTCGGAGAATAGCACGAGCAGCGGGAGCTCCCAGGGACGCAACATACGGAGTTCTCTGCCCTGGTCTCTCGCCGACTTGCAGCCAGCCCGCCTCGTTACAACTAAACGTCGCAGGTGATGCGCCCGTAACAGGGCGCCCGCTCGTTGGCTGCACTGTAGGGCCTTTGCATCCAGCCGCTGCAACAAACAGTCAACGAGCAAGCCTATGGCCGGGCTAATAATTCATGCGTGGCCACAAGCCTCGCGCCCCAGGCCGGCATACGGGCGAGGTCGAGGTGTGCAACCTCTACGTTAAGGGACATCGGGAGCATCCCCGCCGGAGCAATTTAGCAGTCGGCGATACTATGGTATATGCTTGACGGCGCATCATGCTGGTCGCCCGTGTCACTGTTGATAGCGATGATGACTGTGATGAAGACGTAGAAGGAGGAACGGCAAGGCATGAACAGCGGCATGCAGCTGTCTGATGCATCTCGCTGGAACGGTTGTGGTGAAGGTGGTGCAACACATCATGCCAACCACCGCTCCCCAATCCTACTTCCCTCTCTGCTCTCACCGGAAGCTCTATAATCCAGCGCGAGGGCCAGGCATCCTTACGCAGACAAACTCGGAGTACCACCGCACCGTCTTGGGTGGCGTCGATGACCATCCTGCTGGATTCTGTTCGGCGCCTCTCAGCGCATCCATTGGGTGTCGCGCCCTCGTCGCCAGGGACGCTCCCGCTGCCAGTCCTGCCAGGTGCCAGCTGTCTGTCTCCTAATGCGCGGGAGCAGCGAATCGCTACATGTCAGGCAGAGCCCGACAGCGACAGGCCTGTCGGCCTCGGGAACGGACCCGCGATGCACATCGCAGGGAGCTGGCTGCGTATGATGACGACAAGAAGTGAATACTCGATGCGGTGTGAGACGCGACGCGACGCGGTGGCCGCCCGCAGCGTGCAGAATGACATGACAAGCAACATGACAGGAGATGGGCATGCACCTGCCTGCTGTTGGTGGCAGTACGACATCAATGCCTAGTATAGGTACCTTTCTGCGACTGCTGGAGCGGGTGGGGCATCGTGCGACAGCATCCCTCTCCCGTCTGCAGGCGGGCACTCGGCGGGCCAGTTGCGTTTGAAACCATTTGGAATGTCAGCATGCGCATTGCGGAGGTCGGGGATAACGTCTGCTATGGGCTTCATATGAGACCTGTGGCTTTGAAGGAAGGTGCAAGTGCGGGTGAATTGGTAAACACCAAGTTCGAGATCCAGCGCAACGGGTGTCCCGTGTACAATACCTGCCAATACTCAATAATATATCCCGTTTTACATCTCGGTAATGTATGCACTCGCGATTCTTCGTCTAGAGAGTCATGCAACACACAACGTTTATTGAATTTTTCATCGCACATGGTACATCGTCCAGAAATGCAACTGGGTAATCCCCAACCTGTTCGCCCGGCCCTAGTCTATGCCATCGAAACATGTTTGAACCCCTTCCATGAACCGCGGCATCTAATCTACCTCCTGGCCTTCAAACTTCGGCAACCGAGCCGAGACATCGGCCCACTGCTCGGTGCCATTCACCAAGTGGGAGATGGCCTTGCAAATCTCGTCCAGACTCGCTCGGACCTGGTCTGTTGAATCCCGTTCCCGCAATGTGAATGTGTTGTCTTTGACCGATTGGAACTGGGCACGTTAGCTTGGACTATGCATGGGCGTCACTAGAATTACTCACATCAATGGTGATACCCAAGGGCGTACCCAGCTCATCATTACGCTACACCTTGTATTAGCACGCGGGCATTGATGAAACATTACAAATGGCGCCTTACCGAGTATCGCTTGCCAATCGATGCGCCTGAGTCGTCCACTCGGCTGGAGATACCAATATCCTGAAGCTTGTCGCCCAAGGTTCGCACAAACGGCTTGAAGTCCGCGTGTGAACTCAGTGGCACAATGAGAACTTTGGTCGGTGCGACTGTTGGGGGAAAGGACAGGACACCACGGGCCTCGTCCTTCTCGCGAGTCCAGTAGTTATGTTCACAGAGGGCCTGCATCGGATATTAGTGGAGTGCTTGGAGGGTAAAAACAATTGTACTCACGTAGACGATGCGACCAATACCGAACGACGGCTCGATAACATTCGGAGTGTATTCCCGAGTGTTTTCTACCCTTGTGCGCTTCGCAATAGTGATGAGCTCCTTAGGAACCTCCACCTTGCCGTCACCAACACCAGGTACATCGATCACAATTTTACCCTCCGTTTCCAGATCCAGTGACAGCTTTTCGCGCAAGTCTTGGCTCAGCGCTTCGATGGCGGCTTCTACAGTCTTGCCATCTTTTTTGAATTTGGGACCGAACTTCTTCTTCTCCAGATCGATCTGCCACTCCTCAATCTTGAGGGGCTCTTTCCTCGGTTCCCGGACCATGAGAGGGGCGCCAGTCTTGTTCATATGGACGGTCAAATCAAATGCGCTCCTGTCAGCACAGCCGACGCACTCAATCCAACCGTACGAGGTCAAGAGCTCAGCATCCCAGCAATCTGCTGCATAATGCGCCATCTCGTTTGCCATGTGTTGCCTGAAGCGAATCTTGGTCTTGTCCACGCCGATCCTGAGAAGGAAAAGTTGAATGCGAGCCAGGAAGTAGCCCAGGGTCTCATTGTCTACGAGGCCAGTCTTAACAGCCTCGCTAATCTTCGTAGTTGCGACGTGGGTCTTGCCAGCAAGCTGCACCTCCCGATTGAGCAGCTCTAGCTCGACATCCTTGATCTCATCGAATCGAGGATGCTTCTTGCCGCCATCAGGGTCCACAAAATGCTCGATCTCTGCCATTAGGAACTCTCGTACTCGCAATAGACCAGCACGCGGGGAGATTTCGTTTCGGAAGGATTTGCCAATAGACGCAGAGGCAAAGGGCATTTGTTGCTGGTTGAATTCCAGCAACTTCTGAAAGTTGAGGAATTGGCCTTGAGCGGTCTCTGGGCGAAGGAAGCCCGGCGCATTGGAGGATGGGCCAATGGTAGTCTGGAACATGAGGTTGAAGGCAACGGGAGGTTCCAGCTCGCCGTTAGTCGCGGGGTTCCTGAGGTCGTACTTCTTCATGAGACCACCGAGGCCCTCGCCGTCGTAGTTATCAAGCTTGGCAAGAACATCCTCGTACTCTGCTACCACAGCGTCGTCGAGCTTGACCGCGGCGACGCTCTTGACCTTTTTCTTCTTCTTCTTGGCTGGATCCTCCTCCTGCTCTTCTACTTTTTGGCCGCGAGCCTCCTTGTCGCCTTTGAGCCTAACTTCCAGGACCTCCTTCACCAAGTGGTCAGCGCGGAAGATCTCGCCAGTCTTGGGGTCTTTGCACATCCAGTCGGCGAACCGGTCTACGTGACCAGATGTCTTGAGGACCTCGTACGGGGTGAGCATGGTGCAGTCCACTAGTCGCTGTCAGTTTGTGTCCTCCGCGTCGTGTGCTGTCGCGTGCGCTGCACCTTCAAGCATGTTCTCTTTTAGCACAAAGTGCTTCCTCCAAATGTCGACAATATTGTTGGTCAGAGCGCAGCCCGGGGGACCATAGTCGTAGAGACCGGAGACGCCCCCATAGATGTCGAAGGCCGGGGTGTAAAAGAGCCGCCGCTGCGAACTGTCAGTGTGACTCCCCCCCACCGAGCACATAGGGCAATGCATCGTGGGCGGTTACCCTCATAAGGCCCTCGAGCGCAGAACGATCGAACGGCTTGCCGTCCTTTGTGGTCATGGAGGTGGTCATGGTGGCGTCTTCTTTCCGCTTGGGGACCTGGTATCTGTGGTGTGCGGGAGTGGTGGTGAAGCTCTTGGTGGGATAAACAAGGCAAGGTGGGGCACAAAATAAGGGCCGGCGAAGAAAAGCGAAGCAATTGGGCCGCAACAGACGTGTAAGCTGGTGCATGCACGTGGGTCCTCCTGAGATGAGAGGAGGAAGTCGCTCGGGTGGGAAAGATGCAATATATACAGCTTGCCGCGACGTATGTGACTCCTCCGGTCTGTGACTGGAAACGCCAAGGCGTTTGGCCATCGAAAAGAAAAAAAGTTGTTCCGAGCCGGGCTCCACCAAAATTTGTAGCATCGCCGAAACTTTTTAACTACGCTTCATCATTCGCGCCACAATTTCGCAATTACAGTCCCCGATTCCCGAATATGGCCTTCTCAAAAGGCGTTCCGGCCGTCGGCACGAAGCCAAAGAACAAGCTCCGCCGCCAGTCGGCCCATCTCGCCGTCAAGAAAGCGAAAGAATCCGAAAAGCGCGACGAGCGCTTCCGTCGCAAACGTGAAGAAGATAAAAATCCAGCACTCCGCGAGGCCCGACAAGCAAGGAACATACCCGCGACAATTGATGCAAAGCGAACGTGGGACGAGGGCGTGGGCGACGAGGAGGATGCGCTGGGGTGGGCCGTGGATGTCGAGCGTCTGGCGAAGAAGAGAAAGTTAGCACAAGAGGCCGCTGAGGAAGAGGGTGTACTGGCACGGCTAAAAAGACGGGACGGGGAAGGCGATGATGTGGACGAGGCAGATGAGGAGGAAGACGAGGAGATGGACAGCATGCTAGACTCGGACTCGGAGGCAGACGACGACGACTCCTCCGATGCACCGAGAAAGTCAAAGCGGAAATCCGACCCTCCAAAGCGCGCGACGAGTCCCACCACCTCTACCGCCACGAATCTCGAGCTCTCCCCTGAATTCCTGAAACAGAAGTTCCCGGCCCTTTTCGAGCCCGCCGCAGAACCAAAAATCTTGATCACCAACAGCCTGCACTCGACCTTGCACGCTGAGTGCCAGATACTGACCGACTTCTTCCCCAATTCAACCTACAGTAAGTGCCACACCTCTGTGACCATGCGCCTTCCATGAGGAAGGCCAGCATTCTGATTTCATGTTTGGATTTATTCGCATATACTGACATACTTCAGTCCGCCGCACAGCCCATGCCCACGCGCATAAGTACTCTGTCCGTGAGATTGCCGCCTTCGCCACAGCGCGAAAATACACGACTCTCGTCATCCTCATGCAGGACATGCACCAGAAAAAGCCCTCGGGTCTCGACATCGTCCACCTACCCTCAGGTCCGCACTTCCACTTCTCGATATCCAACTGGGTCGAAGGCAAGAAACTGCCGGGCCATGGCAACTCCACTGGCCATATTCCCGAGCTCATCCTCAACAACTTCCGTACACCGCTAGGTCTACTCACGGCGCACTTGTTCAAGAACTTGTATCCTCCGCAGCCAGAGCTGGAAGGCCGGACAGTGGTAACGCTTCACAATCAGAGAGATTACATTTTCGTGAGACGGCATCGGTATGTATTCCGGGAGAAGCGGGAGTCGGAAAAGAGCGTAGTGGGGACAGATGGCAAGACTGTCAAGGGTGTCGAGAATCTGAGGACTGGTCTTCAGGAGCTGGGTCCGCGGTTTACGCTGAAACTGAGGAGGATAGATAGGGGCATACAGCGGAAGAGCGGGCAGGAGTGGGAGTGGAAGTCCAAGATGGAGAAGGAGAGGACGAGATTCAACATGTAACCAGGTGGGGACAACGATGGCAGGTCAAAATTTGACATTGACGGCTCGCATATAAAGTGCATTGTTTATGTGTTCTAAATACAAGTCTACTATGCTACTGGTAGGTCTTATTTATTTCCTCTTCGCAACCTCCGTAGAGAGATCCTGTAAGCTCGCGTTCCCCATGATATTGAAGACGCTAACATTAGCGCCCGACTCTTTCCTAAACCACGTCCGCAGCTCAGCAGTCATAAGTAAGTCCATACCAGCTTTCATGAGCTGGCTGGTCCTTGTCGATGAGGTCCTCGTCGATTCCTAAAACGGTAGATCGTCACTTCAGTAAAGCACTACAGACTAACTCAATTCTTTCTGGCATCGAAGGTTTGGCCGTAAGGAGATCGACAAGCGGGATGTGCTTTGGAGTCTTTTCTGAACATAGATGTTGGTCCATTCCACCTGCGAGCATAGTGAGAACACGCCATTTAGGTCTAGTGAGTAATGACAGGAACGTTGTCCCTTTTCTGTTAGAATTTGCAGGGAATCCTATTCCGATCATGGTCTGTCATGTATACGATTTGGCCTTGAGGCCCGGCTGGCAGCAAAAGTCCAAGAGACCTAGTAGCTGCGCCTCCGTAACTGGTGCCAAGAAGCCCAGGCTATCTAAACGCTGTTGGTGGAAAGCTGGTTCTGCGACCGTACAGGCTGAGAGCATCCACCCAGGGTCCAAAGACACGATGAGATGAGAGCGATCTGACAAAACACTCGGATACATGAGCGGAGAGGAAAGAAAGATACCCCATGACACGTGAGGCTGGCTCCATCAGCTGAGCACTAGCCACGATGCGTCGCTGAGCTTGTAGCGACACACACACACACACACACACACACACACACACACACGGGCCCCAATGGTCAAAGAGCCGCAGGAACATGGCAGCTCAAACGGTCGAAGGCAAATTTCTTGGAAAGTAGCTAATCCGAACCGTTCTAGCAAACGGAGTATAATATCCTCGTTGCTCGAATCATATTGTGCGCCAGCGTCCCAGAAGACATTTCATATAGCTCTGTTCGAAGAAAAGGACGAAGAGTTCTATAGAGTAGATAAAATCAAAGTAGTGGTTACTCAGAGTTCAGGGATAAAGTGCCCTTGGAAAGGCAGCCGAACAGCAAGGCTGAGCTAAACCAAGATGGATGAGTGAATGGATGACTAACTAGTGTCACCGCACTTTTCGCTGACCAGTCTCCAGCCTCAACTCGTATCCAGATCTCTCCCCTTGCCATTCAGCTTCTTCGCCGCCTCCACAACATTTCCCTGGCACCGTACAGCCAGTTGGGGATTTGAGCAATCCGCGCCAAGAAGCTGCAAAAACGCGGCTCCGGCGATGGTGGCTAGCTGGCGGGTACAACCTTTAACACTCTGCGACGTCTTGGCTCTACCGGCTATTCGCACAATCCTTTGAAATTTACTCCACTTGACTTCTTTAGGAAGCTGGTCTACTGGACTAATCCCGTTTCTAGATGCTGCACGCCTCTCGTTGGTCAGATTGCCCGCCTCTCAGCTACTCGAAGTTTTGCTTAGCCAGTCCTATTCTAGCATGGTATCTTAATACCTTGCTACCTATGAGGCTGGGATCGTGCGCGGATGTTCAAGAATAGCTTCTACAATTTCACTCACACAGCCTACCGTCTCCGCGTGAAATCAGCCTTCGCAGTGTACAATAGTATAAGGATGTAGACATCACTCTTCCATCCTGTCTCGTCATCACATAACAAACACTTCGATTTTAAGCAACAATTACTCATATCTTTTTCACTACTTTCTATTCTTGCAATTCAGGACTATGAAGCTTCTTCCATTTATCAGCGTAGCAGCAACCTTAGCTAGTACTGCCTTTGCCGACAGCACGAGCTTTAGCTGGTCAGCCGACTGCGAAGATAGTTCCTTGATAATAGGAGGCTATCCAGCCGGCGCCATCCAAGGCACCGCCAGATGCGAGACGAAATGGCCATACGGCGTGGCCGTTAGTGGTATAAAAGTTTGGTACGAAGAAGGCAGTTCCTGGATCCGCGGCATTAAACTCTATTATCAGAACGGCGAGGAATCTGAGACCCTCGGCAACGAAAAGGGCGAAACCAAAGGTCTTGAGTGGAATTCCTACGACGACGGTATTAAGACGTTTAAGACATGGAACGATGACAGGGGTACTGCTATTGGGCATATCTTTATCGAGACAAAGAGGGGGTTCCAGCTAGACGTGGGTAGAAAAGTCGATGGAGAAGATGGATTTTCACAGGAAACAGGAAGTGGAATATTGCTTGGAGTGAGAGGCTTCATGGGCTGGAAGGTTGACGGCCTGGCACCGCTGTTCTTCTCGAGTAAGATCAGCAGAGTTGCGGTTGACGATCTTGTCTTCGACCAGGATCAAACAGCGTTCATGAAAAAAATGTAAGGTCCAACACCAGACTCTCCTCTTCTTGCCCCTATTCAGCATCTGCTAATTAATTTAATAGAAACATGAAGGCTAAAATGGTTAAATATGAAGAATTTCCGAATAACGTTGGAGCCGAGATGCTATACACCTTTCAAGGCAGTGACACACAGTCATCGTCTGTAGACTTTGAAAGGTCCCAGTCGTACATTGGGATAGGCTCGGACACAGGCTATCCAATTAGTTACCATGTGTTCTATCCTCGAGTCTCCGAAAAGGTCGAAACAGAGGGAGCAATGAGAGCAGAATGGATGATAGATGAAATGGCGTATCATGAGGCTCACAATCCGGACTCCAATCCGGTCAGTTGGGAGAGGGAAGTCATTGTCCAAGACGGACAAACGATAGCATGCGAAGCGTTTTACTGGTATGCTGAGTATACGAGTACCTACATAAGCACGGTACGTACTCTCCTCCCCTATTCATTCTCAACTTCTTAGCACTCCACGACTCACACGATCTAGAACACTGTTAGGTTTGAGAACGGAAAGTCGTTCAGCTACAAACAGCAGGGTGTTTTCACTGGTCGCTCAGTGTCGAATCTCAGCACAGATTGTTGGGACAAGGCCGACCTTGTCCAACCTACCAAGAGGAGGGTCAAACGTGGAGCTCTCGGCAGATGAACTTCAACTTTTTTCTGACTATATATCCTTCTTCTCTGTACATATGATACCCTTATCAATATCCCCTTCATATCACCTATTTTCTACCAAGTTTCACCCCCTTCATGCTGTACATAATTGAGCCCTCTGCCGTGTCTAATTTATACCTGCTACACTAAGACGTGGGCATCAAAGTCTCGCATATATGTGGTCGGCTTGCCTTAATGTTGTGTATACTCTTCCACTCTTTGCAAAATACATCCTGTGTATCAACCCGCGCTAATACTGTAACTAAAACCTATATACGCACCTATATCCTCTAATCTCGAAGCTCTAATTCATCTCTAACGCTCTTAATCAACCACACCCCACAGTCACCGGCGTTACAAGAACACCATCAACTGCTCCACCTAACTTTAATCGCCACCCTCGCAGCAGCAGCCAATCTCGGCCGTGGCATTCCCTATGCCCTCAATTCAGAATTTGAATATTCCATCATCAATGCGACTGCCGACGAGCCGCCGACCATGGACCCTAGCTCCTTCGGTGTAGCTACGATGTTTAGCAACACCAATGGACTAATACTATGGAAGCATTGTACAGAAGTAAATCCTACCATGATCACCTACTGCTACGTCAGTCTGTCCAATCAAGAGAAATTACCCGGGGATTTTGAGTAGATGGTGAAGAATTGGTACACCGCACTTGGTGGAAATGCCGGAAATTGTTACATGCCTGAGATCCCTCAAACGTCTCTATTACACTAGAGTTCTACTTGTAAGCCCAGAATACCTATCGTCACATGTGTATGCCACTGACTAATCATGTCGGCTATTACATATATATATCATACGCACACGTCATGTATTCTAGATCAGAAATCACATTTCACACACACAATATACACACACGCATTCACTCACAATATGCAGCTTCACACACTTATACTGCTTATAGTTACGAGTCCGGTTCGTGCCTAGTTGCACTATCAAATATCATTTAACCACCTACCTACCTATCGTCATCGTCGTTTACCATTCAAGGATCCATTTAACAAGCAATTTCTCCTGTTTACGGCTCGGCCACTGCTAGTGTTTATAACTAGCAGTGCTTTTTGTAAAGCTATTGAGGCGACGAGAGTCCGTACGCCTTAGCAACAGCTTGTTTACAAGAATAAACGCCTGTGCAATAATCAGAAATAGCCAACTCAATAGCCCGCTCACGAGGATCCATAGTAAACAAGGCGGTGTTGAAGGAAATCGCGATAGGTTGATCGTGACATGCTCTGACGTGGGGGCGGATAGGGGATTTAAATTAACATTACTGTTGCACGAGAAATAGTCACAGTTGATATTCTGAAGCCTTCTCGGGGCCACAAGGGAGGGAGAAGGCCGGCTTTAAAGTATGTGTTAGTAACAAGTCACCACTTTGGACTACAACCGAGCAGACATTGTACTCAAATGCTAAGATTGGATTCCCATTCCGGCCCCAACTATCCCCTCGCAATACCTCAATCTCGAACGAGGCAAGACCAAGTAACACATCCCTTCACCTTCTCCACACACAAATCCCCATCCCGGAGCGCCAGGAAAATGCAAGCACTAGTGTAGAGGAATGATGATACAAGCAAACACAATATCCAGAACGCCGCCAGTCCTCCATTGTGTCAACGAACGATCGAATTGCTGTTAACTTCATCTCGATCTCGGGCTGAAATATACCAACCCCTTTCTAGAATATAGATACTGCCCCGTGCAAATTGAATTTAGTAAAGCCGCCAGGACAGCATCTGTCTACTTGCCACTATACCTAAACTCGCCAAATGCGCCAGTGGCCCCCGGTGTCATCATCCCTCCGTGACTGGGGCCTGGTGTCGAGGCAAGTCCTGCCGGGTGACTCGTCGGTGTGCTTGGTCCCTCACCGCGATGTGTGGTTCCTGCACCAGGATGGAACATCATGCTGCCGTTCATCCCTTGGTAGCCAGCCATATTCTGTTGCCCTTGTGCAGCGAGAACAGCAGACTGGGCTGCAGCGCTGGCAGGTGGACCCACGCCTGTCAAGCCCCACATCTGTCCATTCAGATCCTCAGGTATGTTGCTGTCGAAGATCTTCTTCCTCAATTCCCAAAAAACGGTTCCCGTGAGCCAGGCGTCCGATCCGGCGGTGTGCGAAGCCCCGATACGTTGGCAACCGAGTTCGTCTGCAAGGTCCTGGAGTCCGGACTTGGTCCCAAGGTTGTTGAGGATGTTAGTGGCCTGAGTGTTGATGACGCCACGGCGGACAAGATTGTTCGCATGCCGCCAGAGGTACTTCACATCCAAGAGTTTAGGAAAGAATATCTGCACGAGCTTGCGGTACGACTCTTCATCTTCAGGCAGTTGTTTCGCGCTCAGCATCTTCACCAAGTAGGCAAAGTCGTAGCCAGAGTGAAACGATATCCAGTTCACATCGGTGGTAAGGGTCATTCCCGATGTTATCAGGAGAGATCCGAACTCGTCGGGGTCGATGCCTTGTGTCGCATGCTTTTCGAAGTCGGCGCCCGATTTCTTCAACATTTGTATGGACTCCTCGTTGTACATATCGTTTTCCAGGGAGAACTGAAAGTTGAAGGTCCATGTGCACGGGCAGACCATAATGTTGTTAGCGTAGTGCTGCACGGCCTTCGGTGTGTAGGTCAATTGAGAAACATCGAGATGAGAAGGAGGCACTTCGCCTTGAACGGAGAAGAGGGTTATGCCGAGCTGGATGATCTTCAAAAGGTCGACGTTGCAGCGCACTGTCTGGTAGTGGTAGGATGCTTTGGAGTTGAACTCCCCGATAGGGCGGGCGACAACGCCGGGGAACTCGGTGTCCTGCTATAGGTGTTAGCATCGGCTGCATTGTAATACATGAAAAGAGAGAGAGAAAGAAGCACAGAGGAAAAACATTGGGATGCCCATTCCGTGATGGTCTTAACCCCCCATTGACCACGCTCGTTTCACAATCTTAGCATCTCACACCCTGATATACGAAATCTGACCGGTTCTAACGAAGGGAGTGATACTGACCATACTGATATACGGATACTGGTCGACCAGCGATCGCAGTACGTCCATCTCTTGATGCAGGTTCGACCGCCAGACCTCGCGTATCCGCTGTCCGGCGATTCCCTTTGCGCCGCCTTGTCCTTGCCCCAGTGCCGCCTCTTGCTGTAGCTGAGCGCCGTGTGCGAAGCGCATGCGCGCCTCCTGCCCGTCCAGCCCCGTTCCTCCACTCACGCCTCCGATGCCCACGGCGCCTCCAAGTCCTGCGCCGCCGAGGCCCCCCCCAATTCCTGCATTAGACTGGAAACTGCTCTGGTTGTGGCCGAAGAGGTTGATGTTGTGGCCCGGGTTGCCGCCGAAACCGGGATGTTGGAGGTTCTGCTGGTGCTGCTGTTGCAGGTGGGGCTGCTGGTGGAGCGGGTTGTTGAGGTGTGCGAAGGGGTTGGAGAGGTTGTGGCCAGGGAAGCGGCCCCCTGGAGGTGGCATTGTGCCTGGCTATCGCGGAGATGTCGAATTCGATGTGAGCGCGGGAGGCTCGTGGTCATTCGGGAGGCTGTAGGGCAAAATATCAAGTAGCTCGCACCCAGTTCTATCAGCTTTACGCGCACACAGAAGGCTAGCAGATGCGATGCGTGCGGGCCAGAGACGTGTGAATGAAGGTGAGGGCGAGGTGCGGACGATGGGAAAACGACGACTGGAGGCGTTCACGAATGTGTTCAACGCGGAACTTGAAGCAAGCGGCCCAAGCTCGATGCCAAGACATTGGAACATACACGATCAACGAACAAAAGGGCTCCATCCTGCAAACACCACTGTCGCCATCACGCCTCTTGCCAGTCGCTGATAGAGGCCTTCACAGTCCGTAGTAGTTTTCCAATGCCCCTCTCAACCACTCACTCTTCTGCAACCCAATTGCTGACCCCCACCGCGCAGCATCGCCATGGCACCACGCCCCTCCATCACCGGCTTCGACCCTAGGAAGTTCTCCGCCTCCTCCGCAAACGGAACCAAGGGCGACCCATGGGCACGATAGTACGCTCCCTCTCCTTTGTAAACGCTGCTGTCATATTGAGCTCTGCGCAGCGAAGCATGGCGATACACGGGCCCATTTACACGCTTCAACCGCTTCAAGGGCTCCTTCCCGGGCCTCGGCATCGCAACCGTCGCCTTTGCAGGATATCTGGTCGCCGAGCAGTTTTACTTCAAGGACGAGCATGCACACCACGATGAAGGGAGCCATCATTGAGGGGTAAGGGAGGAACGTGGAGCGGAAGAGATATGCACGTTTCAGGCGCAACGGTCAATTCGGGTATGGTGCCTTTGGTGGCTGTATATACGGAATACCACCCAGTACGATCAAAAGAATATTCAATTGCAACTTCCATCGATTTGTACGTGGATGGCATATCAGGACCAGCAATGTGGTGAGGGGAGCAGTTAGCAAGGCATGAGTGCCCGACTTGAGCCCAGACATGCTAGACAGATCACCAGTCTCAATTCTAGAAGTCCACGAGAGAATGCCTGCACGTAATATGATATGCGTATGGCAAGCACAGTTCCACATTTCCAGTCCCATCAGAAGTAAGCTCACCATAGCAATCGTCCTACCTCATCGCCCGGCAACGAACTCCCGGATGACGACAGCTCTTCCGAGACACAACGATCTTTCCACAGCATTGCGTATGATTACATGGCCCTCATATTAAAAATGCAAGCATCGTCCCTCCTTAGTCCTTTCCCTTACCCGCAATGCTTCCCAACCTTCGAGATGACTGCAGAAGAGTCGCATGAGAATCATCTCACAGCATCACACATGAATTCATGTGCACTAAAGTCAGACATTCAATTGCTACGTTCCAGATCCATCGCGGACATTATACGCGTCTAGATGCCTGCAGGTTCATACCATGATCCCTTCATGGCATCGCTTGTGAGCATAGCCACCTCAAAGTCAGACGTTAAACCACCACGTTCTCAAACCGTCGCAGGCCCTCGCTTCTAGACGACCGCGCTAGAATCGCCCATGTATCCCCACCCTCTACCGCTCCGTACACCAATAAACTTATTTCGGGCGCAGACATGCAATCAATTATTCGCAGCCCGCAGCAACACGTAGAGTTCCCGCGCAGATCTCTGATGACTACGAAATAGTCGCACAACTACTTTCTCACCTCATCGCGCATGAGAAATGCAATCACCTACCACCATCAGACTGCTGCCGCCTAGGACATAGAAGAGTATCGAAGAGTATCGCGGCTCCCCACAGCTTGACATGCAAGCGCGACGCTCCTAGAATACTTCAGGGTGACACGACTTCTTTCTTGCCCCATGCTGTGCGAGAGAATACACTCCTCTGTCGAGACCAGGTAATCAACTAGTCAACGCGCACCCAAGAGGATCCCCTCTTCCTATATTCGTCCCCCCGGAAGACTAGACTTACGCTTCTCCGCGGCCGCAAGAGGTTCACGCAACTACATTCTGACATGTTCGCGCACGGGATAATCACTCCTCAACCAAAATTGGATAGAGCAAACCATTCGCTCGGCTTCTACAGATCAGTTAGGAACACTAGTCTTCCAAGCCCGTAAAAGTTTTGCCGGCCCATGTAGTAGATGTTCGTAGGACAAATATAACAATCATACCCTATGCCTACTCGGATGCGGGAACATGCTATGTACACATGAGCAGCAACCGGTCCTCCCAAAGTGCACTTCCAGTATACCGACGCCCAGCGAATGCGGGAATTCAGAACCCCGCGGAATCATTCAACCATTTCTTAACAGATACGCGTACGAGAGAATTCCCTGATCATAATCAACCATCCAACTCGTATGTCCAAAAATCAAGACAAAAAACCCAAGGAGGTAGAAAACCCTCAGCCTTCTCAGAGTCACACAGCTCTTTCTTCCACGACCGTCCCCTGACATGATGACTCGCCGTCATCCTCACCGAGCAATCCTCTCACCATCTTCGTCATACATACCTATCCTACTAACGAGCTCCTTCCGGGTATCGACTCCCGGCCTTCTGGAAGCCGACCGCGTCTCACACCTATTTTCTGAGGCCCATGATCGACATGAAGGATTCTTCATTGCCTGTGATCCGACAGGACGTAACGTCGGCTTTGTTCGGCTTAGAGTTTCTTACTCGCCCTGCTACTTCCAATCTCATGAGGGGAAGCTGCGCCTTGTTTAATATATACTTAGATACAAGTAGTCGCATACTCAATTTCTGACACGCATGCCAGATATTAAGAGATTTACCTGTCTCACTGTACCCAATATCTGAACGGATGCGGCCACAGATCTCTTCTGACTTACACGCCACGAATCAGAATAAGGCCTCTGTCCCACTGAACCTAAAATCTTACAGGGGGGGCGTGGAGTATCCTGCTGCGCACTTGCGGTCCCATCACAACGCGGAGGTTTAGCAAGGGAAAATCGTAACTGCATCTTTTTATCTGAATCTTCCCTTCTCTCTTCTTTCCATCGATACATACGCCGGTCTTACATAGTACGGTCTCATCCTTCGTTCCCCGTCGGACCATCTACATGCACCCATCCTCTGCCTCACCACATGTACAATACAAAAGAAGGATCCAAACGCCAAGCCACGACGGGATGACCGAAGCACGCATCCATATTAGTTGAATCTGCGGTCTGTTGCATCAGTTTTGATGACATTTGTCAAGACTCAATAACCAATTGTTGTTATGTATGTATCTGCTTCCTCTTTTTGACCGTAGAGTAGAGCGGTACGTTACCTTCAATAGGTAGGTGACGTTACTCCGATGCGGCTCTGCAGAACAAAGAGTCCGTAGGATGCGAATCCTTGAACCTCGGATCCATCCTACATACAATGATATGCATGTGATTACTTATAATATTATCTTAGGGAGCTCGACAGTGAGGACATACCGTATGGTAGCTTGTCGCTTGCAGTTCGACTATTCCGTTCGCTAAATGTCTTATTGGTGAGTGGACTATAGTGTAAGATTGTGTATATTACTCGGGTATTAAGAGTAGACATGGTTCAGAGTTGTAACACATAGCCAATGGTGGGGTGGAGATGACATTGCAGTTTCATTCGCAGACTTAGAAGTTGACGAGAGGATGGAGGTTGCATGTTAAAGACATGAAATAAAATCGAGAATGAGAACCAAAATCAAAATCAAAAAGGAGGAGGAAAATCAGACCGAGAACGAGAATGAGCATGAAAATGAAAGAAGGAGAACAAAAACGAGGATTGACACAAAAATGAAGATGCTAAGAAATCTGACTTGCGGCTGATGCTCGATGCTGAGCAACTAAAATGGTGGTGAGACATGTGGCGAGAAAGGAGAGATGGTGTACGTAAATCCGAATACAGAGACCCCTTCTTGACGTGTTCTTTTATTTACCCCAAGTTCTCGAAGGGGTCCCGAGGACATTATTGCTCCCAACGGAACACGCCCCGTAGGATAGCGTGCGGCTGTCTAACGCTCCAATGAGATTCAGGAGAGCGTTAGTTGTTTTCGCCACCACGATGCACAATACCGGAGAACGTACCGCCGAAGGAATTCAATAGATCGAGCATAACGATGCATTGGTTCGTATGCCTAGAAGAATAGGAACAGTGACGGGCTCGTCATCGAAGTGTGGCGATGCGGGAGATCTGCGGGGCCGCAAACTTTATCTAAGTCCATCATGGTGTTGAAGCTGCCAAGCGACTGGTCTCAAGCGGACGCAAGGACCGTCACTGCTAAAGAGTAAGGGCATCCAATCATTGCTGTTGGACACGGATTTTCACGTGTTTCAAAAAACTTTCGTCTATCGAAACTCCAGCGCTTGGGCTGGGGAACTG
Organism: Beverwykella pulmonaria; assembly: GCA_001599595.1. Lineage (NCBI taxonomy): Eukaryota > Fungi > Ascomycota > Dothideomycetes > Pleosporales > Melanommataceae > Beverwykella > Beverwykella pulmonaria. Next base: position 1,213,449 of record BCHH01000011.1, on the reverse strand, counting down.
TTCACTGAGTTCCCAAGTTGGGATGACGCCACCCTCCGTCCCCACTGTCTTGGGTTCTATAACGACCCAGGGATAATTGCTTAGAAACGTTGAATCGAGATGTGCGCCGAAAATAGAAACACAACTCTATTTTCGCGAGCGAGGGAGTGACCTGACGAATAGTTGACAACGCGATGCGATAACGACATGAAAATAGGGGCATAAGGGGATAAACCTGCGTGTATTGAAACGACCGAATGTTCAGACCAAGAACATGACGAAAAAGAAGCGGATAGCCGCCCCTATGACTCTGCGAGAGCTTGCGAGATGTACGATGCTCCTCGTGTCGGAGGAGGTTTATTCATAGATGCAGGTGAGTTTTCGGTGGCATGATATTGCTGCACTTGCATCGCAGTCGTCTCGTGAGATGATCAAACCAAACGTCTTGTCTGGTCCTTTGCATGCGACATAGCAGAAGAGGGTGAATGCAATATTCGGGCCTTGATGTAAAGTCATCGTATCTGGATAGAATGCCTTCGGGAATAAAATCGCGATTGGTTCAAGCAGACTCCACAACGAAGAATATGCGGAAAGACTCGGCGTGACTACGGAGAAGGCCCCGACTTGGGCACCGTTTGTCAAAAGATTTGAAGAATCGCGGGGAATTTGCAGAAGGTTGCAGACGCCACGCTAACGGAGGAGAAAGCCGGTCCGAGGTCGTTCTGGTCCACTTAGAAGAACGGATGGAAGGAAATATGCAGGTACGAAAAAGCCATGCAGGGATGTCCATCTTACAAAGAGCGCAATGCCTTGGGCAGAAATTCTGACGGTGGAAAATCGGACGACAATTCAGGGCCTAGTCCAGACGGTTGTGGTGAGAAGAGAACGTCCAAACGTTGCGCCTATGCATGGTTGTGGCTTAGGTTGTTAATTCTTGTTCTGTCTCTGGGGACAGAATAAAGCTGCAGATGAATGTGGAGTGAATTGGACATATGCACGATAAATACCTCATATAGGTACCTTACAAGGTCGACGCAACCACATGGATCCGCGGTGCTTGCGCTGGATGGTCTCCACAGCACTGGTTACGTTGGGTTTTCGGGACTGGAATGGGCCGTGAAAAAATGGGTAGCCTAGAGGGTAGCGCAGTCGTTCGTCACCAGTCGGGCACAGATGAGAACGCCATCAGGACGTGATGGGGGTCTCGTCGAGACTCCACGGATGCAAGAGTTGCAGTAATAAGAAGCGCGCGTACGACCTGAGGCTCCGCTTCTCGACGAGAACGAGCATTGAGTGGGCGTCTTTTTACGACGATGCAGTGAGAAGTTGGTGTGCAGGAGCTAGGGGACATCGCGAAAAGAGCCACTCAGCATGAGCCACTCAGCATGCTTGAGATTTGGTTGCGTACCTGCATGAAGGAGAGAGTGGCGCCAGCGCTGCAGCGCAGTGGGGAGAATATCATTGAATTATTGATTTGTGCACTGCGGCTTGGCGCTAAGGCTACTCTGTGCGCGCGTGTCGTCTTCTCGCCTCAGGAAACACACGGCGCCAGTGTAGTGGGCTTCATGTTTGAATTCTGCACATCGCAATCTGGTCCCAACTTGGTGGGCGTCGTTTACTTGCAGAGATGCGGTCATGGCTGTTCGGGCTCTCGCTGCTGCTGGGGCCTGCAGTGGCAGCAGAGCAGCCTTGAGTGCGTTGCTCACGGTGGTACAGCGCTATGCGGGTCTGCAAAGAGGATAAGGCTGTATGGTGCGGTACGTACATGCTGTTCTGTGTTGGTGTAAGGTGCAGGAAGGATGCCGTGTCTGAGTGGGCTGCGGGTCGGTCGGTGGTCCTCGAGGCGTCAGCTTGCGCCCTGGCCACCGGCCACAGCTCGGGCAGCCAAGCCCAGCCTCGAGCTAACCCAACAGGGATATGACATAGCAACTCGCTCCCCCACGACCTGGACGACGGCCAGAGGATGCAGCGCACTGTCTGCTTTTCCATGTCGACAGCTCTCGGGATCGACCCTGACGCAATTTTACCCAGTGTGTCGCACAGCGGCTGAGGAGACGGTCAATTCGAGGACCCCTTCGACCGTGTCAGTGGTGGTACATTGCCTCAGCGGCGACGGTCATGGACCGATGGTTCTGGCGTTGTCCAGCCCAGCACAGCACAGTCGCCGTCGGCGGGAGAACATAGGCGCTATCAGCATGTGGTCATCGACGGGCCTTTTTTACAGTCTACAGTCGGCACAATCCACCCACAACATGCCGTCGAGTACCGACACCCGCGGCGTCCCAACGTGGCAGACTGCGATAACCTGGCAGGTATGGTACCCATGCGATGCAGCCTCGAGAGATGGCCGTGTCTTGACCCGCCTGGAGAATGGAACGCTCGACCAGCATCTGTTCTGGCATTTCTGGCTGCCTCCTTTACACACAAGACTAGCGATGAACCCGCACGACTAAGCACATGACATGTACCGTGACAGCACAGGACTGAGGGGTTATCACGATGTCACCACCATCTGGCACACGGTCCAGGGCGCGTCGGCTGTTTCAGCGTATTTTCCCCATCCGACACTGATCGCTGAGGGCTGCAAACGGTGCTCTAGCTGCTTCGGGCCGCGCAATTCGCTGCACCTCCAAGCGCAAAGCTGATCGGCCAGCCGCCCTTTTCTGGAGTTGTTGGATATCAGCACCTTCCCGTACGTTGCTAGAATCGGCGGGGCTGCGGTAGCTCGGGATCCTGACAGTCGTTGGGCGAGCCGCGACTTGAGCCTCGAGGCGGCCGGCATGCCGCAGCCATTGCGCATCCATCCATCACGGCCGCCGCAGCTTGGCCGGCGGATTATGTTGGACCGTCGTTAGCTGCTCGCGCGGACGCGTTACTGTCACTGCGCGCTTCCTTTTCCCCGCCGTCGAGTTGCTGAAACGCTGGGCCTGAGGGCGTCACGCAATCTCGAGGCCTCACCGCCGCATCAGGGTCGGTCGTGGAGGGCTCGCGATGCTGCTCCGTCATACGACAGCACCGCGACGGCGGCAGAGAAAAGCGCGCGCGGAGCAAATTACAGCCCAGCATCAGGCGAACCGGTCCCCTGCCCAGCACAATTTAGCCCAGCAGCCACTCACAAGGCCTGATTTATTCCCCTGCACTTGTTATATTCGCCCGGGCCCGGCAGTCTGGGTGCGCTCGCAGGCGCGCGACGGTGAATGGCCGCCTACACGGGGCGTCATGGTTCCCTCGTCTGGCGCGCCCTGGCTCCCGCTCCTCCCCACCACTGACCACCCTCTACCAGCTATCCATGCCACCCTTGCCCACAGAAGGCACTGGTCCCTGGGCTCGGCGAGCACTCGACTGCACAATTCACACCTTCTCCACATGCCCTCCGCTCTGCGTCCTTTGCACACGCTCCGCGCTACGTCCCTACCGTCCCACGCCCGCCAATACTTGACTGATGGCATCCCTACATGTACTGGTGCGCCTGCGCCCTCAAAGGCTCTCTCCATTATTAACCTCCAGTGCCACAACATGTACCACTGAGGGTATCCCATGGCCCTTTTGGTCTCATCCTCTCGTCCCTGTACCACCACCCTTCAGCCAGATTGTCTCAACGCCGCCGCACTCAATCCTGCCTCTGCAGTCTGATCTGCGCTTCCACACCTCTCCCGCTCTCTTTATTTCTGACAGCCGCCATCTGTCCGCGCTTCGTCGGCGAATCCTCGCGTTCCTCCTCCCAGCATTCCGCATATCCCCGTTTTATTATTGCCATTACAGCCGTGACCATCCCTCCCTCCGTCAGCAGCAGTGGCCCAGGGCACAGCACGCCAAGCAGTGCATGCTCCGTGGATAAGCCAATCGCTTCCATAGGTACGCATATTGCACGTCCTATATTGCCAGCTCCGCAACCTACACATTCCCTCCTTTGTCACCATCGTTTTCTCCGGCCTTGATCCTGGCCTGGCTCGTTTAGTCCTCCGGTTTCCTGGCTCCGTGCTATACGCTCGCAGCGTGCACTGACACAGCCAGCAGGCACTTAACCTGGACGCTCGACCTGACAAACATCCGACCACGCGAGCGCGACAGGTTTCCCCAGAAAGTATACAACGTGTCTTATCCCTCGGACCTCTCCATGGTTGTGGACTCTACGACCTTTGCCAACGAGTTGCGGGGCTCTGTGCACGCCATTCCAGCATTCCCCTCCTATATCTCCCATATTCGGAGTTACTACTCCTGCTGGAGGCGCCCCTTAGATCCGCGCCATGTTTATGTTCAATAAAAACAACGCTGTGCCCCGCTCCAGACAGTCGTCCGTAGACTCTCCGGTTCCTGGTTCTTCACCTTCGACCTCGTTCTCGACCTCGACTTCAGCTGCTGATGCTTGGGCGTCTCAAGGCTCAGATGCATCGTCTTTCAGAGATATGCCTTCACCTGAGCAACGAACACGAGCGCGCTCCGGCAAAAGAAGCTCTGTATTCAATTTGCGCTCACGGAGTAACACGGCCTCATCAACCACGTCGTCATTCGTATCTCTAGTCCCCCCAGGTATGGCCGGATCCGACACCGCTTCACAGAGGACGTCGCGAGACTACCGCCATCAGGCTGGCCAGAGTTTCATGGAGTTGCCCGGGTCAAAGCGGTCTCTCTTCCGTGGAAAGAAAGGCAAGAGGCTTAGCGGCCAATTTTCACCCAGCTACGGTGTGGATGAGAGCGAAGAGGTGGAGCAAATAAGTAAAAGGGCTTCGGTTCTACGGAAGGGAAGAAGGATGATCAACCAGTCAGAAGATTCTCGTAAGTTCTCTCTACCAGTTTTCCCCAATGATCAATCATATTGATGTCAATAGTCCACCATCTCAAGAATCGTATCTCCAGCCCTTTCGACTTCCAGCATATAACACACACTGACCGTCACCAATTGGCTGCCTTGGAACAAACATCCGAAGAGGATCTTGTCACCGAATTCTGGGCAATCCGAGCCTCTCAGGCTCCCCGTCGCGACCTCACTGGGATCAAGGCTGAGGATCTCCACTTCCAAAACTTCTCGTCTGAGAACCTAACTGCGCCACAACCAAGGTCTGCCTCCGCCCTGGGGTTCAGATCTCCCCCACTCCACAATGACCGGTCTTTAGAAGGGTCGCCAAGGTCTAGCAAGTCAATTCGGATGACTAGATCTGTTGAAAGCTTCTCCCAGCCCAGCCTCAGTCCTCGTCTTCACCGTCACACACAATCTCTCAATTATCCACCTCGAGTATCATCTAGGATGCCCTTGACTCGCATTGAAGACTTGCCTGAGGAGCCTTCCGACGTCAACAAATCCCTACCCCAACCACTTGCCAGGGCGCGATCCAATCGGTACTCTGGTTTCTGGGATAAGTTTGCACCACTAAGCCCTTCGACAGTGGGGGATAAGCTTGCAACCATGGCTGAGGAGCCAACCTGCGTTGCACATGCTGTCACTACACCTGATGATATCGCTATCCACCCCATGACCCCCCCCTTTAGCCCTGACCTCGGAGACGTAGCCGAGGAGCCGGAGCTGTTTACCAGTCCGAGACCTGCGCCTCAACCCCCAGCCATGTCTCCAAAGTCACCTTTTTTCGACTCTTTCTCCTTCAGCAGCAATCAACGCTCCCCAGTCTCGCGATCTAGTAGTCGCAGAAACTCAAACCCACGGGGTCCTATCACGCGTCCAATTTCACAGATGTCGGAGACTCTGGGTTCCCCCACCCGCAAGGCTTCAATCCGGCGAGCTCCCACTGTTCGCAGGAAGTCTAATACATGGCGTGTTATCGAAGAATCATGGGAAGATGATGTCGATTATATATACGACAATGCTCTTGAGGCGGACTGCGACTTTGATTGGGATCGCTCATCCGTAAGCAGGGCTTCCGAAGACAGAGATCGCACTCCTGAACAACATGATCATGAGCGCCCACGAACTGCCGTGCCGCAAGGCACGCAAACTCACTCTATGGCATTCGGAGATGTGCCTACGACCCAATCCGGACCCTTTTCTGGGACTTGCACTCCACTCGTAGTACCAAGCGCGAACAATGTCCCAGAACTGGAATCCCGATCTGCTGTGTCTTTTGCCACAGATAACAGTGTCCCAACACCTTCCGACGTGTTTAACCCAATGGTTCTTCGTCAAGGCTCTTTCGCCGAAGCTGAGGGATTCAGTCTCACACCCTCCCTGTTGGTACCAGCAGAATTCAAAGGGCATGTCTCACGTGAAGATATGTACAATGATCTCCTAGCCGATTACGAAGACTCAGATCGTCACTTTCCTCTCCTCGACGCCAGCCAGAGCGTTGCAAGTTCCACTAGGAGCAGCCACATTCGTTCCAGCAAGCGCAGCTCTTACGACAGCAGCCTAATGTCTTCTTCGGGATTGGGATCTGGTTCGTGGAACTCTCCCATTCGGCGCTCTGCAAGCTCATCAGGGAGTCTTCCGGAACTAGTACACTCTCGGCGTGCACGCAAAGACTTCAGTCTAGTAGTTGATCGTCTGAGTGAACAAGTCGCATCCTGTGGGTCTTTTGATGATGACGATGCGGAGGAATATAACGATGATGATACGACTCCCCCGGGACGTCAGTCGCGCGACGTGACATTTTTCTCTGAGGAGCAAGAACCGGAAGATCAGACTCTTCGATCCTCAATTGAGGGCGAAGTACGCGCCTCCCTCGAGCTCGCTCGTCAAGGATCTACACGTTCGTCTCGTGCTCCTCTACTCTATCACAAGTACGCCGCCTCCGATGGAGCGGCCAAGTTGCTTGCCGGTCCGGTGCAACAACCATCGAAATCCCGCAGACGAGCCGCGAGTTCTAGCAACGTTATTCGGGCCAATCGACAGCCGTACCTCAGCCTCTTCCCGGCACCACCGAAGCATGCCCCACAACCTACGTCTCCCTCCCCGTTGGGCTCGTAGAACATTTCATTTCTCCTATTAATGCCTCTGTACTTGTCAAATTCCCTTTTCTGATACCTTGTACTTCTACCGCAACTTGTGTTTTTATGTCCCGGCAGGCTTTTACATTTCGGCGGGCCCTCCATTTCTCTTCTCATGATTTCAACGATTTTCAATCCCTTTCGAATGTAGATATTCTCGACGATAAAGGTGGGTGTGCTTCAACATCTCACCCTTGCACCGAAAAGGACGGTGTACGGTTCCATTATCTTTGGGATTTCATTCACGGAAGACAAAAACAGGGCTTCAGGATGGGATTGGTTCTTATTTTCATTTCGCTTCCTACAGCACCTCACTGGGTTTTCATTATGTCCTTTTGTATTTTCCTGGCGTTGGCGTTGTCATAGCTGTGTTTCACCTTTTCGGCCGATTCACCTGCGCTTTTAGAGCTCTCAGGCTCTGTACGATTCGTACCTTGGCGAACTGCTCGCATCGTATTGCCTTTCTTTTGTCAACATACAGGGTGGTTGGGTTAGGTCAGGTCGGTGACGAGTGATGACCATGGATTAGATCTAATGTCTGGTGTCTTGGAGCGGTTTTCGGCGGTTGGTCGACGGGCGGAGTTACGACAATGTCCACAGACAGCCTGTCTGCCATGGACCATCATTTAGGAATGTACAGAGCCTAATTACTTGCTATATTCGTCCTCTGTTTCTTTGACTGCTGTCGCGTGCATTCTGCCTTTTACAACTTAGCCTTTGCATACGTGGCTTGCACATAGGATAATGCATCCACAAGACCAACCCGCACGCCAACGCAGACATAGATAACCGTCTGCATATACCAGATCGACGTATAACAGCCACAGTATCCCCCAATTCGACCTCATCCATTCTTCCATCGTACCTTCTCGAATTCTTCCCCGGATTAAGTCGCCTGCAGCCCTGTGCGATGCTCGCTCGCGTCTTTGTCCGTCTGCACCTATCACTTCAATCATTGGAACATTCATTCGCGACGGCCCGGATAATCTCCTCGGTGGCTTGCATCGCCCGAGCTTTCATCCCCATGTCGTATGTTTACGGAGAATGCATTCTTCCATCCAACGACCGGACCAGGGCCCCGGCAGGGCAGTTTGGGTGTGTTCTGCATGATGGGTGTTGGGTTGTAACATCTTCTGCGGAGTGGATGCATGTATTCATCCGGTCGGTCGATCTTTCTGTTTTGGGTTACAAGGGCCGAACCGCTTTGCGCAACGTATGTGCATGTGTGTGTGGATGAGACGGGCGATCTTTCGTGGATACGGAAGTGTGGTATAGTGGGTGGAGGTGTTGGTGGAGGTCGGTTGGGAATGTAGGTATAATCAACCGTTGGGTAGAATAGCAAGACGGTGTTATGTGTTCACAGCATGGGTCTTTCCTAATTTGTACTGCACATCTTTCCCCCCTTCAGTTGTTAAGATATGAGGCCTACTAACAGTGTGGTGCTCGTTCGCAACACGGCGGCAAATATCGTGATATCACGCGCCCTCATATATTCCGCTAGGTGGAATACAGGCCAGGGAGGTATAACATGGCAAGGTTCTTTCCAGATTTCGAAGCCGTGCATTGCGCATCGCTACCGTTGTTTGGTCGGGACGATCGAGCTCAAAACGGCGGCAATTATTGTGATATCAAACATGCACCTCACATATACAAATCTGAAGCCAGCACACGATCCAGACCCCACACGCGACGATCATGCTGCACAGCACAGTACGTGACCGAATTCATCTTGTCGACTTGCTTTCTTAAACCTGGCCTCGTGATAGATGTCCGTGCCTCAACTCATGCCTTGGATGCAAGACCTCGTATTCCATATAGCATACATATATCGCTCACACCGAGTATTTTTTTTTATCTCACTTCCAATTTGAATTTACCAGTCCGGCATTGCTGTATCCCGGTGTTGGGAGTTGGGCGGAAACGGGCGAGACTTGAGTGAAAGACGCGCGGTTGTTTCCCCGTCGCAATTTCGAGGCATGCATGCAATATATGATCCGGAATTCCAGACACCGGTCTCCATTCATCAGTCGCACGGCATTTGGTATCTTTGGGCCCGGCACCTTCTCATTCTTATTCCCTGCGTCGGTTTTGATGGTGTGATGGATGGAAGTGCCGGCGTTGGAGTGTGACTGACGGAGCTTAAACGTGCATACAGTCTCTTTTGAAGAAATCTCTCTTTATGCTTCATGCAAGAGTTCGTGTAGCCCGAAGGGGTTGAAAGCACATTCATCGGTTTTCTACTACTTCGCGCAATTGATATTTTCCCTAACCATTCTCATCTTTCGCCATTCGTCCTAGAGTCATTTCTCTTCCTTCAAAACAACACTTCTACCCGTCTTCTTCCTCTCAATCGTGTCCTCCAATCCACAAGGATAGATTTTGCCCGCACCATCCTGGACACCTCTACCCTACCTCAAGCCTCACCATTTCCATAGCGCTTCCGCCCCCTTCCATCAACACACTAGCAATAAATCGCGTCTTCGCCTTTCTAACCCTGTTTCCTCTATCTAATACGTAGGTGGAAATTCCATCTATCCTTCCACTCTTAAAAAGCAAAAGTTCTGTCTGTCTCGTCTCGTCTCGTCCCGTCCCAGCCTAGGGGAAGCGAAAGCCCAGAGTGAGGCAAGCAAGGCACTCCCGCAAAAAGTAACAACACAGCACAACCTCACCTCACCGCACCCATGATCCATCCCGGTGCCCCCCGAGACCCGTCTTCCATGACGGAAAGCGCCATGGTAGATGGTGAAGCGAAGGGCTTTCCACTCGGTGTTATTTTGGTGGGCGATTGGCCCCTTGCATGAGATTTATTTTGGCGGGAGACCTGAGGTGCGATGTTGTTTTGGCGGTATAGGTAGCATCCATGTTCCCTGATAGAACGCGCCCCGATTCCCGGATTCGCTGCACAGAGATGGAGATCGGGATGCGCCACTCGAGTCCCATCCCGGGACCATCCCATGTTGCCAAGACATGGTTGTCATAGTGGGATATGGAGTTCTTGAATCGCCATACTTGGTCGAAAAAAGTAAGAAACAAACAGCCGTACCTTGGGACTAGGAATTACTACCAACCAACCCACGACCATAGATCCATCCTAAACACGACACTTCCTAGACCTTGTCATTTCACCGCGACCATGCCGCCAACTTCGAAGTGTGAAGTTGCCGCCGTGACCCGGAGCACCTACTAAGAATAGCTTTGGCGAACCCTAGTGCGTGCGACCAGTCTCTCACCGCCAATTCAAGACGCAAAGAAGCAAAGAAATCGAAATCCCGGGTACCAGGAACTTAGGACCTTGGAATCAAATCCTGATCTACAACCGGAACAAAATCAGAACCAGAACCATGGGTCCAAGATCGACATCGCGACCTCTGATTGCCCACTGGCGAGATAGCTATCGAGAATAAGTGGAGGTTGATAACATATCATGAACTATTTCTTAGCCGGCCCGTGTCCATGGTTCAGGGTATGTTCGTTCTGCGTCTTTTTATCTACGTATCACATCTCCCATGCTATCTACCCAGAAATAGGGCCGAAATTCACGGCAGAATCCGACACATGTCACTCGCGCATTACCATCCTTCCCCGACCTGTGTCCATAGTTCAGGGTTTGTTCGTTTGTTTTCTGTCATTCTTCTCGCGTAACTTGAACACCAATGTTACCTAGCAATCGGCTCATCTCTTTGTGGTCCTATGCAAGAGCGAAGTTGGTCAGTATTACATTACATTACATATGGTGTGGTATGGTACGCATCGAGGGTGGGGTATAACTATGATGTACTTCTTTCTTCCGTCCTCATCTTCATTTCCTTTCATCACCATCGAGCTCAGCTCCATGTCAATCTATCTATCCAACCAACCCAGGCCCAAAACTTCCGGTATCTCCCCTCCTTTCCAATCGTTCAGTCAAACATGATGTCCCCAACCCCAATGATACGATCAGACGCCATGCCTAACCATATGCAAAATATTCCAAACAAACGAAGCCAAAAAGTTGAGTAAACAGTGGCCGAAGCACTGCAATGCCAATCTCGCCACCTCTTAAACGATCGTTCAACGCGCCTTCGTATCCAGTCCAAATCTGATAATCAATATCACGTCTTTGAACAACCAAGATCGACAGCCGCACTGTCCTTCACTAATCACCGTTCACCAGCCCGTTCTCGGGTTTCCCGCCCATATATCTCTCCATGTATGTGATATAGTCGAACTTGGGTACGTTTCGGTCTTCCTGCATGTCAGGTCCTTTGTGCTCGGGCATGGTCTTGATGAGGTCCTCGATGATTTCGTCGGGGACAAGAGAGTGGCGGAGGTCCATCTCGGTGACGTAGGGCTATTGATGGACATGTAAGCAAATCACCACAGACATTCAAAGTTGCGTGCAGTAGGGGCTGTGGAGCATACCTTTCCATCGGCGACTTCTTTGAAGGAATCAAAGACTTGCTCTGCAGTGTTCTGATCTTCCGTTTCGTCGACCATGAAGCGGATAAATTGTTCAAAGGTAACATAGTCGCGCCCTCCACTTGTCTCTCTAAATTTGCTATGCATCTCATCTTCATCATAGACAAGTCCCAAACTCGCGAGAGCAGCCGAGAACTCGAGCTCCGCAAGACTGTTTGACAAGTCGCGATCAAAATGTCGGAAAACCGACTCAAATTCTTCCAGCTGGATGGGCGTCAAGTTGGTCATGTTGCGAGCCACCATCTGGTTCTCGAGGAAGGAGAGCTTCTTGGAGACGGACGAGCGCACGAGCCCGAGTTCGTACTCGAGTTCGTCGTAGGTGTATGTTGTGAAGTCGTTCTCCTCGATGTTTGCTTCCTCGCATTGGTCGTCTATTGTCGCGATAATGTTCAGGTACGCGTCGAGTGGGGCGAGTGATTTGCTCAGCTGCTTGGTGTGCTCGAGTTGGTCCTCGACGTCGCCTTCGAGGCCGGATATGGATGTGGAGAGGGTGTTTAGGGCCAGCGCAAAGTCGTTGGCTTTATCGGCGAAGGACTTTCGGAGCGCATTTTTGATGTCCCGAATGGTTTCATTAATGACTTGGGAGCGGTCTCGTTCGGCCTTCATAAGGCCTGCCCATGCTACGTCTAGTGCCTCTAGGCTGAGCTCCGCTGGCGGATCGTACGGCCGCAGTCGGTACGTAGACAGTTTTGTCTTGACATTGCCTAACAGACCTACGAGATCCGATTTCTCTGCCACCCATGCCCGCTTGTTCTTCCGCTTGTAGGCCGTGAACTCTGAGGACTGGTTTTTGGCATCCACATAGGTCCCGTCGAAGGTGGACTCCTCCCACAGCTTCTGCTGTTCGGCGATCTGCCGCAGGAGCTCGCGCATGCGTTTCTCGAAATTGTTCTGCATTTCCCACGCCCCCTGCATGTTCTGCACAAACTTCTCCACTCGCCGGCCGGCGTTCTCGACGCGCTCCATCTGCGAAAAGGCGTGGAACCAGTAGGCAATGTACGTCATCAGGGACCGCTCGTCGGGCTTGGCGACATCGCACACATCTTCCACGTCGAGGAGGTCGGGGATGCCGATCTCCTTGCTGGCGATGTCGAAGGCGAGCTGCATGTTTCCGCGGTGGTCGCTCTTGTCCAGGCTGTCGTAGTCGATGAGGTCGGGGCGGTGGATGTCGAGGAGCGCACAGCTAGTCCCAAGGTTAGCCTCTTCCCTTCCAGCGAGGACCCATGCTACTCACAATGCCAGCCCGTCGTTCCAGCTTGTGGAGAAATCGCGCACTTCTATCTCATCGTAGCAGGCCGTTTTCCGCTGGCACCACAACAGCAGCCCCTCTTTCGCGCTCAGCCCCTCTTCGTTGATGTCACTGATGGTAAATCGCAGAATCAGCGTCCATATCAGGCCCAGGATGATCTTGCTGTTGCCGTCCACGACATCCTCGGCGCCGATGTTGGTCATCTGTATGCCCCGCCTCTTGATGAAGTCGAGCGACTTGTTGACATTTTCAAACTTCTGCACGCGTAGTTTGGGGCGAGAGGCATAGCGGCCGAGGGACTCGTTCCCGAGGATTTCGAGGAGATGTACGAGGGCGATCTGGGGGGAGCGTTAGCAATGCCAGGACAATGGCAAAGGAGCGGTCTGCAAAGGGACTGCGTAGGAGGATACGCACGCCGTCTGAGAGGTCGGTAATCAGGTCGTGGACCTCGACCTCGCGGACCTTGAGCTTGCTGTTGAGCCTGCAGCGCCCCGGTTAGCATTGTTGTACAGCGACGATGCGCGGCGGGGGATGCGCACCACTTGGTGAAGGTCTTCTGCTGGACCTTAACCCATTGCTGCTCGAGCGGCGCCATAGCGGGCTGTGTGCATCCGGGCAAGGCTGTGAGGGCGCGGTATGCGAGTAGGAATCGCGAGGGCGGTAGGAGATGCAGTGTTGGATGCGTGCGTGCTTGTCGTGGTACCTGTTTTTGCTGCCAAAACAACGTCGGGCTGGATCTCGGCTGCGTAGCGGGGGGGTGCGGCCGTTGTCAAGCTGTCACTGGTCCAAACTTCGCTCGCCCATCAAACCTCGCCTGCCAATATATCCGGAGAGATGACACCACACGCGGGAGGTGGAGGATTGCTGCTTGCGAAAAGGAGAGACGACGCGCGCATAAGTCAACTCCTCCAGCCTCGAGCTCGACGGCGGCCATTCAGGCCCCTCGTGCGTGCGCATGAGCCGTCGCAGCCCAAAATAATGGCAACGGCATAACTCCCGCCTCGCGCCGCAACATCCCCGTTGTGCCTGCCTGCCAGCATGATCTATGGCTGCCATGGCTTCTGAAACGCTCCCATCGCTCCCATACCACGAACCGGCTGTGGTCGCCATCCTGGTACAAACCTCCTTCTTGCTGCTCCTCAACATCGCCAACGCGGCGCTGGACCGCATCGTCTACTGCGGGCTCCTTGGCCAGGTGCTCCTAGGCATTGCATGGGGGACTCCCGGCGCAAAATGGCTGTCCACACAGATGGAGGGAGCCGTTGTGCAATTGGGATATCTGGGGTTGATTCTACTTGTCTTTGAAGGTCCATCATCTCTCTCTCGCCCCTCACCCCTCACTTCTTCTGACCGTCGACAGGCGGTCTGTCCACCTCATTCAAATCTCTCAAAGCCAATCTTTCCCTCTCCTCCGCTGTTGCCCTAACCGGCATTCTCGTTCCCATTTCCCTTTCATTTTCTCTCCTGGAGCTAGTCGGAGCCACTCCTCTACAAGCCTTTGCCGCTGGGGCAGCTCTATGTTCGACCAGCCTGGGAACCACATTCACAGTCCTTGCGTCCAGTGGACTGTCATCGTCTAGATTGGGTATCGTCCTAACGAGTGCAGCAATGATAGACGATGTTGTTGGCCTTATCATGGTCCAAGTCGTCTCTAATCTTGGCGGCAACTTCAGCGCTGTCACTGTGGTTCGGCCTATTCTTGTATCTTTTGCGTTTGCCATTTTGGTACCGCTAGCATGCTGTTTTCTCCTCAAGCCTGTAACCCTATCGCTCAATCACTATCGCAAACTTCATCCTACTGCTCGGATCAGTAGAGCATCTGTCCTTCCACACACTGCATTCGCGATGCATACCGCACTTTTGATAACTTTGGTTGCTGCTGCTTCCTACGCCGGAACATCCAATCTATTTGCTGCATACATATCAGGAGCAACAGTCAGCTGGTGGGACAGCGAAATACCACGCCCAGTCAACTATATACTTACTGAGCAGCCAAACCCGGTCGATGAGAAGGCAAGCCAACCCAAGTCTACACCGGGTGCAAATGGGCCGTCCGAGCAAACTACCTTAATACGTTTCGGGGATAGCATTCATCCAGCACAAGAGCTTGACACAACCGCTGGAGTTGTAATACCACAATCAACTTCTGAATCCAGCATCTCGAGTCAAGAGGATGAGACTTCTGGCAGGGCCGTCTACGAACGATACTATCAACAGCCGGTCGCAAGAATTCTGCAGCCTTTCTTCTTTGCTTCTATCGGCTTCTCCGTTCCAATAAGCCGCATGTTTAGCGGGGACATTTTTTGGCGCGGCCTTGTATATGCTGTACTTATGACCTTTGGGAAGCTAGTCTGCGGTCTGTGGCTTGTCCGGTTCCCACTGACCCCTCTAAAGGATGCTGTGCGAGGAGCCATATCAAAGTTGAAACTCCCTTCCGTTCCTCACCTCTGGGGAAAAAACTCGACGAACGACAGGACATCCACTCACGTTCGATCTGAAGAAGGGGCAAATGTGCAGTCACCTGCAGTTCCTGCGAACGACTTATCCTTGTCTTCAAACCAGGTTCCCTCGCCTCCTAATCCATTCTCTCTCCATCCTCCTCTCATACTCGCCCTCGCCATGACTGCCCGCGGGGAAATCGGCTTCCTCGTCTCCGCGGTAGCTGAGTCTAGCGGCGTCTTCGCCTCTAATTCTGACGGGGGTTCAGAATCGGATATCTTCCTCGTCGTCACTTGGGCTATCGTTCTATGTACGATTATTGGACCTCTGGGCGTTGGCTTCTCCGTTCGGCGGGTGAGAACGTTGGAGAAGAGAAAGGAGCAAGAGCAGGAGGGGGGTGGGAAAGATGTGCTTGGAGCGTGGGGAGTTGGTAGGTAGTCGGATGTTTCCTTGGATGCGTTTTACCCTCAATCACAACGTCGTACCGAGACGGATCTTAGCCCTACCACGCAGGAGACGGGCGTCGAAACAGATTCTCGAAACAAGGGACCTGTGACGTCTTTGCAACGACTGTACATATGCATGCCTATTTTAGATCGATGCCAAACACATAACAAAATCTCGGCGCGCGGGAAATTGATAGTAGACACGTCGACCTTACGGTAGGGAGGAACTAGCATTGAGTCTAGAATATTCCACCTTTCTACATTACAACAGAGAAGCCCTCTGGTAACTACAATAGTACTTTGCAGAGCTGCCTCAATCCTCAAATCCACTCAGTAGAATTGCTCATACGGTGGAAGGCTCGCTCCATCGTACATTCCATGCCCATGCGTCGCTGCTGCCGTTCTATCGAAGCCAGTTGCATTCCCTCCATTCGAGAAATTGTTTGATTACCCTTCGATGCCAGGCCGGAGTGTGGTAGCTGCAAATCTGGAGCGCGACTGCGAGGATTTGGTGCAACTTGGAAGTGTTTCATGCGGCAACTTTGTGATTCAAGTGGCTGTCTGAAACATCCATCTTCTCTAGCCGCTCAGCTCAGTGCCGGGTTGGCCCCAGCACTCAAGCTTTCGCGTCAACCGCCCAGCCGTGGAGGCGCTCCATCATGGTCGAGTTGCTGCGGTGTCGCGCCTGCTTGTTCATGAAACGCCTGTCGTGGTCTCTGCTTGCGCGGGCGGCGTCGATGCAAG
Organism: Beverwykella pulmonaria; assembly: GCA_001599595.1. NCBI lineage: Eukaryota > Fungi > Ascomycota > Dothideomycetes > Pleosporales > Melanommataceae > Beverwykella > Beverwykella pulmonaria. The sequence continues at coordinate 1,197,198 of BCHH01000011.1, read as the reverse complement.
AACTGGCAGAGCGAGCTTTTGCAGAAAAGGGTGTCAACGAGCTTACGCTGCACGAAGGAGGGTGGTACGAGTGCCATTGGCTGCAGTCAGATTTCTTTGAGGTCGCCGTCAGCGTCACGTGCCCGGTCCATCTCCAGGGCCCGCCCACTGCTTTTACACCGGCGGTAGGGTTCGTGCTGGACTCGACCTCGACCGACTGCACACCACGCCCGAACAACTCTTCACTTTGCCACGACCCGCCTCCCTTCCCGCCGCTCCACGCACTTTGTCTCTCTCTTTTCTCCATGACGGGGACTGGCTAGCACTCTTCGTCCCGGTGCGACATCGATTGGCCGTGGCCCTCTCGCTTTCACCGACTGCAACCCTCAGCGGCCCAACCGCCCACCTCGCACCTCTCCTCACTACGACTGCCTCCATCTCAACACCGTGCACCGCCGATACAACACGACCTGCCTCTGCCCTAGCGTTTGCTCCCGTATCGCTGCTGGGAAGCGCCTCCTGTCGCACCTCCAACCCTGAGCACCAGCCTCATCCCCCCCCCGCATTCGCCGCATTACAGCTGCGTCAGGCACCCCCAGAGACAAAAGACTCTCCAAACGTCTCGATCTGATCGTCCACTACCCCTAATCACCACTGTCTGCGTGATCGTACCTCCATGTGAGTATTCCGGGATTTTAGCTCCTCTGACCGACGCCCTGCCCCCTATGCAGCGAGTCATCTTCCGACCGGGGATGTAAACCGCACCAGTTTGATTGATTTTCTCCCGCCTCAGCCCAGCGCGCCTCTTCCGTTTCACAACTAACCACTCCCGCTCCAGAATGTATTCGCGCGACCAATTCATGAACCCCGGGCCCGCCCCGCGTCCTCCCACCGACCGTCCTCGCCTCGCTCTCACCCCCAACACAAGCAGCAACCTGCCTGGAAATATGGCTGGCCTGAGCATGCAGTCCCCAGCATACAATAGCAGCGGCTACAGCAGTAATAGTTACAGCAACAATAATTCCCAGACTTCGCTCGTCCGAACGCAATCAGAAAAGAGCCTATCGTCCACATCCGTCGTCAAAGAGGGCAGCGTCAAAGTCAAGGACGAAGGCCTCTTCAAATCCTTCGTGTGGGCAGATCGATGGCTCGTCCTGCGAGAATTCGAGCTGGCCTTCTACAAGAGCCCCAATTCTTCCAAGGTGGCGAACACGATACAGCTCCGCGACGTGCTCGGCGTTGAAAGGTCGGACACGCAACCTTTGTCTTTTGAGATCACCAGGGCTTTGAACGCGTCAAAGGGCTCATCACCTCCGCGTGACGGTCCTACGAAAATAATTACATGCAAGGTCGACACCGACGATGAGGTGTACTCATGGATAGACAGCATCTATCAGCGATGTCCAAGCATGGGCGGCGTCAGCAACCCCACCAACTTCACGCACAGAGTGCACGTAGGCTTCGATCCTACTAGCGGTGCTTTCGTTGGCTTGCCTGTGGAGTGGGAGAAATTACTTACCGCCTCCGCACTTACCAAAGATGACTACGCGAAGAACCCCAAAGCGGTTCTGGAAGTCTTGGAATTCTACACTGAGAAGCTCGTCAAGCGTTCCGAAGATCCTCAGCAGTATTCCAGTCTTACCCCAACACCTCCGGCCAACGCCGGCGTGGAGAAACAGCTAGGATACGCTGGCGGCGGTAGTTCAATCGCCCCACCACGACCAGGGCCTCCCAATGGATATGCACGCCAACAGAGCTACTCCCGACAAAACACCCCGCCTCAGACTGGATATGCAGCCCCACAGAATGCTTATCAGCAGGATCCTCGCATTGAGCAGGAGCGACGGCGGCAGGATGAAGAAGCTCGGATACAGCGTGAGCGTGAGCGAGATCGACAGCGGCAGGAGTTTGAGCGACGGGAACGCGAGGACTTGGCTGCATATAATGCTTCCTTGCCCAAGTCTAAAGTACCAATGGCACAGCAGGAGATTGGCGGTGGTGGCTACGATGCGCGAGATTCCAGCCCTACGGGCCAGCAGGCCCGTTACAACCCAAGCCGCCCTGCTCCGTCCACTCCTGGTGCTACCAGGAATCAACAACAGCAACCGCCTTTGCGACAGATGGCAGCTCAGCGACCTGCCCCACCGGCACCAAAGCCACAGAATGGAGGTGCGTATGGCACATCCCCGCAATCCAAGCTCCCAACTGCGTCCCAAGCACAGCGTCCACCCGTGCAACCAAACTCTAGATATCAAACTTCTAACACTCAAGTTCCTCAAGCTCGCCCTGCACAAGGTCAAGCACCCCAACAGAAGCAGTATCCTGGATCCGCCGCACCGAAACCATTGAATGTAGCTACTAAGCAGGTAACCGGAGCTCCAGTAAACGAGGGCGTGAAGAAAGCCGAGGCGGCGCTCACGGCCAAGAAGGAAGAGACGCCTCGCAAGGATGTTCGCATGTCGAGCATGTCTGAGGGCGAGGTTATGGCTAAGCTTCGAGAAGTCGTTTCGAAGGAGAGACCGTTAGACTCATACAACAAGCAGAAGAAGATTGGTCAGGGTGCATCTGGGTCCGTCTATGTTGCTCGAATTCGCGAAAGTGCCACGTCACCAACGGCACGGAGGATTCTCAACGAGAATGGCCCTCGTGCACAAGTTGCGATCAAGCAGATGGACCTCCGCAATCAACCAAGGAAGGAGCTGATTGTGAACGAAATCATCGTCATGAAGGACAGCAAGCACCCGAATATCGTCAATTTTCTCGATGCTTTCTTGCAAGAGGAGCAATCTGAGCTTTGGGTGGTAATGGAGTTCATGGAAGGTGGAGCTTTGACAGATGTCATTGACAATAACTCTTCCATCAGCGAAGATCAGATTGCCACCATCTGCTTTGAGGTACGTACGCCGTGCATAACCAACTTGATTAGGCTAACTTGGCTACAGACTTGCAAGGGTCTTGAACATCTCCACAACCAAAACATTATTCACCGAGACATCAAGAGTGACAATGTTTTACTTGATGGCCGCGGCAATGTCAAAATCAGTACGTTTTCTCTACAACTCTTTGCATATCAAGCTAACAACCATTGCAGCCGATTTCGGCTTCTGTGCTAAACTTACTGAGCAGCGTAGCAAGCGTGCGACCATGGTCGGAACCCCCTACTGGATGGCCCCAGAAGTCGTCAAGCAAAAGGAATATGGCAACAAGGTCGACATCTGGTCTCTTGGTATCATGGCTATCGAGATGATCGAGTCCGAGCCACCCTACCTGAACGAGGAACCGTTGAAAGCTCTTTATCTGATCGCCACCAATGGTACCCCTCGTCTCAAGAAACCAGATCAGCTTTCCAAGGAGCTCAAGGCTTTCTTATCCGTCTGCTTATGCGTCGATGTCAAGTCAAGAGCCAGTGCTACGGAATTGATAAGCCACGACTTCTTGAAGACTGGGTGCAGCTTGACAAGCCTTGCACAACTGCTCAACTTCAGGAAGAATGGTAGTCATTAGATATTTTCAAGAACCCTTCACATCAATCTTTTTGGGACTCGATCGATACCCTTTCTATATCTCTACATTTGGTTTTCGACACGTAGACGTAAAACTTCGTATCATTACTGCAAGCAAACGATTCTGGCGGCTGGATCTCTTCACAGGAGGAGCAACCCATCGAATTCTCTGTTTCACGTTTGATGGATAGGTGAAGAATCTGTGGTTGTAAACATGATATGGCATGCATCATTGATCGGAATATTTTACGGTGATTTTTCTGGCGGGCTTCGGATTGGATATCAAGGCTGGCCTCTGGCTTCCCACGACAAAACATCTGTTCCTGGATTGATATGGACCTCACCTCATTTTCCCAAACAGCTTTCCTTTGACCTGGATACGGACACGATATATGGCTTCCTCTTCCCTCATTCTGGCTGCGTTGTAGGTACGCGCTACCCACCTCTCCTTCCTCCAACGTCAAAGCGGGTCTGTGTGTCGAGTGGTGCGTCGACATTCTGTTCTTCTTTTTGCGCAGTAGGTTTCGTTTGGGACAAGCGAGGAAGAGGCATGGATTGCATATGGATAATGAAGAAAGATAGACGAATGAACGATAAAAGTATGACAGTGTTGTGCTGAACGAGCGTTGTTGGGTGCGGCTGTTGCTGTAGATGCTGCGGGACTCAAGAGCGTCTATCTACATCGTGTGTGGGCTGCGATGAATCTATGAGTGTCTCTTGATGTTTGTTTTTCCATTTCTTATCTTCAAATTTCTCATCTCGGACTTACTATCTTTGTTGGAATTAGGATCTGGTATTCATTTATTGTTTAGTCTTGGTCGGGAACACCGAACTCGTTTGCGCTAGCGAGTGGTCAAAGAATTAGAGAATTTGAATATATTGATTTCGCTGTCGTTGCCATGTTGTTCCCAACAGTCAGGATGAAAATCTTCAGGAATTTATCTCTCATCATTATTCTCACTCTACCCAATCCACGAATTGATATACCCATCCACACAATGACCCCAGAGTCTCCCCACCGATCTTAGACGTGGAGGTGGCTCGTCGTTGAATCACCCAACCCCATCTCTGACGAGGAGAAGGCCCCCGATATCGAAGCATTGATACCACTACATTTATCATCTTTGGTGGTGCCGCGCGCAATCAATTGGCCAGTAAATCACTTAATACACTAGCTTCACATCTCTAGAATCGAATCGAAGGTGAAATGAGTATGTGCTTCTAAATCGAGGAACACCGGACGAGCAAGCATATGTATATAAGCGTTATAGTCTCGTGCTAGCCGCACATAGGAAAATGTGGGATGCGTATTAGAGAAGGCTATACAACAATCTTGATAATGCTGTAAGCTACGACTTCTTGACGTTAGTGAACTTCAGAAGTCATCTGCGGCCAATTCCAGATTTCTTGGATTGATCTAAGCATCTAACAGCAGCGAGTGAGGAAAGAATACGCCTACAAGCTGACGCGGAGGGAATTTGCGCTATGGGATCCTCCCCGATCCGGGCGATGAACACAAACCGGAACCTCGAACCTCGAGATTAAGGGAACGAAGGAAGGACTTCAAATACCGTCTTTATATCGTGTAGCAAATTGTCTCTCCTATTCGGCGGCGGATGAATGATAAGGCTCATTCTCGTACTTTTTCAATACCTTCCGGAGCTTTGGTATCGATGTAGAACGATACCTGTCTATAACAGGGTCCAACGCTCGTGGTGCATGTTATTGAGCCATCTAGAGTGTTGGAAGGTATATATGCCAATCAACGCAGGGACAAAGTGTGTTCACATTTTGTTCCGACACAGAGCATACTGTCGATTTTATGCTTGTTAACCTCTACCGATTCAAGTATCATTCGTCCTTTATCGGGCCGTTGGAGGTACTTATAGAGATCGAATAAAGATCTTAGCGCTTGGTCTTGCTCCATGTGCACCATTTTCTGTGTAAACCACTTTAATATGTGATCCTCTACGAATTCATGACCTTCCTCGATGGAGTGCGAGGAGTGGGTAGGTAGGTAGAGAAGCTGGATGTGATTCTGTTTGCAGAGACATTAAAACTCTATGTCAATATGGCTGCCGTGGCCGTCTAGGATAAGCAGTATATGCTAGGTCCTGTGCCGAGCATTTTCTAGAAGGAATATATGCCGTAGCCACTCAGTACCAATAGTATTTGATGTCCAGCCATTCTCGGATGTTGTATAGTGTAATCAGGCGCTGAGTGGGATGTATCGGCCAGTGGGTCACATGATGAGTCATCTCAATGCTTGCTCATATGAGAACCACGTAGTCTGGAGAGACTGGACTTTGAAGATGATGGGGCAGCGTAGCCTCTTGCCAGTAGCTGATGCACACTCAATTATCAAGACTCACTCACGATCCTCTGGAGACTTGATATAAGCCTTTTTTCAACGAGTTGGCAAGGTCTCTTGAGTTGGTACACATGTTCCATAGGTATATTGAGCCTCTGTCGAGTACGCTCAAAGAGCTCTAGGAACACGCGCACTTGCCTAGATGCAGCTGCCTCAGCTCTCTGAGTCTCTATCTTCCTGCCAATAACCGACGCGACGCGTGGATTCCGTCGGATGAAGTGTGAGAGCCAGAGCTGGCCGACGGGATTCTCGTCGCCATCTATCTCTTCACGTATCATCATCAGGGAAGTAGGTGTTTTATCTTGTTTGTAACGCTTGATTTGGGGCGTAAGCTCAGGGACAGCTCCCGAAGTCGAGTCTCGTGTGAGAGCCCTCGTGCCCCAGTCACGTGCGAGCGATGAGATACCCTCCGATGGTTGGAGAGTACGTAGTACGTAGTACTCTGAGAGGGAGCTGGCCACCCGGCCTCGGACTATATACAGAAAGCAAAGAATCAAATACAAAAAAACAACGCAAGTAGCTTGAGTTCGTGTCGAACTTGTTGGGACGGTGGGTGGGGATACAAATCGAGCCATATTAGCCTATTGAGCGTACAATGAGGCTGTTGATGATAGCTGAGGAGAGATGGACGAGGTGGAGGAGGACGAGAAGGTTCTGCCCTGAGGCACCAAGGCCCGTGTCGGGACTTGGCATCAACCACGTGATATATAGAACCAACCACTCATGCGTAAGATTCGACTGGCCATTTCTCGAGCTCTGGCGCGCGAGGGAGGGCAGGCTCGAGCGTCTTCTTCAAGTACCCATTCAACTAGGAATTACTCTTGTTGAGGGGTAAGCCGCTGCTGGTGTTGATGGCTGGTGGTGCTATTTGTCACGCCGTTCAATCGACCGCGTAGCGTGGGTAGAGCTCCCAACGAAACCTTCATCATGTGATTATTTTTCAGTTGAGTCAAGCCCAGTCCAGCAATTTTACACCTGACTCCACCTTTCGCTTCACAGAGATGGCAGACGATGTAATCGCAGTCCACGCCCACAACTGCATTGTCTGCCGTGACTTTTCTAAGATTGACGAATTTGCAAAAGATTTTATACTAGCTGGGGCGGCGTCAAATAAGAGGATTGCGAGCCGAGATGGGTTCCCAGATGGATCAGACGAGTTCAACCGGAAGTTGGACCTGCTAGCTAAAATGAACAGGGAGCTTGACGACATGCGGAAGGCGCATAATATTCAAGATGGAGTTTACAACACTCCTGAGAAAGTGAGGGTGAAGGCGACGGAAGATGCGAAGGCCATCGGTGAGGCTAAAAAGGTGGGACCCCCTGACGAAGATGCCATGCAAGTTAGATTTGAAACCCTGGTTAAGAGATGGAATGCAGTAAACGAGAAAAAAGGATCCGAGGCACCTGAAATAGAGTTGGAGATAAAATATCTACAAATAGAAAAGGGCATATGGCAGAGTATCTATGCGTTACAAGGCTCATTTTTTCTGGGCGAGGGATTCGTGCTCTCGAAGGATGTGGGCGGAAAAGAGTTCATGACATTATTCAAGGAGCTGGATGCGGCGAAAGAGGATGTCGTAAGGAGAATGGTCGTTATATTTTGGCAGGTGGCACGGAAAAAGCTAGGGCTTGACAAACAGGACTTCCTGGCTATGTCGCGCCTCTTTTATGTTTGGATCACTATGTCAATCACCTATGATATGGACATTGGTGCGCACAGATTTCAAGAGTGGAAAACGGGAAAGGTTTCGTACTCGGTAGCAGACATCATTCATCGCGGGACCGATGTTTGTGAGGGCATCGCGTACCTGTTCGACTTCTTCTTCAAGACGATTGCCAACAAATACCGTAGCGACATGAAATCAGGCGTCATTAAAGGTTTCACGAAAGAAACTGCCCGCCAAGAGACACAACAAGACGTGGGGCACGCTTGGAATTCGTTTCAATACAGTAACGGCACAACAACCGTGACAAAAGTCATCGACGTCACCAGAGCAAACTCGCATGGCTGGGGACTACTCGATGACGAGGGAGCATGCGATCAGTTTTTCTCCATGAGTAATATCGACTTCCGCCTGACGCATATTCCGTATGATCCGACTTTCCAGTATTGCCCCGTAATCGAGCGTGACAGCAATCATCTCTGGGCTAGCGACACGATTGACTTCACAGTATTCGGACGCAACTTACCCATTGAACAGTCCTCAGTCCAACCTCAAATCAATGAACCCATCCTAGATGATCGTAGATCGGAGTTGAAGTTTACATACAGCCTCCGCTGCTCTAAGTTGCCTCCAGAACGATGCCCGGTCACTCGAGTTACGGTATTTGATGAGAATGGCTTCCCAACGAAATATCAACGCAACTTTCTTCAGGGCCGACCTGGGCTGTGGGAGGCTTCAGTGAAGCACCCGGATGTCGGCGGACCCTTTTTTGTGAAGATGGAGGCTAGACACTGGCGGATTGGCTCAGCATGGGCTCCTTGCTTCCATGACGAGATGGCCAGAAGCATGGTTACGGATTGGAAAGAGGTCTGTCGATGGGATGTCGGTTCGACTTCCAAGCCACTTCCCGCAAGTACACGCATGTGGCTTGGTTATTTTCCCGAGATTGGTGGGAACCCGGTGCGAGTCCTAAAAAACAAGCTATGGGACATGTCCGGGGTTCGCATTCCAAAGACACCAAAGTCTACCTAGTTTAACTTGAATCCGAACCTAGAACCGAAATCACAGTCTGAAGTTCATGTGCAGTAGAACCACTCTATGATCTCGCCAATACAGTAAGACTCGAGAGGATGCCGAGAGTCGTACCACGCGCAGGTGATGTCAGCTGATCTAGTCGCACTCGTATAGACAAATGCGCTCTACCTTACAGATTTTATTGGTATCGGATGACGCATTGAGCAAATAAGAAGGAATTGAAATTGTCAAGTTGCTGCATATATCTCCTACCAAGCTCTAATTTAGTTGTCGCTCTCAGCCTACCAACAGATACTTCTACATTTGACACCATGAATGAGACCACGCTACCTCCATACACAGAGCACGACGAGCACCACTCTTGCATTGTGTGTCGCGACTTTACCGAGATCGACAACCTTGCGTTCCAGTATTCCTTATATGGACAAGCCAGGTTTCGTAACAAGTTTCGCAATAGTCCGACCAAAGGGATAATGGATTTTAAATTAGACGAGATCAAGTACGCGAACCTACCCCAAGAAGGCCTGAAGGAGTGCATGAGAGCCCTAGAAGTATCTGTAATGTTTTTAAAAAAGGATATAGCAGCGGGATTGACACCTGACACCACCGAATTCCAGAATTTCGAACAAGCGCGACAGAACGTGGATGATCGAATCCGACAACTATCAGAAACAGCGATAACCAAAAAGGATCAACTCGCTTCCATCAAGGAGGACTACTACACCAACTTAAGAATTCTCATCATGGCCATGTATGTCATGTTGACCTCGCGCACATATGAGTCGTATTTCAAGGCGGGTTACGGGGAAAGGTTGTTAGAGGATCTGAAGAAGTCAAATAGCTCCAGCGATGTGGCCGTACAGAAGTTCCATGCGATGGTTATGGGTCTCTGGAACCTGGTAAAGCTTAGGATGCTGCGCCCAGAACGGGGAGCCCAACTTGATGCAATCGATCGCGCTCGATTCGTCTTCATGTGGGTTGCTCTGTCCATTACCTACGACTTGGATCTTAAACAGCCAGCCGGCTGGTACATCGAATCTGTTGTACAGACTGTGGACAGAGGCACGGACGTTTGTTCAGGAATTGCACATCTTTTCGTAACCATGCTGAATTGGATAACATGCGCAGATCTAGGGGATGGGCTGAGAACTGCAAAGCGCTGTAACGGCTGGTCCAGAAGGGCTACAGATCACACCATGTGTCTCAGCAAAATGAACCACTCGTGGTGTGAGTATGAGCTCCAGTCATCCGTTGTCAAATTTTTTAAGAGTGTGGACCCAACCTGGGCAACACCGAGTCTTTTCCGCTCTACGAAAGGCGTTGAGGACCGCTACTTCTGGACGAGTAATGCCGATTTACTGAGAACTCACATGGACGGCCTTGGAGGCAATCCGCGGTCTACATACAACTTCACGACCCAGGTTATCGACTTCACAAAATGGGGTCAACATTTACCCATTGAGCTCAGTTCTGTTCAGCCTCAAGATGTAGGTCAACCACTTTTGCCAGAATTGGGAGTAGCGCCAAAAACCTTCGAATTCAGCTATCGACTAGCTTGTCCTCACTGTAGGGGCAAGAAGGAGCCCATTGTGTCACTCGTTCTCTCTAGCTCGGGCAGGGGTAAGAAAATGCTCAGATACGATCTCACATACGGTTTTAAGGGGAATAGGGATCGTTGGGGCGCGCAGATTGACTCCGATAATTTTAGGGGCTACGAGGATGGCTACGTAGTCATGGGAGCGTTGTTCTCATGGAGTCCTTCAGGGCCCTCGCCCGTCTACCGAGATGGTTCTTCATCAACATTGCACAGCGAAACACAACCAATACATCTAATAGTACCATTAGAACTGTGCAGATGGAGAATCGGCGCGAAAACCCCAGTGTTAAGCGACGAACAGAGAGGGGAGCTTGAGTACTTAGTTGATAAGACTTAGGCAGATGTTTACCGAAAATCTCAAGATGTAGATGCTGTATCAGTACCATGTTTCGCCAGCTGCAGATATCCTTCTACAAAAGTGTACGGTGCAGTATATTTACCAATTCGACTGGACTGCTGTTCAACATCTAAAATGTTGAAACGTGTCTCTCGGAAATGTTCGTCTTCATCATCCTGTACATTGTATGGCTGAAGCCATTTCCACAACCCTTCCTTTGATGCAACAGGCAATTCGATATTTTTTAGACGAGATAATTCGCACTCTTCATACGCTACTTTGAGTGCTGCATTAATCGAAGCAGTTTCTGTAGACAGGGGATGTGCCGAGTCGTACTGTGCTGGCACATCTGCGGATAGTAGGTGGGGACCAAGATGGAAGAAGGCCGTCATGCGCGTAAAGGCCCTTTCAATTGTCCAGCTTGGGAGCGATAGCAACTTGATGGGCAGTATGGGGCAATGTGCGCGGATGGGAGTGTACGGATCGATGAGCATGGTCGTGATGAGATATTGGGCTACCCGCGCCTCTGTATACGAGGAGTATGATGTGCGCGTTGTCGATAGGAACGAACTGCGAGGCTCAACATAGGTTGGTGACAGAGTGGGAAAGTTCTCTGGTTTGATGGAAATGGTGCTGGCTGTTGTATTACTTGGGAAGTAGGTGTACAATTTACTCCAATCCGTTGCCCCAGTAATGTTATTGTCAGAGAAGAAATATCCGGCGACTCCATCTTGAGGGTGCTCAGCATCGCCAATCTTGAAGGGAAACTTGTAGCTCGCCATATCCGCCTGGACATCCTCTGGTACACGGCCCAATGTGTTCTGCGCCTCTCGCGCGGAGATCGAGAGCTCCAGAGACCATCCAACATTTACAAGAGCCAGCGGCTTTCCCACAATACTGTTCGCATATGTCGCGTATTCTGAAGGCGCAAAGGGCATTGTGCCAATGGCACCATTAATCATGTTAAAGAATCCTTGGAGATAACAGGAGCTCGTATCCAAAGGATCGGTGAGCTTCTGAATCAGCTGATCCAACTGCCCGTTTCCTGTGCGCACCTCATCTTTCGGAGGACTGAATGGGAGCCACTTCATACCAGTGTGGGTCCCACGAATGCCGCCAACTCGCACTTCGCGGTAGAATGTTCCGTCAGCGAGGAAGAATTGGAGACCACACTCTTGGTAGTTGACAACGATCCAGCCGAAAACTGGATCATCATGCAAGTCGACAGATTCGTGCCAAAAGGAACCCCAGCCAGGCCATGAGTCACCTTGTTTAGAATCACTGTTTCGATTCAGAAACACGGCGTTCAAGCGACAGTTTTGATTGATGGCGGGCGGTAGCTGGATAAACCGACAGAGTTGTTGGTTATTTGAGCCTTGGACTGGCTCTGGATAAACAGTGTTTAGTGTGCCATGCACTGTGTTCGGAGTGAGATTATGGCTCAGACAAGGATGTATGGATCTGGGTGGCTGCTCAGGATGTTTCATGCGAGGCTTTGGTGACGGGAGAGTAATAGCTTGGCCGAACTTGTCAATGATGTTCAACTGTCTATTGTTAGAGCTTTAATATGGCTCTGAGATATAAATCGTACTTTTGTAAATAGCAATTGGCCATGAGTAGCGCCCTTGAACGGAACATCGGGGTAACTGGCTGAATCAAAGTTCAGGAGGTTTCCGTAGGGAGTCATGGCACTTCCAATATTTTAGCAATACTCAGTAAAATGAGATTATTGGATGGTTATTCACCTTTCCGCGTCTATCATTCGCAGTGCGTCTGCGTCAAAACCAATGTCTTGAGCTGCCACCGCGGCTTGTCCAATTGGAACGATCTTTTGTCCTTGCAGCCGCGCATTGGGTTTGACATGTGTGCCAAGATATCTTGTCAGAAGATGATCAGTGAGACCGGCAAGTGTACATGACAAGAACCTGAGTTTCTTGATGTTCTGTACGATATTCGCTCTAGCCTCTACACTGAGTGGGATATCATCCGCCGAATTATCTAAAACATCTAGAACTAGGGTCTCCAAAGCAAAGATAGGTTGAGGTAGAACGAGCACACGGCCAGTAATGACTCGCGTGTTGATTTGGTTCGATGGGTCTTCCCAGAGTGGTTCGGTAACAGTATACTCTGCATGAGTGTTTGGGATTCCTACTGGATTTGGCGCAATACTGACATCCCATTTCGCCTTGTCAATGTGATAGTAGACAGCTTCCCACTCTACAAACAGAGGAGCAAAGGGATTCTTACCACCCCAGCTTTGACTCCCCTTGCCAAAGATGGACTGGTTGGCTGCATTCTGATTCAGAATTGCGGTACGTTGCATGCCCTCTAAAAGAACGCTGATCGCGATGCGGTCCAGGTCAGCACTAGAAGGCACAGGGTTAGTAGCGACGCCAAATAACATATTCGAAGCGTCCGTCAAACTTCGCAGTGAAGTGCCATCTAGCACGATGTCCCAATCTTGTTGCAGTTGGCGGCTGACACGAACTGGTAGATTCTCCATGAAGTCCGAAGGCCACGCTGAGTCCAGACCTGCAATACACAGGGTCGGCTCTAGACGCTCGTAAAATGTATCTTTCGGTATCTTCTTGCAGGGTATTTTCGCAGAAACATCCGCAATTAAAGCTATCTGCTGCGCTGAGTCTGTATCCAGAGTGGTGATTTCCTCCTTGAGCTGCAGGACCCGTTTGGTGTATCTCTCTTTTATTGTAGCGGTTATGTTGCTTCGATCGCTTACGAACTTCCACCACTCAGCGAATAAACTCCAGCGAGTTTCACGAACCTTAAAGGACCCTGCATCGAGACGTGATTGTGCATCATTGAGACTAAGCAAGTATCTGACCTGTTCATCTGTCGGATCCGGCACACTTGTGCCCGGATCGGCCTCAAAACTGAACTTCCAATATGACCCGCCATCAGCTGCAAGAAAGTTGTGTGATATAGCAGAATCCTGCGCTTTGAGTCTAGCGTTGTAGCTATCATCAGCCGCATATAGCAGAGTAGATATCTCCAGAAGATCTTTGGTCAAAGTGGATGTATCGGGACCGAAGATGCCTTCGATATCCTTCTCATGAGCTTCAAGGAAGGTCAATGTAGCATTAAGAGGAGTTGTTCCGATGGAGAGAGGTTCCATAGCGACTTCATTGGTGAAAGTCTTTGCTGCCTCGTCGGCACGACTCGGTGGTTTCCCAGATCGATCCCATTGAACGCCGTACATGGAGCCATGGATCAAGATACTTGATGAATTTCTTGATTTGAGTAGATCCTGCAGATATTCCTCGGTTTCAGTCTCCTCAGAGGTCTGTACGGTTAGAAACAGCTCTTTCAGTCGGTCCTGGAGAGTTTCTTCGCCTGCGTGGTTCAGGGGATCATTTTTTCTGTCGGAGTGCCAGCCGAGTACGTAGTAGTCTGCTTCCACAGATTGAAGGTGCTTCTCGCTTGAACCATCTTCTTTATAAGTGAAGGAATCAATAATTGAAAATACACCGCCATTATGCATCACGTAGTCTATCTTGTATTAGCATGCATCCGTGATCAATCTGCGTTGAGGTTGATATCTACCGGGAAATAATGGATTGGAAGAATCCATGACAGTCAAACCAACAAAATTCGCCTGGCTCGAAGCATCTTCACACCATCCAGGCTCCCCAGGCCAACCAGAATGCAGATTCCTCTTTCCAATGAACATTTCTGCTTGATTCTCGACCAGCGAAGGGTCATTTGCATTTCCCTCGTAGACAACGAAGGGACTAACATCGACTTCAAGGTCCACGTTGTCAGGAATCTCATCAATTTTGCGTAAACGATCGCTTTCTATGACCCAGCTTTGGAAACGTGGAAGTTTGTCAGGAGGCGATTGATGCCTGAGGTACCGCACAACGAGCCACCGATTAGGCACTCTACGATACACTGGCTCCGTCGGTGAAGTGTCTCCATCTTCATTCGCCGTTTCGTCTGTTCGGGATATTCCAGTCCTGTATGCTCTCGGTAGACTCCAGTGCAAGTAGATTCCAAGGCGATTCTCCTTTAGGTTGGGCGGATTGGTCCAGTCTGCCGGCCGCGAGTTGCGACTTGCAGGGCTTGTTGAGTGCAGATCTACGTGCTCTTGCACGTCATGCTGTATGAGATTCCCATCCAATCGCAGCCCGATATAGTTCGGTTGTGTTATTGGAGCAATCTTCGCGTCGCCGTCACAGCACGCTGGGGTTAATGCGAACGCAGAGAGCTCAATGGGTACAAGAACAGTGTCCATGATGCTTGACGCCCGTGATAAATTTTTCGATCTATGAGAGTTGCTTCAAAAGCCAAATTTGTAGAGTGGAAGATCAAGTGACCGCAAGGTTGGGTCACGCCCAGTCGTGGTTTAGAGGCGACCTCGTATTCGATCAGGCGATGGCTCCACTTACCAAATAGTGACCCCACACGTGTGCATATTGATGCAACTTCGGACGAATGCAGTGGAAGAAAGTACGAAGTGATAATGTGATGTTTGTTCTAACAAGCATCAAGTTATGCGGCTCTTTTCTGGACACTGAGTTGACGGACTCCAGCGTACTCCTACACCAGCTGTTTTCGCGCAGCTCAGTTTTTTCAAACAAGCCTTGCTCATTGAATCTGTAGCAAGACTCTACTAAACGCAAGAGCCCATCTCGATATGTCCGAATCAGACAGTATCGCCAGCGTTGTCGATTCGAAAGTGAATCAAGTCGCTGATATTTGGCAACCCTTCCTCGAAGCTTCTGGCCTAGTCGATTGGACGCGAGTCAAGTTTGATCAGGCAAAGAAATTATGGTCCTACGACGATGCAAACCTCTGGGACACATCGTTCACGCAAGAACCACAATCGGTAGCCACGGCTTTCGACATCAAAGAAGATATTGCGAGACAATCTTTGGCGAAGCATGCTCCGAGCTTGATATTGGCGCAAGAGCTGGTATTAACACAACTACCCACGGGAAGCGAGACAATAACAACACCATCAATCACCCTTGAGGATGCGTTGACAAGGTTCGAAATTGGCGGAGTCGAAGATGCCTACGGACCCGTGCGAACTATTCTTAACGTGTTGGGCTCAACGATGGGGCTTTCCATCTGCTCTGATCGCGGATCCCGCAACGCCTTGTGGATAGTACCAATGGGGCCACATAAACTGCAAGTGAGCGCGGCGGAACTTGTCCTGATGTGTAGTATTTGGCTGATCGTGAATGCAGATTGTGAAATCTCTCTCATTCCGATTGAGCGGAGCGGTCGTTGAAGTGACTGATGAGGCACTGAAAGACATCAAAGAGCAGATCGCCTTTGATTTCGCAGTCGACTTGATTACCAAAGGCATACATAACATGAATATCGAAATGGAGTGTCGGGATATCGTAACCGAATACGCCGCCGTTCCGGGCGAATTTGCCATCCAAACGACGTTCAAGATTACCTTGAAGATTCCAGTCATGGGCTTTCTCCTGGTTCTTGCAATTGGTTCCAACGGGGCCAGTATCGCTCTAATTGACGACCATGACCCTACCAATATCACACCGCTCTTTACCAGAGTTGCCAATATCCTCCAAAAAGCAGTAGTTCAAGTGGACGACCAATCTTCCAAGCCCTCCTCCAACGCTCAAAGTTCTGCATGGATTCCGCAACTACCAAGCGACACGGAGGGCCTTCAGATTGATCCAAAATTCTGGTTCATGGTGTTGAATTACCAGTCTAGTCGCTTGGAATGGATGATCGGATCTACCGTTTCTATCACATTGGGCAAGAAGCCTGTGGTGGTTGGTATGACGTACAACAGCAATGGTAATGTGTTTCATGGCCAGCTTCTCGTACGAGATAGTATTCCAGATCGACTCTCCCTGGACTACGACGTGATATTCGATATTCCAGAGAAGACACTGGAGATAATTGAAGGTGGCCAAGACTTGGATCTCTTAAACTTTTTCAACGACGAGCAAGCGCACACGTTTCCAGAAAACATCCCAACCAAAATTAGCCAGGCGATGGTGGAATTCTCCCCGGGTTCAGCTCAAGAAAAAATCCCACCCTACATCATTTTGGATGGAACTATCAGCAGCGATTCGACTTCACAGACAGTTGAAAAGTCCTCATCGAAGGATACTGTTCCGGCCCCGTTTGACTGGAGTAAAGTTCACTTCAAAATCGTGTGGGACGGGCACTTGAGCTTCGAATTCGACACCGCATTCGAACTCAACGATCCTCGGGGGACATCAGAGCCAAACCGCAACATCGAACCTGGCGTGCTCGGAGTCCATCTCGGATACAAGCAGGACGCCCAAATGGGGTCATTATGGCAATTATCCGGTATAGCACAGAAAATTCAATTTGCGGTTTTGGCGAAGTATCTCGATCCATCGTGTGGAGATGTAGTAATGGACATGTTGGAAAGGCTCAGCATACCGCTCATACAAGTGCAGTACGACTTCCAGCAAAAGAAGGCGAGTTCCTTTACTTTTAGTGGAAAAGTTCAGTTTGGTGAGCTGCAGCTGGAGCTGAACTATAAATATGATAACTCTGGTTGGACTCTGGAAGCCTCGTTGGGCCCTGAGCGTGGAGGTACGACAATTGGAACAATTGTTGACTCGATTTTGCCTCCCATCGTGGACAATGGCCAGAGTCTTCCGCCCTCTAGCGAGCTGCCACCATTTATCAAAGATGTAGAAGTCAACCCTAGTAATGGCGATGGCTCTCACTCTGTGCGGTTCAAAGTCGAGAAAGTGGCTTCCAGTATCAACACTGGTCCAAGCGTGGTTTTCCTACTCCAAGTCAACTGTTTGGGGGTGCACTTTGACTTTCTTCAAATCGCAGAGAACCCGTCACCGGCATTCGCGACCAACATCAGCGGCGTGAGCCCTACGCCAAAGAGAGTGCTTAGACTCTCTGTAGGACAGATCCCGTTACTCCAGAATCTTCCAGTGGTGCAGGAGTTACATCAGCCTTTTGACTCATTGGAGTACGTATGGGTCTTAGGGAAGCAAGACTTAACAAAGCAGAACGTTGATGTCGCGAACTGTTTGCTGAAAGGATCAAATTTGCTTCACTATAAGGCTACAGCAAGGGAAGATCCTACAGGCTCCGTAGGCACCGAGAGTAGTGGTGTAATTTCAGCAGGACATCATTTCGTAGTCGTGGATGGTGGTCAGACGATTTTGGATCATGTCTTCAACCCTGTGACAAAGGCGCAATCGCCCTCTCAGAGCTCAGCAGTCACCACCGTCGCAGCATTGGATGATTCGCGAGCAATAACGCAACAGACGTCACCACCATCTACCGGTGCGCTTACGAAACAGACGCAGTTCCTGGCCATCAAAAGCTTGACATTGCAATACAAGGAAGGTATACTCTGGTTACATCTTGATGCGATGGTTACGCTCGGCCCTATGGGAATAGACTTGCGCGGGTTCGGGATAGGGGTTCCGATCAAAGGCATCAAACTCAACCATTTGGATGTTCCTGAGCTAATTAAGAACATTGAATGGAATTTGAAAGGCATAGGAATCAGCTTCGCTCAGCCACCACTCTTGATTGCAGGCATGTTCATTCATGAGAAGCTCGTAGATATCGACTCGTATCGGGGCGGGGTTGGCATTGGATTTGAGCCATACCGCTTTGCTGCCGTTGGAGAGTATGCATCGGTGCAAGACACGGTGACAAAGCGAAATTATAAGTCGGTGTTCATTTATGCCAAGCTGGACGGGCCGCTCCTTGATCTTGAACTCATCATTATCAGCGGTGCCCGGATAGGGTTTGGTGTCAACTCCATGGTCCGTTCACCAAAACTCCAAGAGCTGTACCAATTTCCTTTCATAAACGATCAGGGCCTGGATGGGAGCGGCAATAGCCCCATCAAGCTGCTCGAGACGATGAGAAATACGCAGAATCCCGAAATATCATGGATTCAACCAAAAGAGAACTCCTTCTGGCTTACGGTCGGACTCTCAGCCAGCGCATTCGACATGATCACCGCTACCGCCGTAGCCATGCTCGAGTTCAGTGACGAGGGACTCGTTGCCAGAATCTACGCTGATGCTGTTGCTCAGATGCCACCAGATGTACCCAAGCAGGAAGTTCTTGTCCATGTCGAGCTTTTGATGACGGCGGAGCTGAACTTCATTCATGACTATTTCGCCGTCGCTGGTGCGCTAGCACCGTCGTCTTATCTCCTGGTTCCACAGTGCCATCTAACTGGATCATTTGCTCTTTATATGTGGTTCGGACGTAGCCCGTATGCTGGGCAATGGGTATTCACTCTAGGTGGCTACCACAGACAGTTCAAGACGCCTAGTCATTATCCGAAGGCGGAAAGATTGGGAGTATCATTCCAAATTGGAAGATACGTCACGATCGAAGGCCTTGGGTACTTTAGCATCACGCCAGCTTGCGCCATGGCCGGAGCCGTGATTCGCGTTCTATTCCACGCTGGCCCCATCCACGCTTGCCTTGAGACAGTATTCGATGCGTTGATTCAGTTCCATCCTGTTCACTACGAGATTGAGGCGCATGTCAGTGTCACCGTGGAGTTCTGTGTGGACAGTGGAATATGTCACCGCGGAATCAAGGGACATGTTGGAGCAAATCTTACCATTCAAGGCCCGGAATTTGGGGGGAAAGTACAGTATGTTTTGTTCACACTTCGACAGTCGAAGTTTTGCTCACATACTCTTAGTGTCAATTTCTGGGCCCATGGCTTCACCATCGACTTCGGCGCTCGTCACAAGGCGCCTCCGCCTTTGAACCTCCCCGAATTTTTCAGACTCCTCCTGAAGGCGGGACCAAAGCCCAAATCAGGCGCTGAGCGTGATGCCATCGCGAGAGAATACGACATCCAGCTTAAGTTGAATGTCGAAGACGGAATATACCCAATGCCAATACATGATGCGCCAAGCGTTGCATCGGAAGGGGTTCTTGCGCCTTGGTATGTCAAAGGTGGAACCTTTCGCTTCAGAGTATCGTCTGTCTTCGCGATTGGAAAGATCGACCATACAGATGAGAGCCAGTCAGAGCCTCTGGTCTCCGGAACGCAGATATTTAGTACGCCGATGCAGATGACGAATCCGATTAAATCGGTACTCAAATTCCGTATCACAAAGAGAGGTGAAGCTGGTAGGAGGCCTGTTGAAGTTCAGGCATGGCAAATGACTCTCTTGCACAGTGATGTGCCGGTCGCATTGTGGTCATCACCAGAAGAACGGAAGAACCCAGTTATATTGCTGAATGGCAGCAAAGGGACTGTGGACCAGGTCATGGCTGTTTCGGTGACCGCCCCTCTTCCTGTTTTATCAGTGTCCAAGATCGCACCCTTCGACGCCACGTTAGCGAACCGTACACTCGTCATGGAGTGCGAGATGGAGGATCCGCTACCTGTGCAGAGCGTCCTCCTACCCATGGAAAATAATGATATCGGACAACAGCATACGCCTGAAGAGGCTTGGAGCAAAATGAGGAAGACGTGGGAAGAGTGCAGCTGCAGCTCTCAGAAGACCGAAGAAAGGGCAGCTCTTGCAGAGAGCTTTGCTTCACTGCTGGGCTGGGATAAACCTTCGATTGAGACGATTTCGAAGCTCGATGACAGAAGTCGCAAGCCTTGGGAGCTGTGCGTCGACTTCCCGTCGCGACTTGTGACAAGCGCAAACGCAAAAGTGAGCAATGAAGAGGGACTTGAGAATTACTACATGGCTTTACCGCGTGTGATTCAAACGTAATGACAGATGGAAGGGCATTTCATATTTTTCACTTATATCGATTACAATCAGAGAACTTCACAATCTTTCGGCGCAATGCCTGACATCAATTGCTAGGCGGAATGATTTCGGTGAATGAAGCCTCATCCTCAACTCGGCAACCTCCATGTCGCTATCGCGATACATGCAGCAGCCGTACCAAATACCCAACTGAGAGTAATAAAAACAGTGACCGCTTGTCCTTGTATCCATGGACCATGAGAGTTGTTTAAAGTTGGATCCGGGTTGTTTCCAAAACTGGATGCGAAGCTCCCATTATCAGGCTGGCTTTGAATCAGCGCGATAATGCCGTAGAGTTGCGCAAGAAATGCAATAAAGGATCCTATGAGTGCAAAAATAGTGACTAGAATGGTGAGACGGGCTGAAAGCGCCTTGATTTTGGGGTCACTCAAATTGGTTGGGTGGTGGACCTGCGGTTTCTTGCCTCGAGCCTCTGCGCTAGGACTAACCGGCGTTGTGTGGTTATTGGAACCTGTGTCTCCGCTGCTTCGCCTTCTGAATAGACTGTAGATTAACAACCAGCATTGCTGAATGGTAAGCACCAGTGCCAGGCCAATGAGTGCAGCGCATGTTATGATCAGATTGCCTGCAAAATGGACCTGCTGGCATAGTCTCTCGTCTCCGGCGACCGGCGAAACGTAACTCTGTGTTGCAAAAACGGACTCGCAACTCGTTTTGCCAAAGCCGTAGGCTCTGTATCGCTGGCATTGAATGGTTGTTGTTGCATTCCCGCTGCTGTCACCTACTGGGCCGCAAATGATGAAAGGCGATCGATAGGTGCTGAATATGGGTGTCTTCCATGCTAGTTGGTCTAGCGACGGGTCGTAGTGATGCTGTATGGCCCAGTCTCGGGATGTGATTGAAAGGACCGAGAAAACGAAGGCAATGATGATGCAGAAAAGCGGAGCGACGATTCTTGCTACTTGGAAGAGTCGAGTATCCATTGCGATGGGCGGCTTTGATAGATGTTGAATAGACCGAGATCTTACAACGTGAGAAGTACTTTTGAATAATGCATCTCGAGTACTGCACCTGAACGTTTTATCGAGATTCATGCTGCATCGCCTGACCAGAGTGCGCTTACCCCTCTATGCTGGTAAGACGAGGCCATCACGCCACGACCCAACCCACACGCCCGTTTTGCAACTCCAGGTGAGCTCACTCCACCCAACAGTATTTTGGTGTTGCAACCAGTCGCAGCGTTATGTGGTACATGATTCAAGCGATTTTTCGCGTCGTTAGAAGCGAGTGTTCTCCACAACTCTTTGGATATCCTGAGGAATAATGTCTACCCGTGTTTTGACCCATAAGCATCTGCACAAGCTCCTGGACATAGCAGCCGGGAATCCTGTAGATCCACTAGCCTTGCCTCCCAACCATGTGCAGCTTTTCTCATACTACAAGCCCGGGCTTGCAGCAGGGCAGTATTGCATCACTGCGGAGCAAACTGTCACCACCACCGATGCGGACGGGAACGAAAAAGAGACTCTCAAAATTTTCAATCGCAAGATTCAGGCTCCAGATAGTAAAGAACCGCCAGTAGCCATTCCTCAGGAGTTCAATGTTGTAGCGCCGCAGTTTAGCCTTGACCCCAAGCTGATCAATAGCTACTATCCTCCGAATGGCCACCAAGACGAAGGTCGCATTCTGCCGCATATTGTCTTCAATGATCCCCACTTACCTTGGGAGCGAGCTGCAGGGCCGGAATTCGATGGACCGCTAGATCCAGATCCTGAAGCCTATGTGGAAGATGCTAGCGAGGAAGTTGAGTCGGGGAAAAGCCGAGAGAAAACCGTCTATCGTAGCATGGTGCCCTGGGTAAGACAGACAGGGAAATTTTTCAAAATCTGAAATAATAATTTGTGCGCAGGTTGCTCTTATGGTGTTCGAACCGGAAGAGTTGACAATTCCATCACTTGATTTAGCCACACAGACCGGTTTGTCTCTGGAGCTTTTCAAGGCTAAAGGACTCCCAAGCGCAGAGCCAGATATCCTCCGCCAACCACTGAATGGGGCATTCGATATGACGGTTAAGGATTACTTCAAGAGTGTTGCGCAGAAGTGCCGGGTTGAATTTCCAGATGAAGAGATCAGGGAACTTCAAGACTCAATCGAACCAACACAGGTCATCTTCCCCAGCAAGAAGCTACTTAAAGAATTGTTTACTGGCGTTGAATCAAACAAATACCTTGCTCATGTGCGTCAGGTCAATACTGTGGGGTTTCCAAATTCTGGATATGGCGAAGATGTGGGACTCTACTCAATCCTAGTGTCTGGTCGGACTGGTTCAGTCAAGATCTCCCAGCCGAGGACCCAGATCTGCCATGTCGTCTCCATCGAACATCTTCAGGCAACACTCAATAGAGTGGAGCAAGAAGATCTCAACGAAAAAATTGGGCTGATATCTCTATACTCATGGATCTACACCGCCCTGCCTCCGAATCCTGTCACTTTTGTTGATTCTATCCGAAACGTCCTCCGCGGTATGCAGATGCTGAGACCTTCTAATGCGAAGCTTCAGAACCTGCAACCCGGCCCGTTATCCGAGCGATTAAGTCACGGATACTCTCTGGCACGATGGCGAACAGAAACTGGAGAAGAGGCGGTAGCGTTCAGTAGAGGGCCACTTGTACCACAAGCAATGAACAACCCGCCAGTTGCAGATTGGTGCACCGGCTCAAATACATCGAAAGAATACCAAATATTGGATACAAACACTGGGATTATGGATCTCTCTTACTCTGCTGCGTGGCAGCTCGGAAAGCTGCTTGCAATTTCCGATGCTTCCTTTAGTAGCGCTTTGATGAGATTCCGCTCTCACATACATGCCGCCGCTGCTTCTCAGACGCGTATGATGCTCAATAATATCGTGGAGAGGAAGAATCTAGTCAAAAGATTTCCTAATCACATTCGTCAAATTAGTCGAACCACGAGTGGGGATGGAGGGGATCCTAGGCGAATCCTCTCATTGCAGGATATTCATGCAGCGCCAGCGGATCTGAACGATCCAACAAGCGCGACCACATTCCATGATTTCGTCTCAAAAACCGCCACTAACGCCACCTGCGCTGGGAAAGAGGTCTATAATGAGTTCAATGACGCCAACGACGCTGACTGGACGGTCATACACAAATGGATCTCAGAGAAGCTCTACCTCAGCGACATTCCATTGCACGTATTGATACCAGATCCCACCTTTTTGCCTGAGGAATCGCTTCGCTTCTTCTATATCGATGATACCTGGCTTGACTGTTTAATCGAAGGGGCATTGTCCGTAGCAAACCACCTCGAGCGAGATGATGATCGCGTCCGAACGGAAATTAAGAAGATGTATAATGCATATCTGGCAACGCCAATTGTCGACGGAATTGTACCTCAGATACCCTGTTTTGGCTTCTACCTGAGATCCACAATCATCAAAGTCATGCCGGATATTCGCATCAATGTATGTTTCTGACCCTTTTGACGTCGCCATGCTCATCTGCTTTAGGTCAGTTGGAAGCATCCTGATAATCGACAACCTTTTTGTCGCTACTTTAGACCGGACGATCATACCATACTGTGTCTACTTGATCGGTATCCCGAGGAGTTGGATTGTATAACTCTGTCACAAGCCCCACATCAACAACGGTTCTCAATGGGAAGCGCAGTTGATATAGCCAATCAGAAGTTCACTTTTGCTCTGCATAAGCTTTACACTCAGAACCCAGTAGAAGGTAAAGAGCTCCAAGAGGGGGGCCTATCCGACGATGAAGATCAAGCTCAAAGCCCGACTGAAGCTGACGTACAAAGCTGGTACAATTGGGAAACGAGAAAAATCAATGTTTCAAGGATGGCAAAGGATATCAACTGGTTGATCCAGATCCCACTTCAGCAAGGAGAAAAGAATCAACCGGCATATGTTGATCCAGTCCCGACATCAAGTGAACTCGCCATAGAACTCAACGATCCTAGTTACTTCTTCAAGATCTTTCCACCTGAGACAGGAGAACCATCGTTGAGAAGGAAGAAACCTCGTCAATTGTGGGTACCTCCAGCCCCACCACAACAATCCAAGCTTGAGATATCTCAGCCTCAGATAGTGGGGACATTCAACCTCCGATCACAACCTTTGAGAACCCCGTCGACGGATACCCCAATAGCATCGATACCTCATCATGATATGACTCCCCTAACACACCCCCCTTTTTACGACTCCGATCCAATACCCCCAGGCTCCAAAGCTCTTCTCGAGACTTCAACACCTACAACCTGCTTCACAATGCAAGTGTGGGCTGACTACAAAGCACCACCAACCACATACCCGAAAGAGAACAAATTTGACGTCGCCGATTACGTACCGACAGACAGCCTCTACCTCGTCGACCTCATCTTCTGTATTCGGAAGATACCGACTAAAGCCCGTGCAGACTTCAAGCTTCGGGAGATATTAGTAAATATACCGCATGAGGGAGTGAATAAGTCGATTGAACCCCTCATTACTGCCGACTATGAAGGTCCGGGAGCGCGCATGCTCGCCAACCAGCGGTTCACAGCATTCATCAATCTCACCACTGAGTATCTACAAGTTCGACTGATCCCGAGGAGTGCGGCGAAGCACCCTACCATGGTGATCAATGACCGACGAAGTTCTGAGATAAGTTTTCGGTTGGCGGAAGTTAATATTGCTGGGATACGCAATCCAACGTTCGTTGGTATACATGGGAAGAGTGAAAGAGAAGGCGGGCTCGGAGTTTGCAAAATTGAGTTTTATGAGAGGTATGAAGTTGGAGGAAGGGTAGTAAGTGCTGCACCTGTACCTGGGAAAGTGTTTCTAGTGAAGAGGAGTGGGGTTTCGGAGTAGTAAGCTTCGATCCGAATACACCCGATTTCCTTTGAGAGGTTTCAAAGATTACATTTTCTTTTGATCTCTGGAAAAATTTCATGCTCAGTTCGCACAGATGATATTGGAGGATCATTATATACGGTATCAACTTGGATATTCTGCCACCCCATATGGCCTATCGGTGCAGCAGGCTGTGCAATGGCAGCGATTCCTGACATAGCTCAGGCTAATTCTTGTCAGTCATATGTTCACTTCTTGGTAACGACTTGTTGGGGAATACTTGCTTTGGCTTCCCGGCTTCTTTCGACCTGGGTGAAAATCGCAATCGACATGAATGCCGATATAATGTTATTGATGTAGAAGCCCAAAAGTAGTTTATGCGCCCTCTGCTTTAGCTCAAAACCCTGTAGAATCGTCGAGATCATATAGAAAGCAAGCAGAAGTTGGCTGCTCACGAGTAACGGTAAGATCTTGATAAAATCGAACGACTCTATGAAGTTTTTGATGAAGAGCGCAGGGTTGAACACTCTGTAGAGCATTATGCTTGGTCGAATTAATTCCATCGAAGCAGCTGTCACGATGAGATGAGGCAGTCAATTGTCTGATGGGTAAGAGTGTGTATAAAGAGTGTGAAAGTAGTGAAGAGCTGACTACTCGCACGACGACTATATATACCCATGAAGGAGAGCTAGCTAGAATAGGACATATGGTAGAACACAGGCTAGACGTGACTGCAGCAATCCCAGTAGAGTATAGCAAAGTCTGACTCCGCGGCGCAACAGATTTTCTTCGTTAGAGCACTAACATCCATATCTCGTTAATTCTGAAACTGTTGGTATCACGGTGGATTGCTCTATAGATAACAACGACTCAGAAGGGGGACTGTGTGGATTAAGCGAGCGAGATCCGCACAGGCATAAATATACGGCCCCGGCAATCTAGAAGGAGGACGAACCCGAGAATCAAAACCTACAATTGGCAAGCTAGTAGTGGACTTCGACGTCACTGCTAGCCCTTGCTACGTAGAAGATTCGTGGTCACAAGCAATCCATACTCTTTTTACCGTACCCTGCGCTCTTGCACCGCCGTGGATTAGCGTTCTGCAAAACCCACGGGCAGTTGATTAACAGCGTCCAAGATACCTTCCCATTTCACAGGCGGGTATACCGACAGAAACAAATAGACGGGCTTAATCGGAGCCTAACTTTCCCTCTAAGATATTAGAAAATCATGATTAACAATGTCTCTGGCCTGAGATTAAAATTCGCCTCTCTGGGAGGTACATCCGATCAAATTAGTACACGAATTGGGTTGGTGCAGCTGATTGATTGATCGATTAAATCCTTCCAATACTTTGCATTCTAGCCAACATAGTTCGCGTCACTTCTACGCCACGCTGTGTGCCAAGTCTGTGGCCGTGCAAAGGAGGTTTCGTTGGCCCCTAGTAGTCTCTCGTCTCTTCGTTCCTTAAGGCACCTGCAAATACCCCCACAAAAGGGGGGAAAGAGGGCGGTGGAAGCGAAGAGAGAATCGGAAAATGATTCTCTAGATCGAGTGCAGAAACAGAGTCATATGAGAAAACATTCTATTTATATCCTTACAAACTTTTGGCAAGGCATCAAGCCGCTTCCTTGTTTTGGTCAATGTGCGTTCTTTGATCTTGGTCTTCATTCGACAGACGTCTCATTTCTCGCAACACCTTATATACATATTCATGATCCTTGCGAACAGTTCCTTCCTCTTCTCTTTTGTCTGGTACCTTATCCAATAGTCTAACCAAAGCTTGTGACATCATCGGGAAAGTAGCGTCGGGCGATTAGGTAGACCTTTTTCAAATATGGCATCACATTGTCGCAGCTGACGAGCTTAGACTCGAAGTGCAGAAAGTACTCAGAGCGGTAGTTGCGGCATCCAATCTCTCTGCTCTTTCCGCGATTCTGGCACTGCGGCGTGAAGGTTTAGATACTCGCGACCGATCTGAAGAAGCTTGGCCATTCGCCTTCCGAGGTTCGCATTCTTTATTTAGGGCAAGCGTTCCGCTGGCTAAATTGTTTGAGAGACGCGCAGTGCGCCTTGGCCGCTTAGAGGGTGGTTCTTGGAAACTGACAACCGCTGGTGCTTGTCGGTCCGCGTTGGGGTCGCTCACACCTTCACCGCGGCTCTGCTCTTGGGAATTTTCATCGAGCTCTTCTGATTGATTACGGTTGCGTTTGAGCACGTTCTTCCTACCTCTCTTGTCCGATCCACATCCGTTCGGCGGATCCAGCTCGGCCTCAATCAAGGGAACTTGTTGAAGCATCCATCGCAGTAATACTCCGTGGCGGTCGGCATTCCTATTGGAAATCCAGTAACCACTTGACCGCTGAATATATTCAGTAATGTAATCACTGCGTCTCGTAAGCGACTCATATTCCGTCTGTGTCGTCTCCAGCTTGGATCGCGCTGCTAACAGCCGTTGTTGAAGTGCCTGTAGGGAGAGTTTGGACTGTTGACATTTGGCCATGGTTTTCTCCACCCAGGACACAGCTGACTTCGCGGATTGCATAGCCCTCTCAGCCATCTCCTCTTCACTTGCATCCCGAAAGGTGGTATCAATATTGTGTATGACTTCCTCTGTCTCCCCGGGCCTCAGCACCTTTGAGTCAACGAGCTTCTTCCAAGCATTGTCGTGTCGTTTTTTGTGACTCCTAGCAATGCCTGCATAGTAGTCGTACCACCAGTACTCGTAGCCAAGATATTCGATCCAGGTTGTCATATTGTCTTGCTGGGTAACATCTTCGTTGAGCTGGAATGGCCGCATAAATCCATGGCTTGCTAGTCGCTCTTTTAGCGCTTCGGCATACTCCAGAAAGCCCTGTTGCCCTAATGTTTGCCCTTTGCGCTTGATGAATAGTCGCCATGGCATGTATGATGTGCCAAGCCATACATAATTGTCATATTTTTGATTTAGCTGCCATCGATTTTGCCAGTCCTTTTCAGAAAATCCTAGGTCTGCCATCCAGGGGGAGTGGAAACTCAATATCTTATGTTCCTCGTCCCAAAGACTTCGCCAATAATCGTAGCCTCTTTGCCCCCTAGCGAATCGTTGCACACTCCGGAAAACTTTCCATCTCTGCAACTGGGTTTCAAACACCCTCCATTCACCCTCGTTCAAGTATTTACCTTGCCAGAAGGACAAGATCTCGCGGCATTCTCCAGGGTCCTTGACAATATCCTCAAGTCGACTGAGCGGATGTGAAGGACGGCCGCCATCGTCAACAAGCATCTTATAGAACCCGGTTTGGCGTCGAAGATCCTCGCGATATTCTTCCTCTGGATCGGGAGATTGTGATGCCGTTGCAATGGAGGGCGATCGACGCGATTGCTCTTGAAGCCGAGCGGTAACTTGATCAAGATCGATGGGGTGTGACTCGGCTGTGTCGCTCGCGCGGCGTGTCCGGTCTCTGTCCATAGTTATTAGGAGACTGTAGACGAGTAGGCTAGGAAAGCGGTTACCTTAATCTCTGAATGAAATCGTCCGGAAGGTTGTCTGGATCCTCAACCTCGACGATCCTGCACCTTGGATTAGTAAGGCGACAGGAGGGCGATGACATGCACGAGGACTAGCCTCACCTTCCATTCTCTACCAGATATCGATCCAGCTCCGCATCGCTGTAAGCGGCGATGTCGCGAGCGAACAGTTTCGGTGCCGATATTTCAGAGAATGCCATCGCTCGAGTGCGCAAAAGGTGCAGAGGAAATGAGCTGAAATAGATGCGGTCCGGGGGCTGGTGTTAAAGTTGATATGTTTCTGCCTAGCATGGAAAAGGCCAGAGGCGGAAAATATCACATGCAACCTGCAGCCTAGCCGCGTGGTGACCCAACGGCGTAACGCCAACCAAACTAATTAAGCTCCGGTGTACTAATGTTGGTATTACGGTGGATTGCACGGTAGATAACAATGACTCAGAAGGAGGACTGTGTGGATTAAGCGAGCGAGATCCGCACAGGCATAAATATACGGCCCCGGCAATTTAGAAGGAGGACGAACCCGAGAATYAAAACCTACAATTGGCAAGCTAGYAGWGGACTTCGACGTCGCTGCTAGCCCTTGCTACGTAGAAGATTCGTGGTCACAAGCAATCCATACTCTTTCTACCGTACCTGCGCTCTTGCACCGCCGTGGACTAGCGTTCTGCGAAACCCACGGGCAGTCGATTAACAGCGTCCAGAGTACCTTCCCATTTCACGGGCGGGTATACCGACAACTAACTCGGGTTATGTACTAAGAGCATGCAACATCACCAACTCTACATAAGTAGCAGTATATGACTTCGCAGCAACTCATTATTTAATGAAAAAATGTACATACAATTCATAGAACAAATAAATTTCTGTGGCCCTAGAGATTTCTAGAACTTTTAGAACCGATCTTTTGCTGCTGCTGTAGGTCGAAAAAGGTGATTTTTGTGAGTGTCACTTTTTCCTGGGCCGCGTGCCCACCAACTTTCTAGGCGTTTCGCGCGGTAGTAGGCCAATAAGATTCAAAGTGATGCCGGCACAACTTTGGTTGCCTGGAGCGAGCCGCCAGACTGCAAATTGATTGGGCATGGGGGTTGTTGGAAGCTCTGCACATTTGCATGAGGTCCAGTCCCATTTAAAGCCAAAGGCGGACTTCCATTATTTGCCCAAACTTCCTCTGTTTTGTAACAATGGAAGACTTGATTGCCTGCTTGTATCCCTTTGAAGGTAGTCCCTATGCGCGCATGGCGATCGAAGACCCCGTCAACAACCCAGCAGACAACCCACGGCACGTTACCGGTAGTGCGACGCGACAATCGCCCGAGCTGCAGGGCAGGCAGAGCAGGGATACAACCGCTCCACTAGACGATGACTACGACAAAAAAGTTCAGCCCCAAGATCGTGATTCCGGACTGGAGTTGAGGTTTAGCCACAAGATCAAAGGCGGCCTCGGTATTGTCTTTGGGACCAGCCCAAGCAGCTGCGATATTGTCCTACCGCGGATTCCGAACGGAAATGGCCAGCCCCTCGTCAGCAGCCGACATTGCTATATCACTTTCAATGACCAACGCCGACTGATTGTGCAAGACTGCTCAACACGCGGTACCATTGTCACATACGACGACAAGGGGAGAGAGAGGCGCAGGAACTTCAAATGGATCATAGGCGGCCACAAATTCCCTGACAACACTAAGAAAATCGTTGTTGAAATCCATCCAAAACTCAAGTTCCAGATCGTGGTCTCCAAGGATCATCTATATCCGGATCTATTCTTTGATAATGTCGGCCAATTTCTCAAGGAAGTCGCCACAAATGACAAGCTACCTATTATTGGTGCTTTGGGCATCCAGAACGCACTTTCAACAGCAGCTCCTAGCGGGAGAGACACCCCCAACCAAAGGTCTATTCTTCTCAAGCAAGAGAAGCTTGGGGAAGGGTCGTTTGGGGTTGTGCGTCGTGTTTGGGATGTCAGCACTGGATTAGAATATGCTTCCAAGAAGTGTCACAAACCTCACACATTTGACTGGAGAAGAGAGGCTGATGTAATGCGTAATACCTCGCATGTGAGTATTAACATAGCTCTGGAAATATTGTACTAATTGTGTTACTAGGAGCACATCGTCAAGCTTTACTCCACGTTAGACGTGCCGTCTCCTCGGCTATTACTGGAGTATCTTCCACTTGGAAACCTTGGGCATCAACATTACCTACAGCCCATCTCTAAGCGCGATGTTTTGACTCTGCTTTGTCAAAGCTCTTTAGCTTTGTCATATCTTCATGGTCAGACGCCACCTATTGTCCATCGAGACATTAAACCAGAGAACATTCTTGTCTCATCTCGTAGTCCGTTTCACATCAAGCTATCAGACTTTGGCCTAGCAAAGGCAGGCAGCTATTTGGAAACTCAATGTGGCACGCTTAATTATACTGCTCCTGAGATTGCTCAATACTATTACCCAAACTGTACCGGAAGCCCTAGATACACGTGTGCTGTTGATATTTGGTCTCTTGGCGTTGTTGGGTTCCAATACAGTTGTGGTCTTCCAAGATATGATAGGAACTCGCCACTATCTTGGTGTGAACAGATCGTCAAGGAATTGAGGGACTGCGACTCTGATAGCCTGCTTGATATTTTATTGGGTATGGTAGTCATAAACCCAAAGCAGCGGTATTCAGCTGAAGAGTGTTCGGAAAGAACATGTGAGTTAGAGGGGCCTCAAACGCCAACACCAATGCCACAACAGCGTGAGATTCGAGAGTCCAACCCAACGGCCCTTGACCCGTTCCCAACCTTCCGGCAAGATGATCACCATTTTCGAGACTCGGAACTCCAACACTACATAAGATCACTGGCCTCCTGTCATCCCGGTGAAGGCGATACACGCAGATACATCAGATCAAAGACCTCGCGCTATTCAGGCGCGCCTGCCTTTGAAGATGATGAAGATTCGTTGGTCTTCGCTCAAGACACTGGTAACCAAGTTTTCATCAGATCAGAGGCCCCGCTCCGTTGCTCGGCGACATCATCTTCATCTGCAAGACGCACGAAATGCGCTGTTGCAGAAAGTTCACTGAATCACCTGCAATACGAGGACCCCAGCTTTACTCAAGATTGGCAAAATGATCTGAACAATGCAGGATATGGTGAGCAGAACTACGGTCTGGGGTGGGATGCTTTGGCGCCGGGCGCCAATGCCCAAGGCTCAGTGAACGATAGACAAGGCACGGAGAACGCTGGTTGTAGTAGAGTGGCCACGCCCTCCGTACCCTTTGGAATGGGAGATTTTGTCGAGCATGATGCGCAAAACAGTCTGGAGCGGGATGTTAGTCAAGGCTTGGTGAACAATGGAGAACGCGTTTGGACCGACAGCTTACTCGCAGCACGCCTGCGAAGCGAAATACGTAGACTAGACACGCATGCAAAGCGAAATACATAGACTAGACACGCCTGCAAAGCGAAATACGTAGACTAGAATAGATGGAACGAAGCGAATGAGAATATTGCTATCCCTCAATTGGTGTGATACAACTTAGAGCAATGCTGACCGCCACACATGCTCTTTGCGCGATATGGAACTGCTCTTTTAACAAGCCGCATTGAACCAGCTAACAGTTTAGATCGTATACAATCTCTCTTCTACCAACCATAAAATCAATGAACAAACATCATAAATTGCGTGAATCACAAAACTGCAGTTACGCTTTCGCTCATTGGTTTCAGCAAGACAAACGCTTCAACTTCTCCCAGTTCACTCAGCAGCGCCCGTCTACGTCACGAACCTGACCGGTCTGCACAAACCATTTCGTATCAACAATCGTAGGCCGCCTATTCCGTGTCCTCGCTGATCGTCTTGCGCCAACCTTCAGCTAATGGTGTGACCAACAAAAACAACCTTCGTATTCCATATCTGCCCGACTGGACGAGGCATACAAGAGATGAGCATGAACGGGCTGTTCCGCCGGTTCACGCAGTTTTGTCAGATGATCAGTTTTGCTTATCCTATATAAATCACGTACAAAATTACATCCATTACTATTTCGTATGACCATCACCTGCCATGATATCTGCCTAGCACCGCTGCTTCATATTTTTGATGTATTTTAAGTAGTCGTCAAAGCTAATTCTAGATTCCAAGCTTTTGCTCTACCTGAGCAGTTTTCTTAGAGTTGAACTGTCGAGTTGTTCTCTATCAGAATAAGCTCCATGTTCTCGTAGGACCTGTGAGCGTCTCGTACTGCTACTACTATGGGCAGTATATGCTTGATATACACCTCAGAGTTTAGCTTGCCCTTGTTCCAGTCTGCGTCCTTCTCAATAAATAACAGCAATCCTTTGATGTGTTTGTACGCGGAGGACTATAGTCGTCACGGACAAAAGCTAGAAATGTTGTGGCAACCGGATGACTCGATCAACTACAGCCAATGAGGAGCGAGTTCGTATTTGTATACGCAAAAAGTATTACATCATCACGGACAAGTTCTGGAAGATTTGTTCTGCTTTGATCATTCGATATACCCGTCGCAGCCAATGAGAAGCAGACTCGTATTTGGTGACATATCGGTGACATACCAGATTGCATAGAGTACATATATATCAACACCGGTTTGATCAGAACTACTCTCGTCATTGTCCCTTTCATCATCACAACTTACTACCATCAACATCACTCAAACTATTTCACCTACACGATATGGACTCTGCATACACGTATCAACAAGTACAAGAGCACTATGGTTCTATGGCTCGAGCCGAAAACCCATCATACAGTGGCAACATTGCTAAAGCGTTTGGCTACTCCGAGGAGGAGCTCAACAGTATCCCCAAAGATTCTAACCTCGGCCTGAGTTGCGGGAACCCGTTAGCAATCGCCAGCCTTCGTGAGGCAAGTTCGATTAAACTTTTTTTTATTGCATTTTGACTGATGGCATAATATAGGGAGAGACTGTTATCGATCTCGGCAGCGGCGCAGGTTTCGACATCTTCCTTGCAAGCAAAAAAGTCGGGGCTCATGGTCGCGCTATAGGTGTCGATATGAACAAGGTAGGTAGTATAAAATAGAAAACCTTAACAGACACAGTAAACTAATATAAACGTACAGGATATGCTTGCCCGGGCTAGCGAGAACAAAGCCAAGACTCCCGGAACAGACAACGTATCGTTCGTTGAGGCAAACATCACATCCATCCCTCTTGCAGATGGCACCGCAGACTGCATCATTTCCAACTGTGTCGTGAACCTTGTGCCAGAACCCGAGAAGCCGGCAGTCTTTGCTGAGATGGCCCGACTACTCAAACCTGGAGGCAGGGTCGCAATTTCCGATATTCTGGCACGAAAGATGCTGACTCCGGAACTGAGGAAGAGTGCTGCACTCTATGTGGGCTGCGTGGCTGGGGCAAGCTTGAAAGAAGACTATGAGCGGTGGCTTAGTGAGAATGGATTCAGCGGTAAGCAACATCAGCATTGAACATGCTTTAATCGCATTTGCTGATTATATATAGACATCGTGATTGTCGACGCAGAGAGTGATCTCAATGTTTACGTCAGCATGGTAAAAGATGCCGAAGCGCAAGATGGAAAGGCTGCTAGCTGCTGCGGGGCAAAGGCCAAAGAAGATGTCCCTTCCGTTGGAATGATGACAAGTTGCTACTCCAGGGCAGAAGGAGATGCGACGTCTTGTTGTGTTTCGGTGAGTCAGAAAGAAATTCATTGCTACTCGCTATTTGACTGATGAAATCAGGAGACGGAAATCAAAGAAGTCAATCTTGCCGACATCAATATCAATGAATGGGTTGGTAAGTGTGTATCTATGTCACACTGTATTCTTTTACTTACTCTTAAAGGGTCATTCAAGATCTTCGCAGTGAAGACTTGACTGTAACGACACTTTCTGACAAGCCTTGTTCCACTTCAGAAGACTTTGAACTAATTTCACATTGATACTTGATAATAAAACTGTTCTACCTTTGGTTTGCTCTTGACTCTAGTTCACTTGGGTTGTGTATAGAGACATATTTACTTTCATGGTGAGATCCAGAAAAACCAAGTATTGCTCATTGGGTGGAAATACTTTTTTAACCACTTTCAAATGTTTTCTTGATATCTTCTACAAAGATTTTTTTGGACAATAAAGTGCTATAAATATTACAATATCGTAGTTTATATGCAAGTCACGATGTACAGTACAAGCGAGTCGGAACCACACCAACTTTCACTACCTTCGCATCAACATAATATAACTGCGCATCAAAATACCACCAATACAACAGCATTGAAATCGTATTCATAATGAGAATAACTCTTCTCTTCCTACTTGCGCCTACTCTCCATCTAGCCACAGGCTCACCTATTACCTCTAACAAAACCATCAATCCATCGAAACCAATCCCTCATACCAGGCTATGTTATCCGAGCGAACAAAGGTGTCAACTGTAATAGCGACGGTGAGCAAGCCTGCGAGTTTGTATTCGACAGTTGCCGTTCATGCGAAGCCACTGATGAAGCCCGCTCCTTTCAAGCCTGGGGTAACTGTCTTTGAGGCAAATATTATGCCCATGTTAGTTCTGGCTGCAAGGGAGACTACGGTTTTATCAATATGCAGAGGTTTGGTTGCAATAATGTCAATACAGGATATAATTGGTTGTCTGGTAAACTCTTTTTGGGCAATGAGTAAAGTTTGAGAGATGAGTTGAGGAACAGAACGGTTTGGGAGGTTTCGGAGTAGTTAGAAGGGAGAAGGTTGCAAGGAAGATGGATGGGGCTATTTAGCCCCTAGGGAGGAAGGGGAGGAGGGGTAGGATGAGTGAGGAGATTTGGTTGAGTGTAGAGTATGTATGGAGTAATTGAGAAGAATAGTAGTTATACATTGGTGGGATGATGGGGACGCAGACGGCTGCAAAATAAGTGGCAGGAATATGTGATTACGCACGCAAACGCAGTTGATATAACATCCGTGTTGTGTGTTAGATGAGACTGACTGTTGGATGTGAGGAGGCAATATTCTACATATAAGACCTTGCCCACTGATTTTCTCTACAGATTGCGAGAAGCGGGTTATGTATGTTGGTGTATCGCATAGCAACAGTATGAAATTGGCACGTGGATCAAGCTCAAACAATTCATCGACTCTACGCCACATTTGACCTCCTAATACTACACTGAGCACCAATTTATTAGCTCTTTGCTACTTCGACACAAAGTAAGGCAACACACTGATCGTTGCTGACGGCAACTGTGTACGAACAGCTACCGTCGCTGCGTCTGAGATTGATGCATTCCCTGTTCTCCCTGAGCCTTCTACCTCATCATCAGGAAGAAGATACCTGTCCCTTATTGCCTGTCTATGCTCACGGATTTGAGATCTTACTAAACCTAGTGGGTTTACTGACCAATCAGGATCGGGAGTGCATTTGCATCCCGCCCACATGTTGTTATCCTCGGGATCCTGTAAATGCATCTATTAGTTATCGTGCTTTTATGGACACGAGTATTATTGTAATGGTACGTACACCTTTGCATTTCCCATTCTTGTCCATGCCACCGCACTCCATACAGTAGAACATGTTTTTGGTGAGATCGGGACATCCAGCTTCAGTGAGCACGTAGTCGTCCTCGTCGGAAGATTGTAAGGTGGCTTTTGACTTCTCCCTAGTTTTTTCTTCGTCCTCTCGTTGAGGCTGTGTTTGCGCTCTGCCGCCCTCAGATGAGCTCGTCTTAATGTATCCTGATTTTATACTCTCTAATCCCGCTCAAGGAAATTGCAACATGCATTGGTCCGCTGCCACGGCTGGACAATTTCCGTTGGGGGCTAAAAGAACACAGGGCTACCTATGGTGGGGCAGAAACCGAAGAGGGGGGAGGTGGCGTAGAATCTTGCCACCTATCACTTGGTTACTGGCAACTTACATTTTTCTCCCATAACAGCTCTTTCTGGCATTTGAACATTCACTTCATATCATCGCGACTTGTGCATCTTGAGATCAAATAACGGCGTTCAACTATGTTTTATTCAATCATCATCTCCATTTCCCTCGCGGCCCAAACGCTCTCAACGGCCGCGCTTTCCCAGTCGTATCTTTGCTATTCCCTAATAGCATCACAAAGTCAATCTCAAGCCCAAATAAATACCAACATGCGCCTTTATGGCAAGGGGGAATGTTTTGGCAACCACAAAGCACTTCTCCTACAGAAAGGAAAGAGAAAAGGCTGCAAAGGCGCTAAGGAAACGCACACTTACGATACACAAGCTCTTTGACACTGCAAAATAAAGGACAGCCCTTGTAGGTCTCCTATAAGAAACAGAAATTGCTATAACAAGATGGCTGCTAACAGAAGGAGCTCTCTAAGAGCCTATTACAACAAAAAAAATAAAACCAAAACAGAAGAAAATGCAGGTGCAGGTGTGACGACCCTATCACATACCCTGCTTATTCCGGTGCTAAGGCATTAATGTTCCTTAGCGACCACCATGCCGTGTAAATAACCATGCCGCTTAGCTACCTCCACTCAGCACCTAGTCACCTTGTAATATGTAAGCCCAGGATACCGTACTGTCACGTGGATATGTCACTGACTAATCAGTCCGCCATATATATATCAATCGTATCCGCTACATACATTTGTCTATCGCATTACCCCTCCCTACTTCGACATCTACCTTGTATTCAACCCTCTTACCTTCCACCACCTAAGACGAACTCAGCCCTACCTATTACGTGACGACGCTATAGGATCCGGGAACCGCCCTTAACACCTAGCAAAGGGAGACTAGTAGAGTAAGCGCAGTGCTTTATAGCCCCAATGGCTACGTAGGTATTATAGGAGTAGCCTAGCAGTAGATCGTATTAAAAAAGAGTTAATACATCAAGTCATAGAATAAAGCTCTAGAACTAACTTTTTAATACAAATTTTATTAAATACATTATAGATAGCAAAGCAAGATATGATACAACTCGTGCATGTATAAACCAAGGCGGGCTACTGTATTATTGCAGTTTTTCTAAATAGTATAGTATTATCTGCTGTAACTTGCTACGGGACAGCGTGGTCTTGGCAACTCGGTAATCGGGTACGTGTGACGCTGACAGTGGCAGGGAACAGAACGAACAGGCGAATCAGGACGAACAAGCTCGATTAATCTATATATAGACGAGACGAATCCTTGAGGATACTCGGAGGATTCGGAGAAAACGATATGTCATGTGACCTACGAACACGGCCCGATAGACCTCCGAGGGCCCTCCGCAGAAAACTCCCGGGAACAGAAGTATTCCTCACAGTACGTTTTACTGTTTAACCACGAAAAGTGGTCCAGGAGCTCTGCATACGGACTGACTGACCAACAGTGAAGCCAGTGAAGCAGGAACTAATCATTCTATTAGTACGTGGATGTAATAGTTATTCTTTCGGTAAAGGCTTACTCGTCGGAATAGTCCATGTAGTTTGTAACAGGGTCAGGGTCGCTATCATCTGGGCAAGTATCTCTGCCGATCTCACAGTCATAGGCTGCCTCATATTCGAATGCAGTGTCAGAAACGTAATCACCATCCCCACTGCAGGCTAAGCCCTCGAAGGTATGGAACACTGTTTCATTTTATCAGCGTTGATTCTTTGTAGTTGAGACCCGGCGATAAAAGTTGGCGAATTAAGTTAAAAGTCCCCAAGCCGAAATTGATTGAAAATATAACTTACAGCCAAGCCAGTGGCCAATTTCGTGTGTTGCAGTGTGGCCCAAGTTATATCTAGCCTCGCTTCCACCAGGCACAGTCGAGGATCGAATGACCACGCCATCGTCATACAAAGCAGTAGAATTAGTCGAAGCATCAGCTGTCGGGAAAGTAGCGAAACCGAGAAGCCGCTGTCCAGGCTCAAAGTAGACGTTCAAATCTGAGTAAGTGCCCTTGCGGAGCGCTTCCTTCATTTTGAGATCGCTACGCCCAGCAGCCCAAGCAGCGTTGATAGTCCAGTCGACGCCCTTCTGGACAAATGATATGCCAGATGGTGCATATGCATCGTTAAGGACGGCAGTCTGGGTTGTTAGAGTCTCTTCGGTGAGGTATCCGTCGCTGATAGCTCTTGTGCTAGCAATCACGTGGTAATAGATGTTGACTGTGAAGGCGGCTTGGATGCTGAAGTTATTGTTTCGCGCGGCATCTTCCTGTAGTTTGAAGTTTTGGGCGACGAGAATTTGCTCATCAGATGGTAGGGGAGCGCCACAGGACCTTTTGGCAAGGGATCTGGTCGCTGCAAGGGCCAGAGAAAAGGGTGACTTGAACAACATCGTATTGACCGAACATGCAA
The DNA here is from genome assembly GCA_001599595.1 of Beverwykella pulmonaria. Taxonomy (NCBI): domain Eukaryota; kingdom Fungi; phylum Ascomycota; class Dothideomycetes; order Pleosporales; family Melanommataceae; genus Beverwykella; species Beverwykella pulmonaria. The sequence continues at coordinate 1,158,337 of BCHH01000011.1, read as the reverse complement.
GCTGCAAAAGGAGGAGTATTGCAGCGCAGTAGCTAGGTTGAGATTTTCAATAAATTTTTCCTCAAAATAGCGATAACCCTAAGGTAAACGACATCCAGCCTACTATTATATGTATTCTTAAGTATTCTCTAAAACGTACTTCCTAGTCGAGCTGATTACTGAGACGAATTGGTCACTAAGCTGAGCTGATCACTCACCAGAATGAACTGATCACCCATCTGAGCAAGCTGCTCATCTGATGAGCTAATCAACTAGAGAAAGCAAACTACCTTTGCTAAGAATGTTCTTAAATCTTATTACCTTTAATAAAAGTTTGTAATAAGTAGCGTACTCTGCAAACAAATAGACAGGCTTAAAAAAAATATTTCAGAGCCTAATATCTCAACAATCATTCTATAATAATGTAAGGCCCCGGTCATACAAGACCCTGCGTAGGGTCAGATTGCGACAGATCGGATAACATACCCGAAGACATCCGGTATATGTGTCTTCTAGGGTGCAGTGGCGTAGTGGTGCCGTGCTCCGCTCCTAACAAATAAATTTAAAACTCTATGTAACGTACTTTAAAAGCAAGCAAGGCGCTATAGATTTTTTTAAAATAAATCATTTACATGAATACTGTATACTGCTGGGCTAGTACAATAATGCTTATGCAGCCACTCGAGCTATGAAGCACTATGCTCACTCTGCTAATCCCTCTTTATTAGGGCTCTAAAGAAGGCAGCTACAGTAGCAGTATTGCACCTGTATTTGGCCTGTTTTGTTTTTTTAATTATTTAAGTCGTTATACTAAGCTCTGAAACGGCTTCTACTTTTAGCGGCCATCTTGTAGGAAGTTTATAGGGGCTGATCTTTCTTTTGTCGTGTTAAAAAGGTTGTGTAGCGTAAGCGTAAGTATTCCTAGTGTCTTTGTACCCTTTTCTCTTTCCTTTCTGTAGTATTTGCAATGTAGGAGAAGGTGCTTTGGTATATGTAGTACCTTGCAATTGCCAAAACCTTCTCCATTGTCGTCTTTGCTTATTGTCCTAGAGAACTGCTTAAAAAAGCCCTTTCCTAGCTTAAGTTAGTAATATGTTGCCTGTTTCCTTTTAGGAGCAGGGAGTTGCTATAGTTAATATATTCAATATGCAACAGTATTAATGTGTGTTAGAATTCCGCTTGGCAATTCTCCTACCACTATCTTGGCATCAACAGACATAGTTCAATTTGATGCGCTAGTGCTGTTTCCTGAAAATGGCAGAAAATAAACTTTGGCCTAGTTATAATTACAATGTTGTCTTCAAGCTAAGTCCTGAGCGAATTGGCAGCACCTCCCGACCGCCCATTGGGGGGTCGGGACCGCGCGATAATGAACTGGAATAATATGCAGAGGGGTGACATGGGAACCTTGTAGTTCCGTAGGCCAGGTACTATGTAGCCTTTCACAAGCATGGTATCACGAAATTATATATTGGCAAGCGATTCCGGCCTTAGCCTGAAAAGTGAGATGGGCCAATTGCATATGGATTCTGTGCTACATTCTCCAGTGAATCTCCAGCGAAGAAGACATGAATTTGAAGACGCAATGTAAATAGATAACAAGAGTCAGATATTCTGATGTGTTCAGCAACCTTTATAGTAGCGATAATGACAATATGGTAAAATGTCACAACTACTTAGGGCTAATTGGTTTCACACCTAGATGATCACATCCACGTTGAGCGTTATGAACTTCTTGAAATCTGTGTATACTTTAAACGATAGTCTATGCCGCATTCTGAATGTAGTGTACCAAATGTCTGTCAGAACATTAAGTTGCTGGGGTTAGGGCCAGTGCACTATTCAATATACATGTAGAGCTAAATACAGTATATTAGGGCTGACTGAATGTAAGCCTGCATCCGAATGTGAAAGGGATACACATTGGCGACGAGTGGCGGCTAGATAGAAAATGTACGAAAGACCATGAAGCAGCAAATTCAAGACACCGATAGTGAGTACACGGATGATGTACCGACTGCCCATTGTTGCGCTCGCGCCAAACCTTCTACAAAGCGATCTGCGCCAGTGGCTCCACAACAGTCCCTCAGCTGCGTCGTCGCTTGCAGATCAGAATTCGACATTCCACCAAGGTTATATATCCACCGTGGACCGAAGTTCATGGGGCTTCTATGTGGTTTTAGCTTTCAGTGGCGGATATGTCGGATTTTTCCGTCTTTTAGCAATGATCTAGGTATAGCAAGCGTCGGGATACATATTCCGATCATACAGTAAACGAGTGGAACTGAAGAACACGAAGGTTTTCGATATGTATACGTAAGCAAGATCCACTATAGCGCTGACTCGTCTGCTGTACTTATGGCTGGCTCAGTTAATCGTGCATCCCCAAGAATAGATCACTCACTCACATCAAACAGGTACACACAACATACATCTTTATACACCACCGCTTCCTACAGTATATGTCGATGATGTGTATGTGATCTATCCTTGGTGAGGTGCGATCAGCTAAGCCGGCTACATAGTACAGCTGTTGAGTCCGCGTTACGGTAGCATCCTGCTTACGTATTACTAGAGATTTTTGAAGTCTTTTTATCAAAACAGAATGTTATAGGATGCCATCAAGCTTGCTAGGCTTGCTACTTACTATTAAGAATAAAAGAGCAGAGAAAGACGACCTTTTCTGGTGTAAGCTAGTATTACCCGGCAATCGTGCATCAATCACGATGGAGTATTGTATTAATGTCTCAAGAAATTCTATAATTAATACAATATTCAGGTTTAGAACTTCGCCAACGGAAAGGTGATATAGATGGTGAGGCATCTTCTATCTTCTTAGAAACAAACTGACAGTGGAATAAATTTTGACCGTTAACCTCCTAGGTTAATTTCTCATCAATAGTTCTCCTGTTAAAACGCAAGGAACTCCTTGTGTCCCAACTAAAAGTCCGCCAGATTCTGTGGGCTGAAGACAACAAGAAAACAAGGAGGAAACCATTGTTGTTGTTGTCCCGATGAGTGGAAGCAGTCAATAGTTTGATGGGTAAATGTATATGTATAGAGTTTGAAAGCCGTAACGAGCTGACTGCTTGCACGATGACTACATATACACATGTAGGGGATCTATCTAGAATAGGACATATAGTAGAACACGTGTGGCACGTGACAGTTGTTGCAAGGTATTCCGCGCCCTTCGATTCTCAATAAGTCAAGCAATTAATGAGTGAATATAGGCTCGTTTAGGATATTTCTAGAGCCAGAATTTAGCAATGGCACAACGCTATTTTCGTTGTGTCATTGTGATTGTTGGTCTCACAGGGACTACTGCACAACGTCTCTGCCCTAACCGATCAACAAAAGCAATCAATATGGAGACTTATTTCAACAAAATCATCTCCCTCGACCAGGGCCTGATTCTCCTGCGCCTCAACTCCGACGCTATCTCCACCGATTTCACAATTTTAAAAGACCCAGCCATTGTCAATAAACCCACCGCCAACCTACCATGCAACTTCCTCGGTCCCGTCAAGAGCAAAGCCTGCAGCTATATCCACGGATAGATCGGTCTTAAAGTCCGACTCGAAACCGGAAACTCTTTCCCGTCCCGCAAATTTGTTCTGTGTCCTAGTACTACAGACGAGTCCATTGCACAGGTCGAATTCGATGCCGTGATAACACTCTGGGCAGTCACTTCGCCGAGTACAAGTTCATATGTGCCTGGCATGTATAATATCTCTTTAAGATGCTGATATACATCAACGCATCTTATTCGATGACTGGAAGCCAGGTTCTCAGAATGATGGTGATTCTCTAACACACTACTCCCGTTATAGCCAGCATTCCAGTCCCTAACACGCCGCTCATTAATGTCTTCATCGTCCTCATCTACGACAATCTCCCAATCCTCATCTATTACAATGCTATGCCAGCTTGGCTTCATGGACAGGCCATCATTAATAAGCTACCTTAGCCAATCTTTTGAGCGTTGACTAGGAGGTCTCTTTTATAGCGTCTAATCTGCACAATATGGATTTGTCTTTGTTTGTCCGTTTCACTGCAGCTATTTCGTAGTCATCTGACGTTGTTTAGAAATGAGCACACCAATCTTACTTCTTTTGATAAGAGATTTGAAGTCGACGGCAAAAACGTTGGCCAGTGGTTCACTATCCTAGATTAGTATTATTATTATTTGATCAATTTACCCTCTGTTACCGGCCCTACCTGGAGCCACGCAGACTATTGCCACTATTTACACCTGATGAACAAAAAACCCCATTGGCCATGCGCAGAAGCAGCTCTCGAAGGCTTGCCTATATGGGGGGAAAACACCTGTCCTTTATTGTGCCGTAAATGCGTCCCTGGACAGGCGCAGGCCTCGCTCTTGCGCCTGTGGGTTGCTGTTGTCCGCTGGCCCGGACCGCCCACCCTATCACGCTTGCTATGATGGTGATATCTCCCTCGTGTGTGAATGTTGCCTTTGTACCATAGTTGTCTGCCGCTCTTCTCCCTACTCCCTTGTGCTTCGTTGATTCAGCTTCATGCGTCTGCCGTTCTCCCAGCGCTGCTGTTACTCCTCGCAGGCGCTGACAGCACGTTTTGTTATGACCTCTCCGGCGCCTCACCAGTGGTATGCGGTGTCTATCCGCATGTTTCCAGCGTCCACCAGTTGCTGACATGGCGGCCTAGGCTGCCTGCTGCACACCTAGGGGGTCAGAGGTCCAACCGTAGCTGTTTCATCCGCCCGAGGGCGCGAGGACGCCAAGGTCTGTCTGCGTATCGCCAGCATCTGTCTGTTGCTGACATGGCTGCCTGGGTTACCTGTCGCACAACTAGGGCCAGAGGTCCAGTCGGTATTGTTTCGTCCGCGCGCGAGTATGGAGAGGTAGGGGCTCGTGCAATTGTGTAGTTGTTGTGAACTGCTGCTAGTGAGGTGTTTAAAGGTAATCCTTGTCTTGATAGAGCTCGCGAACCGTTTTCCGACTCTTGTGGGTATCGCATGTGGTTGTGGTAGTGTGAAAACTCTGCACTGTCTCACCACGGGCAGCTTCAACCACCACCGCCTATACGACGCGACGTCTCTGCGCTGTCTCTGAGCTCTGAAAGAGTCAAGTTCTCAGACTTCACCCCGTAGAGGTGTAGAGTCCGATTTCGAAGCCCATCTTAGATTAGTAGTGCAACTACAGCTAGCCTTTGGTAGAACGTTCATTGTGCAAAACGAGGGTGGAAACGAATGAGACAGGCGTTGCCAACAAGTCCACTTGGGTGGCATCACCCTCCACGGTATCGCGAACATCGCACGGTATAAGGGATTTGAAGTAAAACTTGTCTCCACAGGCAGCTTCATTAGTTTTGTGGGTCCTGATCTCGCCAGAGGAGCATCTAAGGACCTGATCACCGTCACCCAAGTTGAGTAGCAACATATTTTCGACAAGCTTCTAGTAATTTAAGTGGGGTGCGTCCGAAAGAGTATCAAGATGTGTATTCTGTGTGAAGTATGTACGGCTTTTATATATATGACGGGCCGATTAATCAATAACAAATCCACGTAGTTTTTAGCTTACAATGAACAAACACCATACTTCAATTTTATAATCTAATAATAGCTTTAAGTAGAGATGAAGACAATATAGAATATCTAAAGTGCTTTATCTTCAATTTTTTTACTTGATTTCTATCTTTAGATCGAAGAATTTATTTAACATCCTAATTATCACACTCACAAATGGATACCCACACCCCTCGGCAGAAGGCACAGACAGCTCTCGTTTCGCTATTGCCAAGGTGCGCCTGCCATTCTTGAAAGCAATCCCGATGCACAGTCCTTCCACAGCCATCTTTGCACCATACAAGTCTGTCCTCAGGCCTATAGTCTTCCTGGCAAATGGGACATTCGTCGTCAATATCTAGTCGTCGTACATGCGTACGTGTGCATGGTCCCGAGGATTCTCTGAACCTGACGGCACTTTGATCTTCCCAAGCTGCTCGACAGATTGCGCAAGTAGCTCTCCTCTCGTTAACGATACACTGGTTTTGCCATTTCTCAAAGCATGTCTTGTGCACACTCCGCCCACATTCGGCCTTACACCACACAGTAAGGTCATCGGACCAATATTCTTCCATGCAAATGTGACATTCTTTATCGATGGCACGCTTTCGGACGAGCGAGTGTATTCGAGATGTCGAAGATGCAATAAACGTATCTACACTGCGGTCTGGAGAGGATGTCGAAGACTGGGATTGTGGGCGGGTACTGCCAGCAGAAGAAGTAGAAGTAGAAGAAGTAGAAGAAGTAGAAGCAGTAGAAGAAGTAGAAGCAGTAGAAGCAGTAGAAGAAGTAGAAAAGGAAGAGAAAGAGGATGAGGATGAGGAGGAAGAGGAAGAGGAAGAAGAGGAGGAGGGAGAAGAAGCCGGGATCCGTGCTGGTGGACGGGTAGCGCTGGCAGAATAAGTGGACGTTGAAGTCTGAACTCGTTGTCGGGTAATACTGGTAGAAGAAGAAGAAGAAGGAAGGAGGGTTGAAGACCTGGAGAGGTCAAGAGATAAGCTACTTGACGATGATATGTGAGAGACTATGGGACTAGTCCGGGTCGAGCTACGTGATGACAAGTGGTCCAGTTCAGCGGGACGGCGTTCGGAGTCGCGAAGTGTTCCTCGAAGAAATGCCATCGTTTCTTCAAGGCTATTACGTTCAGTGTGAGAAGAAGTAGATGTGCTCGGTGTCGACGAAGTTGTTTGTCGTGACGATACTGATGGCGAAAGTGATACTGACGAGCTCGAAGATGTATTGCTCTGCGAGGATGCCGAAATTTGAACCCTAGATAGTTGAACTACCTCGCCGCATGGATAGGTAGATTCCATCCTCTCTATCCACTTATCTACCATGTCTTGAGCCTGGGGCTGATGCCATCGAACACATAGCAGGTATTCAGCCAGGCGACGTAGCTTCGTTCCTAGGGCATCGGCGTCAGGATTTTCTTGCGCGATACCGTCGAGAAGTGTATCAGCTTTGAACAAATTGTGTCCTGCGATGAAATTTCCACATTTACGACGCCTCGTTGGTGCGTAGCCGACACAGCGGCAATCATCCGAAATCTGTAGGATTTGACGTGGGTCCCAGAGGAGGTTTGGAGATGGCATTGTAAAAGTTGGTAGCTTGGGAATGTTTAAAGAGTAGTTGCAATCGAACGATTGTTAGTTTGGAGTCTTGTGGGTGAGAAATGCAATCAGTGCGGAGCTGAGGCATATATGTACGAACTCAGTCATTGAAAGCCAGCAATATCTCAGGCGCTTAGACGATCTATGCTAGGCAAGCATTCGGATGGCTTAGACGCTCTGTTCAATTATGAGCTTCCTGTTCTGCCGCTTCGGTTCATGCATGTCTGTGGCTGTGCTGGGGCATCTGTTGGGCGGAAGAGGCCGCACAAGCCACTTACTTGTTCACGTGAAGAGGAGGCGTTGAGGTTGGTGTGGCGTAGCTATGTTCTCATTGGTGTGTCGGACCCGGGGATGCGGATAGCCCGTGCAGGTGACGCAATGGAGGTTTCTTCTTGATAGTGTGGATCAACCATTGAGTGGTGATTGTGGGTCGCACTGCGCTTCAATGCAAGCAGCATGCGGGAGTATGCAGGAATATATGATAGTGATTAGCGCGAGCGACCCCCATGTAAATTTATAAAGAATATTAAAGATATTTATGGAAGACGCGCGGATAGTGCTAGTCAACTATTCATGGGAGGGCCGTGTATCCCATAAGCGAGCCGGCGGTCTGAAAACTTATGTACTTCATAGTCGGCAGTCCGTGCACCACCAAAATATCAAGAATTTAGCCTTCAATACCTCTACAATTACTAAATAAATTCTTAAAAGCTTAGAACCACGTTGTTCGATAACGTAATTTACAAGTCAGTAATCCCAACAATATTCTTCAACGCGCCAGCTATCCACTATTATAGCAGACATCCTCCTTGCTATCTCAGGTCTTGATTGCGAGCAAAATCAAAGTGTAAATTGCACCGCAGTATCATTCAACTTCTCCCAATCAACCCTACACAACCCATATGCTAGTAAGCATGCGTGATGCAATTGCTAATCCAATTTAGAGAAGCGCAGTAAACTAGAAGAGAAGGTTATTGTTAGGCATATACTAGACTTTAACATTGGCCAACAGGCTGCTTACTATACGTAGTACTAAGCACAAGGAGCACAATATGCCACCCAATCCATAATCCTTTTCTAGATCTTCTGGCCGTTGAATATGGAAGGAAGATGTGAATATTATAATTCTCGGAACTATGTGCGATATAATTACAGCACTGAAATGAAAACAACACTTCAACACACTATTGCCTCATGAAACACTACTCACACCACGCCACTGCCTAATTGACATACTTGATCCAAGGGCCATGCTCCTTGGACCACTCGATGTTGGTGTGAATCTTCACTGGCGCAACCTCCCAAGACACCGTCACCACCGATTCACCCGCAAGTGGTACAGGGCAAGGAAACTGGAACAATGCTACGTCTGAAGCCAATCCTGATGCTGGAACACCCTGGCCACCGCTAACAGACCTCATCGTGCCCAGATGTCGACCGCGATAGTTGTCCAGCTTCTGAGGGAGGGTAGTGTTCGACATAACTGATGATTTTGATTCGAAAATGTCAAAGAGTTGATCGCCACCTTGGAAACCACGTTGGGCCTCGAGATCGAACTTGAATTCGCATGTTTTGCCAGCAGATTTTGGGGAGAAGTAGAACATAACGATAGTAGAGAGGTCATCGACAGGTCCAGGGGCACGGAATATCATTCCTTTGGGTGCGTCGTAGTGGACCTCTTGGCTGAGACTGTAATATATTGAGTTGGTAGCTGGATAGATTGTGGTAGGCAATAAGGGAAAGGCGGAAATTGTGGCAGCAAAGCAGAAAGCGGTGGAAATAGTGCTTGTGAACTTCATGGCTAATGTCCGAGGGATTTGAAGTGATAGTGAATAGACGGAAGTGGTCAAGATGAGATAGCCGCAAGAGGTTCGAGCAGTTTCGATCGCTTGAACAATGATGGAGCTTTCGAGATGTAGGTTTAATGTTGTAGTATGATAAGAAAGTCTCTAGGAGCTTCAGGGCACTTATATACGCATTTTGATGAGACCAAAGATGCAACCTCGTTGAGATTTGCACCGCCCGCTGAATAGTTGTCTTTGATACAACAGTACGACCTTCGCCGCGACTTTGCCGTATGGCGCAGATCAATAACACCCACAGGCACAGACAAATTTCTACATGAGGCTCAACCTACTTAGTAAATCTGCTGGTGAGGCACATGTCGAATTCAAAATTCAGCCTCAGCACAACGTTACTTAGCCCCCTCTATCATTTTGCACTTTACTCTTATTGGGTTAATTATTAGACCCCAACCAGTAAGGATGATTAATTTAGCTTCCTGAGGCTCACATCGATGTATGCAAGCGCTGCTGTGCCGCTGACTGCCAAGCATCCCAACAAACACTTCTGCTTCTTTGAAGCGCTGCTGTGCCACGAACCCCATAGTAGTTGCAAAGTGAGCACCAATAATCGAAAGAATTATTTTTGGAATACTGATAACCCCGGTTCATACCCTATGGTTTCGTGACAGCTCTGCAGCTGCAGCGCAATGGCTATGCGAAACTACGCCGAAGCCTTGACTTGGCTTCCTCTTGGATGGGCAGACGAAGACTATGGCACACTTTACGCGAGAGAGGTATCCTAACTGCATCACTAGAAGGTGCAAGATGCACAGATCTTGCCAGTCTTCTCTGTCCCATCACTACATCTTAGACATGAATACGTGCAGAAGACGCTTCATGAGTGACAGCTGGATACTCAGAAGTAAGTAATACGAAGAAAAATGGCAGCCATAGTGGAAAGACGAGCTTAAGACGCTTCATCCAGAAAAATTTACCATGGGAAACCAAAGACCACGTTATTGTTGGAGACATGGATAGTTTCCGTCAACAAGCAATGGAGCTTAACGAAGGCAGAGTTAACCAAACGGATTTCACCTTCGTGTCCTTGTCGAACTATGTTTATGTATATACCGGTATATATATTTATTTATTTATTATGTGAACGTGTTCATAGCTTGTTCTCTACTAGGATGCATCCGGAACGGCGACATCGTTAGACACAACACATAAACTTTTCCTGTCTTCGTGGCAAGCCAGCATTCTTCCGACCTAGGGTCAGGCACTATCCCACGTAGCTCTTCGGAGCATCTCATTTTACAGGCAAAACTCTAATGATAGAACATGCCAAGACCTTTGCAGGTCCGATTCTACGTATAAATCACAGCAACAAACACGCACTCTGTCCCTATGTCTATGTGCCAGTTGATTTAAAGAATTTCAAGTCAAATTTCAGCAATGCTAGTCGCCCGTGAGGTACGCACAAGCCCGCCTGATGAATGTTATACAAACTGCCACTTCGGTCGGGGCCCTGGCACGATCGCAGGTGTCATCTTTTTTGTCTGCGTCTTCATTGTCGCGGCGATGTAAGCCCTCCGCTTCCACACGAACTGCTGGACCTGGAAGAGGCTGGGAGCTGGAGAATAGTTTATACGTGAATCATTTACGTAGGTAGAGAAGGAGGGCTCCGCTTATCCCGCTGAGGGAGAGGCGAGGAGCGCTGAAGATATTGCTAGTGCGTGAGGTGGAAAAGAAAGCTAGTTGGGGCGATGCAACAGCTCGGTGCATCTCCTACCGTAAAAGTCTGAAATTTTCCCGGCTTTTCTCAAAGGCAGGGTCGCGGCGACAAGAGAGTATCAGTTTTGGGAGGTGCGATGTGCTACTACCGCTTGCTCCTTCGAAGACATTGTTTTGGAAAAGGGCTGGGTAGTAGCTATTCTACCCACCGGGCGGGATGTCAGCCTGTCTGATCTGTCAACATCCCCTCACTGATCCCTCTATGCTATGAGTCACGTGACCCTGTGTTTCACTGATCTTGGCACGCACTCATATATAATGCCTCTCTGGTCCTCACGAAGACTCCAATAATGTGCTAAATCTATCTGTATATAACGCTTTCCACAGCTCCTGCCTCATATCCGGTTTTCTTGTTAACCGATACGACTGTCCTGTCTACAGGCGAATATATTACCACCATGAGGAAGCTTGACAAAGGCTCCAGTGTGAAGTCGCGTTGCGCTGCTCGCAAGCTGTTGGGTGTACAAGTAGAACAGTTGCAAGGCACCATAACCCACAATATCAAACAGTGGGTCTTCCTACTCCGTTGCATCTTCATCGCGTAGAGAATAGGAAGGTTGCCACCGCCGCCTCAACCACACAGACAAGGAAGCCGCCTAGCATCCATTCTGCTCCGCCCGAAACAGAGACGAGCTCTCTTGGACAGAACATTCATAATAAGGGCTCGGCAAGCAAAGGCTGATGTTCTGGATCAGCGCTAGACCTATCGGTTTGTTGAGCTGGATCGTCTTTATGAGTGCGCAAGCGCTTGATTTTGCTCAATACACGTAGAGATAATAGCGCCAGGTTACCGAGAGGAATGGCCAGCCCGTGTACAATCTGAGAACATGATTAATTCTCCTAGCATCATTGAGGTACGGGCTCACTTACGACACTGGAAACCACTAAAAACCATACCGCGACCAACGTCACTTCAGCTAGTGCACTACAATCCTCCCGGTCTGGGTTGTCGAGCTGGATGCGGTACAAAAAGTCCTGGGTCACGTACAGATAGAAGATGGCGCTTACGCCAATCGGGCCGAAGAAACCCATGATGAGAGCGTGGCGAAAGTGGCGTATCTGAGGAATCTGTCTTCGAATGGCGATTATAACTGGTAGACGACGAAGGAGAAGTACTAGAACACCAAGTAGAACTAGTCGATAGCTGGGAATAATCTCGTTGGAAAAGAATTTTTCCCAAGGACACACAGCGCCGAGCCACATAAATACGGCAATGTTGAGGAGGAAGTCCATGATGGGCTGAAGGGAATCATGTTTCGTCTCCAGGCGGAACCAGTCACTAAGGTCATGCGTCAGCCAGATATGAATATTGCAGATTCAAACGAATACGTACTCCCATGTGAATGTGTTTCCCGCGATAAAGCAAGCCAATACGTCGTCCGCGTCGATCATTCCAACAGTACCTATGATCAAGAGCTGCAGCGAATCAGCGACTGAGCACCATCTTCATGTTATATATGGGTCAATTTACCGCCAGAGCGATGACAAACAAGTGGAAGCTTTCTCTGTCAACAAGGCGTCTCTTCTCTGCCCAGAACAGCGCGTGTTTTGCCACCCAGCCTGCAACGGCACCATATACGACACTTAGCAAGACCGTGTACAAGCAAGTCACGCTCAAAAAGGAAGTGACTGCCTTTCCTGTGCCGCCGTCTTGTCCAGCGTACTTGACCAAGTATAGAGGAAGGAAGAGAAACAGGTATCCAAGACCGTCGTTGGCGCCTGACTCTGCAATGATGATTTTCTGAAGTGGCTTTGACATGTGTTTATCGGCGAAAGTTCCCTTCACAATGGAGTTTGACAGGACAGGATCTGTTGGGGTCACGCAGGCGCCGACGATGAGACCTTGTACTAGACTCAGGTCTGGTATAAGTTGCCACGCCAGGAAGCTAGTAATAACCCACATGCCCAACATCCCAGGACCAAGTAGGGCTCCCAGGGTCCGCCATTCGGTCTTCAGGTATTTTCTGGGCAATTGTACTCCAGCGATAACGAGTTGTATTCCCAGGACGAGGCGGGTAAAGCAGAGTGTGATGGTAGCAATCGCTTCTGGGGAGCCAGCATATTGGTGCGGTCGGATTAGATGGACGCCGTGTGGTGAAAGAAACACTCCAGCGCAAAGTGATACGACTAGGCATAGAGGTTAGTGTATCTACAAAGATATTTATGAAGGCATATAAGCACATACGTGGTTCTGTCACATAGAATCCCTCCTTGAGAAGGTATGATACCAGTCCGAATAGAGTGACGAAGCCACCCACTACGCAGCATACCAAGTTGAAGTTCAGTACGGCATCAATTTGCATGGTTTTCATCTTATAAAGAAAGGCGGCTGGACAGACAGAATAAAATTGCGTGTTATCCCCCAGAGCCTAGTACACAAGTCTGGTTGTTCGGGTCGAGCAAGGTATTAGATTCACTATGCATCAAAGCCGTCGCTACCTGAGCAATAGCTCTTAGAAAAAAAAACTATGGCAAGGCCACGGGAGCCTGGAATCTGCGAAATACTTTAGCTAATCTCATAGTGCAATTTTTCGAACTCGAGCTCACCGTTAAGCACAGCGTTCTGGACGCTTCCAGGCAAAACAGCGAAGTTGCTGCTGTCACTGACTACAGAGGGGACAGGATTGTGAGATATGGACAAAGAGAAAATTAACCACGCTTGTGTCTTGCTTCAATGGTCATGGGGTGCTGATAGGTCGACGCATGATGACGGCGGATGCCAAACGTTGTGGCACGCGGAGACTTTTGAGTTGTTTGGAGCGCTTAAGGTGGGGGGCTGTGTCACATGCCTCACCGAGGACCCTTTACCTACTTTGGCAACTGATATCTTCCACGGCCTCTGTACTCAAAGAAGAACTTGATACGTCCCTATCTCTATGCTTTCATTTTTTCCTACCAATTAAGTTCGTTTAAACTTCTGAGAACTACCTCATGTAGAATACACTGTTTCATTGCACTATTTTTTCACTTCAATCCGTCTCATACGTGTAACAGAGCGACGGCCTCGACATGTCATTGAAATCTCGTCGTGTGCCGATGTGTGCAGATCATATGGGTCCCAGGATTTCGCCATATTCAAATAGCTTTGTATCTTCCACATTACTAACGACATTCGTATTGGCCAGCTTTGACACAAAGGTTGGAAGAATGATGTCTGTACTCCCGTCATACCATATGCCCTCTCCCTGACTATCTTCTATTATTCAACGGCCTATTCTCGCCCTCCTCATCAAGCTCGTCAAATTCGTCCAGGTCAAATTCCGCCGCGCCCCTAACCCTCTCCTCCTCATCCTTAACCTTGATGAACGCACCCGACGAATCCGCAGGATTCGGATACGGAGTCGCGCACTTGGTACTTCTAAGCGGAGGATAATATCTCCTGTATGTATAATATGCAATCAAAATCCCTAACAGGGAGCCAATCGTAACATCGTAGACGTCGTGGCGGTAGTCTTCGCAGCGGGAGATGGCGATGAGAGCTGCGGCGAGCAGAGGTGCAAGAGCGAGGAGAACGCGCGCGAGATCGGTGCGTGGGCGGAAGACGTGGCACTGGCCTGCGAGGAACAGGGCGAGGTATCCGAGCCCGCTGAAGGCGAAACTGCTGTGGCCGCTGGGGAAGCTGCGCCAGCCGTCGTGCAGCACATGGTGGTTCTCCTGCGTGCAGACTTCAAAGGTGACGAGCGAATGATCCGGCGTTCCCTTGTCCGGTTGGCATCTCGCGATGAGATCGGGACGAGGCCTGCCGACCGCGTTCTTGACCAGATCGGTTATGAAGAGTGTGAGGATGAGGCTGATGAACCAGCCTAGGATGGTGACGTGCGCTTTGTGGCCTCCCGGCTGGAAGACGAGCGCCCATGCGATGAGGATGCCGAGAGGGACGCCGCCAGCATAGATGAATAACCAGACTTGATGCGCTCGTCAGCCACCGTCTTGCACGGCGTGTGTATCTATGTGAGCGTACGTACGGACGGAGACGCGCTCTACTTGGGCGTGGGGGTATTGGATCGCGAGGTTATCGAGGGAGAACATGCGGTGGAAGGGTTCGGCGAAGAATTGGATCTGGAGACATTAGTCATGGCCTCCACTGCTGGCGCCGGACGAACACTGACCACTATATACCCAGAGATCAGTATCACAAGGCCTAGATAGTCCGAGGCATAAGAGCGCTGTGGAGACGGTAAGCTTCAACAAGCAATCAAGCACACGACCGACGTCGTACCTGCCAGAAGCGCGCAGCAGCGCCCACGAAGCCTTGAGTCTGCAGAAGACTCTTGCGCCTGCGCGATTGGGCGTCATGGCCAGCCATCATCCGATGTCTACTGTGGGAGGGGCATTACTACGAGGAATGTGGGAGATGTGTCGAAGTTGCGGAGGTGTGAGTCTAAACTCCGCAGGGCTGATCTGAGACAAGGTCAGCGCGCTAGCCTGCACCAGGGGCTAGGGCCATCGCCATTTTGATATCCACACCTTGGCAGACGACGGTCAAAGTCTAAGATGCATGATGAGTTATGCCTCAGGCATCTTCCATTGGTCTCTATATCTTACAGACATTGATACCCAATCTCTGGCCCGTGGCTCGGAGAATAGCTGCGCACCCGTTTCATGGTGTCGAGTACCTTACGGCATACGCTTCCCCTTCCACTCAGAACAGTCGACCCTCGTCGCGTTGCCCACCGCCAGTCCAACACCAGACGACCCAAACAGCGCCGCCGAAGCCCCCGAATCAATGCACAGGTTGATGTTCACATGGGCCCCGTACTGATTCGTGGCGTCCAGGTTTCGTTGACCACAGAGTGGGTTCCCGAGAGCTGTTGGACCCATCAGTAATCCGATGACGAGAAACTCATTGGAAGGAGTTGAGAATCTACGTACCAGGACAGATGTTGTTCGCCATCACTACCAGTGACTTGGAAGCATTCTTCAGCCCATTCCCAGCGCTATCAACCTGCGGCTCTAACCTCCAGCAGGTGCCGCAGCCAGGGCCTTGTCCTTCTCCCGGGGCAGCGCCGAAGAGAGCTTGGGATATTCCGGCCGTGTATCCTGGCTGTGTGTTGTTAGTCATGTCTATCATGTGATGGCTTAGAAGCGGGGGATGCTAACATTGCTGTAAAAGCCACAGGCAGTGGTCGCCGTATTGCAACTCGGCGACCCGCCTCCATCACCGGATCCATAGTACGTGAAAGTTGCCTTGTATGATGTACCAATGTTGTAAGCACTCGAGTCCGGCGTAGAGACGGCCAATGTCGGGCCTGCAGACACACTGCTCGTCGTGCTGGTCACGGGCGTCGGAGTATTTGACGGAGCGTTCCGCGTGCTTCTGGTGACAGCAAGTACCACCGCTACAATTGTCGCAATGAGTAACACTGCCAGTGCCAACGCAAACCACCACCAGCGTTGACGCCATGTTTTTTTGGGTGGGGGATCGGGAGGACTTGGCATCGATGGTTTATAATGCGGCCATTCTTGTTCCCGCGGAAAACTAGAGAAGGGTGTCGATGGAGGAGGCGGGGATGCGATTGTCGAGCCGTCCATCGAATCTATTCCTTCCCAGGCTCGATACTCGTAATAGGTTTGCTGTGTGGGCATATCCACAGCCATTAGGCCACCTTCCTCCCGTGTTACCACTTCAAGTCCTGCACAGGACTTCCTAGAGGCAGCATCTCGAGCAGCTTTCAGGGCTCGATCGGGGTAATCTGGGTGCTGGTTGTAGGTAGCATTTTGCTTCTCCCTAGTCACGCCGCAAGTTAGCATCAGCCATCTTCTCTCTCCCTCGTAGACTTACATTGTATTTTCTCTCTTTTGGTTTCAGGAGCAACAACAATATGGGCCGCAAAGTTCTGCAACGCACAGCTTGCCAACTGTAAGTATATAATTACCCCTAAAGATCTCGAAGGAGCTTTGCATCAAGCTTGCAGTTCAACATATTCTACCAGGCTATCACAACTCCCCTTTGCTCACACCCGCCAAGAATGCAACAAACCCTTTAACCGCAGAACCCACCACCATCTCTTGAAGTGTGCCTCGTATTAAGCTGTATCCATTACTACTGGTGAAGCCATTCACAACTAGATGAAATCCAACACGGACTTCAGTGTACCTGCATTAGTGTGCACAGCCAATACCCGAAATACGAGAAAGCAAACGGAGCACATGGGGGCGTAGACCAAGATGCGACACCCGTTTTTGCGCACTCTCTCTGCAGCACCGACGTGTGCTGCACTCCCAAATATACGATTGGCATCGGCTCCAGAAAATCAGGGCGCAACCTGTGGGGTATTTGAAAAGGCCCGAGTAGCGGTTGACCGTCGGCGTTGGTGGCGTGAATAAAATTTCCCCGATTGATTTGAAACGACCAAATATCCGCCGATTTCCCATCACTGGAGTTGATCATCTAGTTGTTGGGTATGATGTTTTCCATGGGCGTTTCAGCTAAGCCGAGTGCGGTAGTATGCGGTGTTGATTGCGGACTGTGACGTCCGAACAACTTTATGGTCGACGAAAATAGACTATTATATACAATGACCCCCAAAAAGATCAAACCGTCTCTTGATTATAAGTATAGGTCGTGTCTGACGGTACATGCGTCTTCAGGTTGATCGAAGTAAATCAGAAATCCACACTCGTAATCCACGCACCGATTCAACATGGCCACGATCCTTATTATTGCGCTCGTACTTCTCACCACCGCCCTTGCAGATCATGGGAAAACAACCCGCTATTGGGACTGCTGCAAGCCGTCATGTTCATGGGCCGGCAAAGCACCCGTTGGTGCGCCTGTCCACACTTGTGACAGGAACGACCAGTGGGACTGGAATGCCAACATCAAGAATGCCTGTGAAGATGGCGGAGACGCGTACGCATGTGCGAACACATCGCCTTGGGTCGACGCCGACGATATCTCCTACGGTTTTGCAGCGGTGAAGCTGGCAGGGAAGGGCGAGTCGGATACGTGCTGTTCCTGCTACGAGTGAGTGGTCCCAGGCCAACCAAACCATGCCGCGCTCTTACTGATATGTGTGATTTAGACTGGCATTCACGTCGGGTCCTGTGGCCGGAAAGAAGATGATTGTTCAATCGATCAACACGGGTTACGACCTTGACACCAATCACTTCGACATTGCCATTCCCGGCGGTGGTGTTGGCCTGTTCGATGCCTGCTCAAAGCAGTTTGGGGGCGTTGATCTTGGGAACCAGTATGGAGGATATGCCGACAGAAACGGATGTTACAATTTACCCGAAAAGTGGCAAGGCGGGTGCCTTTGGAGATTCGACTGGTTTCAAGGCGCAGATAATCCAGAGGTTGAGTGGGTGGAGGTGGGGTGTCCTCAGAGTTTGATTGATCGGAGTGGATGTGCGCGGAGTTAACAGAACAAAGGGCTCAACGTAGAAGGACGTTCATGGCGGAAACTGTACAAATTAATGGCTTGGTCTGAATGCTTGTAATTAAGACGGAAGAGGAGACACAAAAGACATCATCCATTTAATAGAAATCAAGAACATAACATCTCGCATTACTCATTGTAGACTCGTTTGTTCCATGCGACTACCGAAACATGGTGAGAGTAAGAGAGTAAGGAGATGTGATCCAACACACTTACAACCTTCGCGACAGGTGCTCTTAGTACGTCGAGACCAACGTCCCAAGACGTCCTCCATCAACCACAACCACACTGCCATTGAGATAGGCACCCGCTTTGGAAGCGATATAAAGTATGGCCCCAGCAATGTCTTCCTCTGTCCCTGCCCGTTGCGCCGGGATGAAAGATCCATCGATCACGGTGCCAGTCCCTTGTCCCAAGGTGCTGAGTATTCCTCCTGTGAGGTCCGAAGGGAAGATTCCTGGCGCAAGAACATTGCAGCGAATCTTGTAAGGCACAAATGCTGTTGCTAGCATCTTCATCATGTGCGTGACCGCCGCCTTGCTGCTGTTGTACGCGAACGAGGCCCCATTCAGCCTGCTGAAGCCTCCAATGCTACTCGTGGCTACGATCTGGCTTCTCCAATCAGGCCCCATGTTGCCCTTTGTGTTACCAGCGTCGAGCAAGTCGAGGAACGCCAACGCGGTGTAGTATACACCAGTCGCATTCACAGCGTACGTCTCAGTGAAATCCTCCATCGGCGTCTTCAAGGCATGATCCCTGTAGTCCGAGATGGAGGGAGGCGGTTCGGTCGAGGGGTTCTTGAGGGGTCTGGGACCCATGATTCCAGCGTTTGCTACCACCAGGTTGACGTAGCCAATGTCCGATTTGACTCGTTCGGCGATTTGGAGAAGGGATTCGCGTGAGGTTACATCGCCCGCGACAGAGATGACAATGTCTGGGTTTGTTTTACACGCTGCGTCTTCCAGGACTTCATTTCTGCGTCCAATAATGTACACTCTGTGGGCGCCGTTGGCCACAAGGGCTTTAGTGATCATCAATCCGATGCCTACTAAGCTTCAGCTGCTGTTGGACAACCCCAAAGTCGGCATCTAGGTACCAGATCCACCACCAGTAACGACAGCAACGATGCCCTTAACGTTGAATAGAGCTCCGGCGGAGATGTTGGGTGCTGCCATGTTGTTAAGATAAGTGACGTGCGGGTTAGCCTTTCAAAAAATAAAAGATATCAGTGATCGCTTCGCTTGAGCTTCGGCTCCGCATATTCCGATGGCCGTGCAAGTGCATCTTTTCTAAGTTACGTGGACGGATGAAAGACGGACGACGGATGAGTGGCAGACGTGAAGTCTGGTAAGAGGTAAAGGCAAGTTCTTCGAAGAGGTTGGATCCCTCTCTCTAAAACTTGCCGCAAGAATTACCGCTTGTGGAGTAAGATAAGCGAACGCAATATCTTTCTCACCTGCATTTCCTCTTTCTCTTTTGTTTCTAGACTTCATCGCCACGCCCAAAATGGAGTTGCAGAGCTAGAAACTTGCATCCGTACCCTATACCATTCGCATGCGTCAGAGAACCCAGCGCCTCTGAAGCTGTAACCAGATACGAAACCTCCAACGCACACCACAATCGAGAACCGGCTTCCATAAAGCACGCTCCAATAAACGCAAAGCTTCGAATAGGCCGTCAGACTGTTCGGTCGGTATGTTACTGATGAGCTCACTCAACTTCAAATATTGCTCATCAGCCCTTTGCTAATTCCGCGACTCTTCTATACCCGCTCTCCGTCTAGAGCCTTCTACAATATATGGCAATACCCAGTCCAAGTCGTTTTGATTTACTGGCCTCCCAGTGGAGCTGTGGGTAATCGTGTACGCATAGCTCCCACTCCGAACCAATCGGCACAAATTTGTCAAGGAGCACCGCTAGGCAACTTTCTAGCTTGAACGATGGTGATCTAGTGGCTGAATTTACCCCGATCGGCCCTTTGCAGTCTTCCGCGATCTTAGCGATTTGTCACAAAGTCAATATGGAAACGAGGCCTATTATTAGAATCCAGAATGGGCACCTCATCCGAGACTCACATAATGGTCTCATGGTGTTGCTGGAAGCTGACTCGCACGGCCTTCGAACCATAAGAGCAGACGAGAGCACCATTCAGCCCATTACGGACTGGCACACCATCTTGAGAGATAATTGCACCGCCGATTTCGAGTCCTGCATCGCTGACAAGAGCTACGAATTACTGGCAAGGAGACGATATATCATCAAACACGGGAAAAAGTCAAAAGACCACGGAGCTTGCCTGATAATGAACTTTATTCGGAGATCTGGATGGGCGCTACTGAGCCAAAGGAATACGCAGGCACAGCTATCTTGGGCACCGGAGTACTTGCGCTACTCCGGAAATAAGCACATCGATGTCGCCTTGGTCATTCAGCCGATGGCCTCCCTCGATCGATTTCAGGCTCTGGTGCAGATCTTTACCTCATAACTACAGTCAATGGGCCTTTAGAATGTTCACCTGTGAATGCACGACTTGTTCCGGAATTTCGACAACACTTGTAAGCTGCAAATGTTCTGGCAAGCCGTGAAGGAAGCTATGAGGGACAGGACCAAGACATATTGTTTCCACTCCAGTCACAAATTCGCCCTAGGTGTGTAGGGCATTGACACAAAGTGAGGGTACTGGAAGCTCTGGTGAGACTGTGAGTTGCTCTGGCTAGACCGTAGGTGGCTCTGGCTCGACCACAAGTGGCCCTGGTTGGACCGTGAGTAGCTCTAGTTGGATTGTGAGTGGCTCTAGCTGGACTGTGAGTAGCACTGAGCCAGCTCATCGAGGGGACTGGAGGATATATTCACTTTGGTATTTGATTTTTCAAGGTGTACGATATAGCGCAATGCTATGATTCACTCAATCTGGAGTCTACCTCTGTGATCTCTTGCATTTAGCAGGAATATGGTTCTCATTCATCGATCACCCATCGCCTCAGCTAGACAAGCACACACGACTACCGCAAGAGTAAAAGTACTCCTCAGTACCTAGGTGTACAAAGACTAAATAGACATGTAGTATTCTTACTAGCAATCATGTCACACTTCCACCCGCTTGGTACCAATCTTTCACTCGGAGGCGTGTCAGGTGCGACCTGCCGAGGTCTAGTTCTTTTAAGGTTGCTAACCTAATTGTAATGTGCTAGGCCGTTTTGAGATTAGTACGCTCGTGCGACCGTATAGAAGTTGCGCGTGCTGCAACTGCTCTAAGCAAATTCGCCGACTTCTCACGGACCGCCCTCAAACACTGCAGCAATTCATTCCAGGTAACTACACTCCTTCGTATACTCCAAGTACGCATGCTGATCCGAAGCAGCCGCTTCAACCGCCATTATGGCCCTCGCAACTCAGTCACCCCACTGTGCCGGAGAAGTCACCGAGAACGTCGCCGTAAGAAGCGTCTTGCTCCCAATCTAACATGCTGCCCTTATTAACTTATGAACTATTAGCTCAGCATGTTAACAAGCTCTTCAGCCCTTGCCATAGCTCTCACAACCACGCCATTTCGTTTCCTGGACCTTCCGAAAGAACTGCGACTCATGGTAAGCTCGGACCATTGTGAAAAATCAGTAGTCTTGCAAAGTTATAGTGTGATGCGAGCCAATTGATGGACCAAACACTCTGAAGCATCACACGGAAGCCGTGGCAATGCCTCTAAATCTAAGAATTGTGCTGATTCTTTCACTTTTGCACAGGTCTACGAGTTCTTGCCCCGTCGTTCTATACACCACAAGTTTTTTATTGACGAGGCCAAATCCGACGAAGAAAAGGAAAATGCCCTTAGCTCAATCACACTTATTACCGAACATGCCCCCGCCCAGAT
Source organism: Beverwykella pulmonaria (assembly GCA_001599595.1). NCBI lineage: Eukaryota > Fungi > Ascomycota > Dothideomycetes > Pleosporales > Melanommataceae > Beverwykella > Beverwykella pulmonaria. The sequence goes on along the minus strand of BCHH01000011.1, from coordinate 1,136,375 downwards.
CCTAGCGACTTGCCGTATCATCCGTGCGGAGGCGCAAGACATCGTCATAACTAAGGTCTCGAAGGCGAAGAGCATAATGCCTCGGATCATCGTCGACTCTCCCCGAGTGATTGAACATGTGTCTATAGTCAATGGCTTTACTGAGCTCTTGATGGATTGGTATTACGAGTTAACGTACAATCCAAGCGCCGACTTTGCCCAGTGGAAGAAGAATCAAGACTTCGTCAAGGCCGAGGACATCAACTTCCCCCGTCATCAGGCAACATTCGCCTTCGCAATTAACGCTGCTCCTCGAATGATTGCCACAAAGATGACAAAATATACTGAGTATTCATATGAAATCCTCGTTGCCATGAGGGTTCTTCGGGCCCCCGGAGTACAGGACATCGCCGACTGGAAAAGGGGATTTCTCCAGCTTAAAGTAAACAACTCCACCAAAAATCGAATCATGAGCCACTATGCACCCGTCAATGTGCAAGGAGGATATTTGCAGGTAGGAAAGTCTCCTCTGCCGCTCATGGTTGTCCATCGGCATTCTCCATCATTCACTGAGGATCATATCCACGACGACTCAGAATCCGAAGATGAAGGCTTAGGCCCTCTGACAGCATCTGAGATCAAGGAAGATATTGAGATCAATGGCTGGGAGGAAGGAGATTGGTTTGATTAAAAGGAGCACCTTTGCATTTGAGCTTTATCGTGCTGCACTCGGTCGACTTCGGTATACGTGCCTACAGTTGCACTTTTCTGTCACGAGGAAGGGTTGGAAGCAATGCACTTGACGTGGGACATCCATGACAGTATCAGAGATTTGTGGCTTCAATATAGTGTCTTTGGCCATGCCTCATTTCTTAATTTCTTCAGTAGTCGAGTCTGGTCCTGCTTCCGCCATGCTCTCCAGTCTTCTTCTTCACATCGGCTTTGGAGCAACCAACGGGCGAAAAGCATTGGTCGGCTTCGGGCTGCGCAAGGCAATTGTTGTAATTTAGCTGTTTGTTTTGGATTTCGATATGACTGAAAGAACTCCACTTAGCTCGCCCCAACCTAAGCCAAGTCTCTATTTTGTTTCCCTAGAACCACCCCCGCTGCATACAGGACTTCTTCCAATCACGAACCGAGACAAGCCTAAAATAGATAGGATAATATCCGCGCTCAAACGGTTTCCACACGCCCTTCTGCTGTGCCAACTCTGTCACGGAAATATTTTCCAAATATACAAACTACACACTAAACCAGATCACATCATGCTTCGACATGTTACCCAAAGGACAAGTCACACTCCGAAGTAGCGAGTCCATCATGAGATGAAACATCGAGATAGGATCTCGTTTCATGCGGAGAGCGATGCCGAAGGAAGGGATGCTGGCTTCAGGTGGTAGGAGTTGTAGAACACCGAAAGTATATCGGGATAGGATGTAATTGTTGTTTGTGTGTAGCAACTAAGGTATGCCGATAATTTGTCTGTATAAAATGTGTTTATACTTAGTACATAACAGTCGCAGCCAGCCAGCACCGTGTCGGTCGTTAGTGTTTCAGCGACTCTCGTTATTTGCTTTCGAGTCGATGGAGGTGCTAAAACCCGGGTTCGGGCAATCGTAGTTGGCTTGTACGTGTTTATTAGAGGGTGGAGAAGTCGGAGAAACGAAGGGTATCCAACACGAAGATAGCTATATTAAGTGTCTGAAATGCGTGATGAACTTGCCTCAGCTAAGATCGCACTTAATCACTTTCAGAAAATCATCGTGTGAAACGCAAGTCATTCAGCGAACGACTGTTTGAGCGCTTTGGATAAAGAAGTAAAGTTTATCAATAATAATAGAATCTTCGATTATGCTGCAGTCCTAGACCATAAATCTTCTCAATTTGAAATCCGTCTATAAATATAACTAAGTGCGTGTAGCAGCCTTAGGTCGCCGCTCCTCTTGAAAAACTTGTATCAGGAGGGAATAGAAATTTTGGCCGGTTCCCCAAGGCCTGTGACGGGCAGCAGAGCATAGAGCTAAAAGCGGGTTGTATTACGAAATAACTAGGTGCCGAGGTGAGGTAACTCGGCAATATACAAGGAATAAGCGAGATCATGTGACAGTGTCATGTGACGGGGTCGTCACACTGAAGAAACATGAACAGGCAGACTAGCAGAAAGTTCATGAGCTTGCTTGACTGGCCTTCGTGCGAGCTTTGTCAACATCCTTTGGCGCACCTCACGACTCAATGTAAGCTGGCCTTACAACAGACTTTCGCGTATATGAATTGAGGTCAGAGTACTTGTGTTGAGCAGTTCCAAGTAGAGTTCAGAGGAGGGGGAGGTTCTAAACTGACTATCTGAATGGGAATATGAAGGTTAAGATTGTTTAAGGCGTTCCAGGGGCAAGATTGGTTGCGAAAGGCCTGTTTCGAAAGGTTTTAGGTATTGTTAGCTTGAGGGGACCAAGCTCTTAAATGTGGGAGGCATGTGGTGGATGAATGGTCGAGCACGTGTTTGCGGGGTAGCCCGAGTGTCCATCAGACCTTCAGTTATAAGGACCTAACAACAACACTCACTTCTTCAGTTCATTTCATTCATTCTTTTATAGATTAGTTAGTCTGAATATCATTCGGCCCAGTGTTCTCAGCTATCTATTCTATATCGTTTTGCCTTTTGAGCAATCACATTCCTTGAGTAGATTATTCAGTGTTGGTGGTCTTTTTGATATTAGCGTTAGGCTGAGTATTCCACCTCAACACAGATTAACTTTAAAGTACGCCAAGACAAGATAGTGTCGTAATAGGGATTTAATTACATAACAACTGTCCCTGCTCTTTCAGTATCCGTCGAAGGAGTATTTTTGACGATCATGCCCATGCGTACGGCCCAATCATCTCGCTTTGTCTCTTCAATCAAATCATTCGCGAGATCTAGACGCCGCATATACGACTTAGGTTCGCCGACTACCTTGATCAAGTGGCCATGCATTTGCAGTTCGTTTGTTGATGTATTTGCAATAGCTAAAAGACCGACTGAACCGATCAAGAGAGTAAGCAGCAAAATTTTGCCGAATTGGTTGATGTTACTTGCTAGAGCGGCGGCAAGATAAACAGTAACAGTTGCGATTGCAGTAACGCGGCTTTCTAGGGTCGTCTCATCCCTCAGCCACTGGCCAGAGGTCACTGCCTTAAGGTGGTCCACGAGGCCTTTCATTCTTATCCAGCGGTCCTGGCTTAGCAAAATGAGCAAGTCGCCTTTCGTATCTCCTTCAGACGCCCCAAACCACCCGAGCTTACTTCTGCGTGCTATCACGAAAGCATTGATAGCCCGGGCAAGGATGAGAATACCAACCACGGCGATTCCCCACCAGTCCCTCGTCAAAGCCATAAGTATGATGACTGCTATTCCCCATGCAACAGCAGTGAAGTATGCTAGTCCAGACCCGAAGTTTTGATTGTGTAACGGAACAAATTTCGATGCGATCTTCGTCCACCACTTCTCATCGTCGTGTAGCTTAGTCACCTCAAGAGTCGTCAGGTGGCCCGTGCGTCCTACTTTCTGGAGATAATACACCATGGCCGGGTTCTCCACCCGGAATACATAACCCGTTGTCATGGCCCCACAGGCCGGATGTTCGCCGCTATGGAGATCGGTAGCTCTTTGCTGAAGATGGATGCCGGGTACGAGGACGAAAAGGTCGAGAAGTGATGAAGTACCCGTTAACGCGGTGCGCTCCTGGATAGTGGTGAGATCGGCGAGAGCAACAAGGCCGGCAGCGTCTAGCGACATTGCTGGGGTCTTCGGATGGATTCGGACGACGTGCGTCATCTTGATAGCGAGAATGTTAGCGGGGGTTGGCTGAAGTGGAAGCTAGGTCACGTACTTTCTCAGGGAGGTACATTAACTGTTGCAATTCTGACGCCTTTTGGACAACCCAAGAGTTTCGCAGAACTGAAAGCATACCGTAGAAGCTTCGGTAGGCAAAACTTATGTCTGCACGTCGGTATGAAGTGTACTTTTCACTACGCAGTCTAAAGGGATGTAGGCTCAGGTTTTGCTTTTCCTGCCCCACTTCGCCGAGAAGGCTTTGGGCTAACAGGAGTAAGAAGGCGGAGAAATGGCTGCAGATTTATAACAAAAAGATTGTCTCAGTGGGTGTAGATACACATCTCGAAGCCTTTTGAATAAATGAGGGCTTGCTGATGCCTATCAAATGTGTCACGCTGCGCCCAAAAGAGACGCCTTGCCGCATGAAGGCGCTGAACAGTGAACCAATCCCACCTCGCAAACCTCTATCATCAATCCTCAGCTACGAGCGCCAAAATTCAGCCTTCCATAGAGCGACGCAGCCGCTGAGCGAAAACCAAGCCTGCGTCTGGTAAATGATCCCACCTGATCAAAGGTAGAAGATAAGGCATCGAAGACGCCTTTCTTGCCTTTCTTGCCTTTCTTTTGGTCAAGAAAGTCGCTGTTCACAATATTGTGGCGTTATTGGAGAATATCAGGCCCGCGAGACCTCTGCCTGAAATACTGTTGTGAGACTTCAATCTACTGATGTGAATTGGCCTCAGGCTGTCGTTTCAACCTAGTCGAGACTTTTTGCCTTACTGTTACTTCTAGCTTCCATACTCTAGGGATTGACCCGGCCCCATTGGCACTCCAACTATATGCGGCCATACGAATACTGGAGGCTGACACCCCTTGGGATCGGTCAGATACGCTTGCTCAAGTTGCACCCGGGAGAATCGAGCTCAGAACTAAGAGGCCAGCTGATTGTCCACACTATCAGATCGAGTGTCAACAGACCGGCAGCTAGTGCCCAGGAGAATAGCAGTGACGCGACTGGCGACGGAAAAGTCACAGAGGGGCCGCCCATAAACACCGAACCGAATCAGAGCGATTCATTACTTCAAAGCTACCGAGCCTTGTCCTATACTTGGGGAACTGATGCACCTACCAATAACATTACTATCATGCATGACAATGAGCCTTACACAATTCCCATTAAACCCAATCTGGAACAGGCTCTAATCCAGCTTCGATCTGATGAGGTTCACCTCTTCTTTTGGATTGACGCCCTCTGCATGGATCAGAATGATAGCGAGGAAAAGAGCGCGCAGATACCAATGATGTCTGAGATTTACAATAAGGCTGAAAGAGTGTGTATCTGGCTGGGTCGACAAGAAGGGAAAAGTGACCTTGCCATCGACTTCATCAAGCGATGTGTCAATCTAGATGATATCGATCACCTATGTTCCGATCCACAGTATGCTGAAGAGTGGGATGCACTTCTCTCCTTAATGAGGAGACCCTGGTTCAATCGGCGTTGGATTGTCCAAGAATTAGTGCGAGCGACCAAGGCAATCATCCACTGTGGGAATAAGTCTCAATCCTGGCAGGAATTTGCTGACGCCGTTTCTCTATTCTCATTCAAGCAGGATGACATTCGGCGGCTTTTCCTGCAATCTGAGAAGTACCACCACCATCCAGATTACATTGGAGATTTAGATGAACTTGGAGCGGTTAGACTTGTCTATGCTTGGGACAATGTCTTCCGTAAGTCGGAGGACGGCCGGATTCACGAGAACCTCCTTTCTTTAGAAGCTCTGATGTCGTTCTTAACTGTGTTTGAGGCATCTGATCCTCGTGATACACTGTACGCGATCCTTTGGCTGGCTAAGGATGCGAAACCAGCAGACAAACACGCCCCAGACTGGGGCCACATCTTTAGGACATTGCTCCAAGAGAATCTAGATACTTCGGGGCCGGTATTCGGTGACCATCTCCACGAATCCCCTCCCCCTTCACCAAGACCGAGATTAGATATTGCGCCTCGAAGAAGACGAGCATCCAGTATCAGCACGAGAGATGCGGATGGCTTGGAAGCAAAATCGGATTTTTTTGACCCTCCGGGTGGTAGCAGCTTTCCAAATCCAGAGCCAAGTGTTGTACGGGAAAACACTCAGCAAAAAGCCAGAATTGAGCCCTTGAAGGAGGATGAGCAGGAAACCCCAATGTCACCTACCTCTAAATCAACACAACCGCCACCCATAATTATCACTCAATCGACAACCGAAGATATTGCGGAAAGTTCAAAAGGTTCGAAAAAGACGCTGGAACGGGCACTGTCAAAAGATCAGGCGTTTAGGGCTAGGGGCGCACTTAAAAGGCTGATCGGGGGCATTCAAGACCAGAGGATTGTTGTGGACTACAAGAAAACCGTATTTGAAGTATGCCGAGACTTTTTGGAGTTTGTCATACCCAAATCCAAGTCCCTAGATATACTATGCCACCCCTGGGCGCCGGAGCCGGACAAGGATAAGAATGAGCCCCCGTTGCCGACATGGATTCCCCGTCTTTGCAACAACGCATTTGCTGTTGGGCCGAACCGAGCCTACCGGCGCGTGAACGCCGATCCTCTTGTTGGCAAGCCCGGCTTAGACATGAAGGTGTACAGCGCAAACAAAGACCATCCAGTCGCCTTCTGGGGAATGATGAAATACAATCCCCGCATCCTTGCGGTTCAAGGCTTCGTTATTGATAAAATCGGGCGCAGGTTCACGCCAGCTATCGAAGGGATCATTCCATTCAATTGGCTTGAAGCTGTGGGTTGGGCTGATACAAAGGAGTTCCCTCCGGACGTATTTTGGCGCACCTTAGTTGGGAACCGAGATGCGCACGGCAAGCGCCCGCCCTCGCACTGGAAGCGCGCGTGCAAAGATACTTTCAATCGACGGCCTCGTGGCGGGGACCTCAATAGCAAGGAGCTCCTCTCGTATGACTGCCCGTCAGCTATCTACCATTTCCTCAAACGTATGCAATGCGTAACTTGGAAGCGGAAGCTCGTCATGTTCCAGAATCACAAAACGCCGAGCCACTTGGGCCTTGCGCCTGCCACGGTGAAAAAAGGCGATTTAGTGTGCATTCTGCACGGGTGTAGTGTGCCTATTCTATTGAGGAAGCTTGTGGGCGGGAAGCCTGCGGTAAGACTATCTGCGGATAGCGAGGCTAAAGGGGATGTCTTGTATGAGTGGGTGGGTGAATGTTATGTCCACGGGTTTATGGATGGTGAAGCTACACGATTTAGAGAACAGGCTAGCCGGTTGAAGGGGAACTCACCTGAGGGTGACCGCCTGTCGAATCCTGGGGATAATGAGGAATTTCATATCATGTAGGTCTCTACTTTGCGATAAGGGTCGAATTTCAGCAGCGCTCTCTTAAATTGTGAATATGTACGGAGCGTGACGGCTAGGATGCAGGGCTTTCGATTATCGGCTAAATATTGTGGTGGAATAATCCGATGAATGATCGAGCACGTGTCAGCGGGTAACCGATTGTCCATCGGACCTTCGGCTACCCGCTGTCACAGAACGAAGTTGAGGGCTAATGAATACACGTGTTGTGCTGTAAGGAGAGGAAGCTCTGCATTTGGAGTCAGGCGCTCAACCCGGAATCGCCCCTAAGCTATTTAGGGACAAGCGAAACTTTCGAGACTACTAGGAACTTCTAAGCCAATCATAGCGCATTAAACAGCGGAGGGGCGATTCTGTCCTGAGTGTCTGAGGGAAAATGGTAGCTAGTTGTTTGTATATCGGTTCGTCTGTCAGCCATTGATCTCACTATTTTCAACTGTGTACTTCTCTCCTTAATACCCCCTCAACCCTGTCAAAATTACTATCATTTGAAAGCGTTTCTTCTATTCTATAAAATGCATCCAAACAAAGGGTGAATTAAACAAAGGAATTAGTAGTAAATAATTAGTTAGCACAAAGGTGTTGTCTAGTTAATGCTTTGTTTAGTGAAAGGATCAAGACAACTACTGTGCAATTGCTTTCACCTAGTTTTCCTCTCTAAATAGGGTACTTGTGTCACGGTAACCATTGTGGTTCCCCTGACAAGCTCGCTTCCCCTGACACGTTACGCGACACCTTGGCTGCGCACGAGCCCAGCACAATCTGTATATAGCCTGGCAGAGAAACTCTCCTTCCTCTGCATCTGACGTCTTGAACCATCACGACAGTCACACGTAGCAATCAATCCCTGAATCTGATACTTGATATCTAGTGTTCATACCTGAATGCCTCGTCGCCGTGACATTAGGGTAGTTAGGGTTAGGGAGGAGGAAGGGGAGGACAGGGTGAAGGTGGACAAGGTGGTTGTTGTTAGGAGGAGGAGAGTGGAGACTTTGAGAGCTCCCTCTCTAACCCCAAGGCGAATCTCCACGGAATATCGAGTTGATCCGCATTCACTTTACCGCGGTTGGACAGCATGATGTTATCTAAGCCAAGTGTGAACTTGAGAGAACATTCTCAGTGTCATTAATATGGCTAAGGGGTCAGGCTGTTCTTATGCTCTCTAATCATGAATTCTTTTGTGACGATGAACTTTTCAAGATCATTTACTGAAGAGCTCGGAATAAGGTGCTTATTAATATGCTCGTTTCTAGTCCACTGCTCGTTGGTCAATCAGTGATGTCCAAGTCCTTAGTCTAGCCCTAAGATGGGCAAGTTGCTATTTTCATGTTCTTGTGCTTGGACGCGAAGGCCTCTACTAAATCTTGTGTCGCAGGAACGAATGCGCAAGCGGCTCAAAAACTCATCAGCGTCTGCTAATAAATGACAGGGCGCTCACGACTAACTATGCCCTCTAGCCATTACCAGGACGATCCGTTATTGTCGAGGTCGCCGCACTAGGGGCTTTCTTCACCAGCTTGTTCGAAATCAGTCTCCTTATCTTCCCCTAGACAATCACCGTTCTCTTCCAGAATCTGGTAAAAAGTGCCCTTCTCGCTCTCGCCTTCATTCTCTTATTTCCCTCATTACCCTCGTGCACTTCATTCTCGATGCCTTCAATCGCATCTTCATTCTCCACTTCCATTATCAAATCCCTTTCCATCCTATCCAACACGCACGCCTCCGTCCACTCCTTAAACCCCAACTTCATCCTCTAGTGCCTAAGTAGAACCCCACAGCACGACCGACATCTCCCTTCGGCCAGACAGCCTTTACTCTATTTCTCAACGTCGAGCCGTTCCGAAATTCTGGCAGATTACGTCCAAGGTGGCGTGAAATGCATGGAATTGTATCGCAGACAGTGTTTGCTCTGAACTGCGCAAGCGCGAAGGCGATGTCGAAGTTTCGCGCGTGGCTCACTTAGACCACTGCTTTCTTGATGGACACGGAGAAGCCCAAAACATCCTGAGCACCCAGCGGAATCCCGCATTTGTCCGCAGTGTCTGGACATCCCAGCGCAACCATAGTCACGTCAGTGTCCGTGGGCCGCGTTTCTTGGAACGCAATAATGAGCCGCTTGTACGTTTGGCAGAGAGGAAGGTAGCTGTCAACTTGCGTGCAAAGTCCGAGCAACCGACTGGGCAATGTTCTCGTTCATTTGACGTTCGTTTTGGTGTAGTGGCAATGAACTTGACGTTGAAGAAGAGACGGTAGGAGGTTGAGACATCTCTGGATGGCTTCACTTTTACGCTCCGACATCACAGAATAGCCAGGGCAAGAAGGAGTAGGAAAGAGAAGAGTCTTATCGTATATAAACCGTAGGATGCGAGTAACACTAACCAGAGGGATGGATCAAACACGAACATCAATACCATTGCCTCGCCACGATCTATAAAAACTCCAGCCAAAGAGACATCATGCGTCGCCCATCCAAGCACCACGTATTAGTGTCGTTTGACTGTGATTCGCAGAAAAAATCCTTTCTTGTCATTGTCGTTGTCATTGTCCTTATCACAGATAGGGACTCGAAGCCGCGCACTATCATCGGACCCAAGCCGCCCAAGCCGCCCTGTTTTGCCACGCCCGCTTCACCTGCGGGTTTGGGTGCTTGCAGCTGTCAGAAACATTGTCGTGGTTGCAGCCGGCTTACAAGTCGTGGGACTTGCCGGCCGAATCGGCTTTAGCGCGGAGGTTGGCGGCGGTCGAGCCACTCTCGAGGAAGTAGCGTGAGAAGACGGGCTGGATGAAAGATCGGAAGATGATCTGGGCGCCACTACCCATTGTCAGTCCGAAAACGGCAGGTGTTCAGTCATGAGACATACGCAGTCTGGGGAAGAGCCATCCAGAGGATCAGGACGAATTTGAAGGTGTAGTAGAAGGCTGGGCAAGATCAGCTGTGTTGCGAAATGTCCTTATCGCGAAGACATACGGAACCAATAAACTGCGTTGACGGCACTTTCAAAGACACTAGCGGGGTCAGTACCACGGTCGCAAACTCCGGTGCAAAACACTGCACTTACGTCAAGAAAGCATAGGTGACCCAATACTATACCAGAAATTAGCCAAGACGTGGATGAACAGCCATGCGGGAGAATTGGAGCTGTTTCACGGATTCGAAAAGGACACTGGGGGCCTTACCGTCAACCACTGCAACGAGATTAGCATGCTGTGCGAAACACAGTCCTGCGACAGCTGCCGCAGCACTTCGGAATGTACGCACCTGAGTATCGTCGACCTTGCTGGCACTGAACAGCGCATTCAGCGAGTAGTAGCCGGGAATGATGAATCCCGCGATGTTAACGAGGAATGCGCCGGCGATGTTGAAGAAGACCAGGAAAAAGTAGAGGGCCCCGAGGCCGAGGATGGCATAGACCTTGGGCACCGACGTCTGCTTCTCAAAGTTGTTGAGGGCGGGGTATTTGGACAGCTGGAGAACACGTTGTGGTTAGCAAGCTGGAACTCATGGCAGAGAGCGCGACAGCGCTGAGCTGTCGCTGCGTTGCAGCACGTGCCCGGGGGTTTTGGCCGCCCGGGAGGCAGAAGGAAGTGGGCTTACCTCTTTGTCGAGCTGCGACAAGTGAGCCTGGGCTTTATCTTGGATAGACATGGTGGAGGATGCGGTGGTTGTCGTTGCAGGTGTTCGTAGATGCGGTTGTGGGTGCGGTGGAGAATGCGGCGGGCACGCTTGGGCTGCTTGCTGGGTGGGATGTGGGTGTCTTTGTGGAGGAGAGGAGGAGAGAATCAAAGGGCAGGGCAGTTGATTGTGGGATGCGGGTGGGTCGCAGCGTCATCGCTAAATACGTCAGCGCTTTCACGAGCCAAACAGCGCACAGCAGTTGGCGGCCGTCGAGCGGCGTCTACACAGGCGGGTGCGCGCCTGCATTCTACACTGCCGGCAGCTCTGGCGCCGGCATGCACAGCACCCAAGTGTCGCCGAGAGCAGCGCGCAAAGTGTCGCCGAGGGCAGCACCCGCAGCTTTATTTCGGCAGGGCGGAGGTGTTCGTTGGCGGTTCCGCCGTTCGGCTGCGTCTAATTGGGAATGGCATGGCACGTGACCCGCGGCGAAGTCAGCAAAGGCAGGTACCGAAGCAACCGCCGAGCTCAAGGTAAACATCACAACAACAAAGGGACGCTCGCCAGGGACACCCCCCCCGCCCGCCACGCTCTGCTGGACTTCTCTTATCCGCTTCTCGTTCCTTCGTCTATGCCAAATTGCCTGCAACGACGTATTTTATCGCCTCGTCGCCGCTTCGACCCTGACCAAACAAACGCCAACAGTCGCAGAAATTCGCCAGGACTCGACACAGCAACCCATCCCACCCCCCAACGAGACGCACTACTAATCCCGCCCCCTCGCGCGCCCTAGAACTAGATAGCTACAGCACAGCCGCTGTGTGTACACATACCGCCTCTGGCACTGGGGTTGCTACTCAACTCGCATTGTTTGGGTGGTAAATAAACACCGCGCAAAATCCATCACCAGGGTCCGCGCACAATGCCAAACAACATCCGACGCTCGAGGTCCAACACCTCCATGTCGGTCAGGAGCAATCGACCACTCTCCCGCGCATCGACGACGAGCATCCGCTCCTTCGACCAGCACAGCCAGTCGCACGGCAACCAGGCTCAGTTCCAACAGCAGCCGCAACCACCGCAGCACCAGAACAACTACCCGCACCCGCAATACAACGCGAGCTACCAATCCCTCGAGCCCATCCTCCAAGCTGCGAACCATGTCAGCCAACAAGATGGCATGCCAATCGAGGCGATGCAGCAATTGATCGGATATGCTGCAGACTCCGCACCTAACCCTGGCCATCCAAACAACCTTGGTTCGCATTCCTTCGACCAGAGTCACAATGCCCACGCGCTTCAGATGGCCATGGCCCAGCAGCAACAGCAGCAGCAGCAATACGCACCTGCACCGGTTCAGGCAGAGGAGAAGAAGAAGAAGGGCGCTGCGACTGGAGCCGCGACCAACGACAAGGAATTGAGAGAGATGTTGGTCTCTAATGAGTCACGGGAGCTAAAGGATGTTGCTGCCGAAGTAATTGCCATGGACAGGACCTCCAAGGCCGAGAAGTCCAAGCAGCTGTTTGCCATGCTTTGGTGAGTTGCGCAGCTTTTGGGATCAAGGGAGGTGCTCACCATCCTACAGGTTGAAATCCGTCTGTAGGACCGCCAAAACCTCAGTACCCCGTAATCGAGTATACTCCAAATACGCAGAACGATGCGGCACCGAACGCGTCATACCACTGAATCCAGCATCTTTTGGAAAGCTTGTGCGTGTCATCTTTCCGGGCATCAACACTCGACGCCTGGGCGTTCGAGGAGAATCAAAGTATCACTATGTGGATCTTGCCTTGATCAACGACACCGACGATGCAGATGACACCCGACGACCAGCGACTGCACCCTTGGAGCAGCATGGGCTGACTCGGCAGAATTCCATAGCGCCTACCCTTGACTTCAAGTATGCGTCCCGCTTCAAGTCCATTTTGGTGAGAGAGATATAGCTGACACATTCTAGTGCCATGTCACGCGCACCTGCAGATACCGCTGCCTTCCCTCCCCAAGACCAGGTGTTCGAGTCCAACAGCGGCTACAACTCACAAGGATCCTCCAAAGGCCTTTTGTTCACCAACATCTATGCATCCTCTTATCGCCCAACTACCCGCCAGCCAACCTCTTTTACTTACGAGTGCGAGCTCAAGTTTCCGACACCAGACCAGTTGGAGGTCCAAGGTGACCCGAACGTGGAACTCCCAGATATCACCCCCTATCTCCCTGCTAGAACAGATCCCGATCTGGTTGGAGCCCTAGTTGCGTTATACCGCACCCACTGCACATCCCTTGTGGACGCGGTCCGGTACTGCAAGGACAAGCAGTTTTTTCGGCTTTTCAACTCCTTCCATGGCACACTGACTCTGCCAGTGCAGCGCCTGTTTGCCCAGCCCGAGCTGGCTCCCTGGATAAAGGAATGCGACTGGCTTATGTACCAGAAGATGATACGCAACATCTCTCAGCTCACCCTGCAAGTAGCTCCTCCTTCCGTGCTAAAGTTCCTGGATACCGTGTCCAAGACTCTGCATCCCCACCTCAGCAAAATTTTCGGCGCTCTCCCGCTGCATGTTCTTGAGGCGAAACTCGAGCCCGCAACCGTTTTCGCGCATCTGCTCCGACAGATGCTCCGAGTCAATTCAACCGCACACGCAGCAGCTGCTATGTTGGTGCCAGACGAGAACCGCGACAAGATGTGGGCAGACTGGATGGCCTATGTGAACCTGAAACGCATTATCGAGAACGAACTGCCCCAGTCGTGTGGGCATGAGCAGGTCTTCAACATACTCAAAACTGAGATCCGCGGCCTACTCACCCCTCTCAAGCCGGAGATGTGGTTACCAGATGGTACACTCTACCACGATGACTCGCCAGATGCCAGCGATGCCACGAACGAGACAGTTATCCATCGCATAGCAGCATTTCTAACACACCTTCCCACGAGATTTCCACATGCTCCTGCTCGGACGTTATTGCACTGCATCAACGCGCTCGGATCCGCTGTCGTCCGCGAAATCACGGTCGAGAATGGCACCAGCTTCCAGGGTTGGTGGCTAACAAAGGTGTTCATTGACGAGATGGCACAATGGTTGGCATCGCTCGGTGGTTTCCTCGCCCACAGCCCGCCCAATTGGAACTCCATCTCATACTCCCCCGGGATGATGAATGACCCCATGAACGCGGGCATGGCGAACGGAAGTGGAAGCAACAACGAGAGCCGATACAGCAGCATGGACGCCGAGTTTGGCCCGACCCAGAATTTTATCACGAACAGTAATGTTCACATGCAGGATGCGGAGAATGCTAACCCAGAAAGTGAGTCTTTGGTTCATTCCCTTTTGTCCACGCTTTGGTAGTTGACTGACACAAGATGAACAGTCCATTCTCGACGAAATACTCAACAGTACGAACCATTGAGCTTCAACATCGATCTCGATCTCCCAACATCGCAGCAAGAACAAACCCATGACGACAGTGCAATCGCTCTTCTTGACGACGGCCTCGACTCCAAGTTCGCTTCCACTATGCACCAGCTGCAGACCCATCTCGCCCAAATTTCTCCCGTAGTCAGCTAGTTTCCTGGCCATTTTTGATATCCCTAATCGTATTCCTATCAACCCCGACCGAAACCTGCGCTGGCTGCCCACCGCCTCTCTAGACCCCGCCCCGTCATTTATGCGCTACGACGTCTCCGAAGTTATGAACACACCCAAAAGCCACGGCTGAACGTCCAGGATCGTCACTTGTTATATACACTTTAATTTTTGCACATTTGGAATGGGCTTGCACGGCGCTTGCTGTGTAGTCGTTGTTTGGTCCCCTTAGGCTTTCCTTTCGCCATGTTGGATGCGGGCTTTACCCTTTGTGATCTTGCCGTCCAGAGGTTTCTTGTGAACGGGGGACTCGGGCCGGCGTTTGGACACTGTGCGTGACGGTTAACGCTTTTGTTTTTAGATCAGGGTGTTTTGTCTTGCTCTTGCGTTGCCTTGCTTTGCAACCTAGGCGGTGTTATGCGATGTGATGAAGGTGTTGGTTGAATTTGTATTTTCTTCTTGTTCATAGCTTTGATGAGATCCCTGCAAGGTGCAAGGTTTCGAAGGGTTTGTCTGTTTGTTCCCATGTAGATGAACATTACATATAAGGTCTCTGTATGCAAGAGCTTGTTTGAGGTTGCACGATCGTCTGCTTGTGAACTTGGAGTGCGTGACGTCGGAAAGTGCGGACCACACCTCTTCTACACCTTTGCAGGCAAATATACTGGCAAAAAAAACCACTTGCAGGTTCGGCGAATGATTAATACCAAAACCACATGAATTCTTTTCTTTTCATCATTCATCATTACATCTCAATCATTTTTTCCGTTCATCCATCTCCTAAGTCCGATAATCACCGTTGATAGTAACATACTCATGACTGAAATCGCACGTCCACATTACCGCACTCTCATCATACTTCTCGCTCAACCTTACCACAATCTGCAAATCCTCCTCCTTCAGTATCTGACTCGCCCTCTCCTCGTCCACTTGCTCTGGCTCGCCCTTGACGAGTAACTTCAACTCCTCGCTCCCATCGCTGGGCACAAACGACACGGATGTCTCTTCCGGCACGATGGACGACACCCCCTCTGCATAACCGGTTGCGCAGAGTATACGTCCCCAGTTTGCGTCTTTTCCGTAGAGTGCGGTTTTGACGAGAGGCGAGCGCGCAATGGTGGATGCGACGCGTTTTGCGTCCTCGTACGTCTTTGCTTTCTCGACCTTGATAGTTACGAATTTAGTAGCGCCTTCTCCGTCGCGGACGACGAGTTTCGCGAGGTCGATGGCGAATTCGGTGAGCACTTCTTGCATAGCGGCGAAGTCTTCGGGCTCTGCGGTGGCAGAGGTGATGGTCTTCCCGCCCGCTGCGCCGTTGGCGAGGATGGCAACTGTGTCATTAGTGGAGGTGTCCCCGTCAATGGAAATGCTGTTGAAGGACTTGGTGATGGCGGATGTGAGAAGGGATTGCAGAGGGGTCGCGGCGATGGGCACATCAGTGCAGATGATGCCAAGGAGGGTCGCCATGTTGGGGTGGATCATGCCGGCGCCCTTGGTCATGCCAGCAATGTGGTACATGGATGTACTGCTCGGAAGTGTGAATGTGCGGGAGAGGAGCTTAGGGAAAGTGTCTGTGGTGCAGATCGCGCGGGCGGCGCTCATCCAGTGGTCGTGCGACCCTCCAAGGTTGTAGTATGCGGTTGGTAGCTTGTCGACGATCTTCTGGATGGGGAGACGCTGTCCGATAACGCCGGTGCTCATCACGATGCTCCTCGAACCCTGGCCGTCGTCTTCGCCATTGCTGTCTTTTATGAAGCACTCGTCCATCTTTTGTCCCATTGTAATTGCATCCTCAATCCCACCCTTCCCCGTCACCGCATTTGCACAACCCGAGTTCACCACCACGGCTCTGACGCCCTCTCCATTCCGCCTTTTAAGCATCTCCCTGCTCACTGTGACGGGTGCCGCCTGGAATTTGTTCGTGGTGAAGACTGCTGCCCCAGTGCATGGTGACTCCGAGGCGATGAGCGCGAGGTCGTCGAATCGTGTATTAGAGGCTTTGACGCCGACGTGTGCACTTCCCGCACTGAAGCCCAGCGGGTAGGTGCCTGAAGTCGGAACATACTTCTTCTTGGAGAGCGGGATCGAGGACTCGCCCGGCGCGGAGTAGGCGCGCATCTGGCATCGAGGGGTGAGGCGTGCGAGGAGCCGGGCATTGGGCCTTGCGAGAGCCATTTTGGGGGTTCTCTGTACTGGCCAGAGAGTTAGGGATTGTTGAATCGAAAAGGACGAATGAGGGAGAGCAATCAGACAAGCTTCGGTAGTTTCACAGAGGTCGTCCGACCAGAAACGAAAGCTCCTTCAAGGTGCAATTGAACATCACGTACCTGCACGACTTAATTATACACTCTGCTGTTCAGTAAGAAATGACTCAATTGCTACGCTACGCCCTACGATATACAAAAGAAGAGAATTCGCGTCCCCGGACCAGCATGTCAAAAAAAAATTCCAGACAAGTCATGACCGTTATCGCATCCCGCCGTGCCAAACCCAAAACGCCCTAGCCTTCATCCTTCAGCCTTGATTCCCCGCTAGCTGCCGTTCCAGATCACGGCCCACCATCACACCTCCGATCGTCGACCCAACCAAATAACAAAATACCGCTAGACACCGCGTGAAGTTCCTCCGGTCGTGATTTGCGATTAGCGGTGCAGCGAGAAAGAATGCAACGGCTGTGGGGAGTGCCGCGGGGATCGACACTCGGAGCCCGGGAAGGAGTGGAAGGAGGAGCGGCGCGAGCGTGGCTGGGATGCAGTTTGAGAAGTAAAGGATGAACACGTGCACGAAGGAGAGCAGGAGGCTGAGAGTGAGGAGGATGTTCTCTGCAGGCTTAGTGGGCGGAGGCGGAGGTGGTGTGGGTCTGAATGTGGGCCAGGATATGGGAACGCCGTTGATGGTTGTGACGGGGAGGAGCGGTGTCTTTTCTGAGGTTCGGGAGCCCGAGTACGATCTTGAAGACCTCGACATGGTGGAGACTCCGCTTGGCGGCGGAAGAATGTGGTACCAGGAAGAATCAAAGGGAAGTAACTGATCTGAGATCAATTGCCGATTGTTGCTTTGGTCTCTAAAGAGAGCAACGTGAAGTGAGTGTAATCAGGTAGGCAAGTCTGTAAACGAGTGACTAGTGATTGCTTCAATTTGCACCCGCGTTCTTTCTATGGGAATATATATACTATCAACCTCACATATGTAGGGCGAAAGAGACTTCTTACCACCCGCCCTGTTGTCCCGCCGCAAGTCCGCTTAGCCAAGACGGGATCCGTACTTCTGCACAACTTGTAGATACCCGGTATCAGAGTTGAGAACGCAGGTCTATGTCTCTTTACCCGTTATACACTTCGCGGGGTATAGTGATCGTCGCGA
This sequence comes from Beverwykella pulmonaria, assembly GCA_001599595.1. Taxonomy (NCBI): domain Eukaryota; kingdom Fungi; phylum Ascomycota; class Dothideomycetes; order Pleosporales; family Melanommataceae; genus Beverwykella; species Beverwykella pulmonaria. The sequence continues at coordinate 1,118,660 of BCHH01000011.1, read as the reverse complement.
TCTACTCGTCCTCTACTAGCTTAACCAGTATCTACCACGCACTTGTCCAACTAGTTAAGAGGCATCTCACCAAGACTATCGTGACAATAGCCAGAAAGTCAAAGCCAAAGCCTAAGCCAAAGCCTCTGCATTTGGCGCACACCCTAGCTACGCACCCCACTCCGCTCCGCTTAGCAGGCATCCGAAGCAAACCATCACAACCATTATACATCACCGATCCGTCCAAACGGCGCATTTGGATTTACCCTTGGCACGTTTCAGGTCCTAATCGGGAGGTGAGGGGTGGGCCAAGTAACAATAAGCGGCGCGCCTAGCCCTGCGCTTGGAGTACCCCGGTAGTTCGGGTATCTACAATGGGTAGAGATGTACTTGTTGAGATGTCTCGCACATCGGATGGCTGGGTGGCTTTTGAAAGTGAGTGCGGCACGGCGAAATGATTTGTTTTCCAGTGCTGGAGGGTGCGGGGGACCGAACGGCATTGCTGTTATACTTACAAGCCGATGGAGGCTGAATAGAACACCAGATTAGGCCAACGCGTTGCATTGTTTTACAAGTATAGGCTGTACATGTAGAGATGCCAAAGCCATCCATTAGATACTGTTATTACCATTGCCCGTCACGAAATGATCATTGAACGATGATTGCACGTATATTTGTTGGGTGGGGGTAAATTGGTGGCTACCTTTTAAGGACATACCAAAATGCATGATGCGGAGTAACTACGATGGTCACCATAAATGAAATTTACAGCGCAGGATATATACTGAATAGCTTATTGACCACAGAGAGAGTGTGAGTACGATTCTCCGATGCTACGAACAGAGGTGAAGGATAAGTGCTTTAAAAGCGGCTGGGAGCCAAAACCTGCAAGCGATAGTGTGTCGCGTGCATCCATTCTCTCTTAATTTGCTATGCGCCACCAAACTACAACGGCGTAGTTGTCTTCAATGCAGGGTAAATAGTGGCGCGGTAGAGAAAGTACAATACACGGCAAGGCGATATTCGGGGGGCGTTTGCGGCAAGATTGCTGATTGGGAGGCGTGCGGTTTGAAGAGTGTCGATAGGAGCATGGGTTTTTTTTCCTATGCATGATTGGGGCTGTCTCATTATTTGAGCTACAAGGCCGCCGACTATACATTCTTGATTGGGCTGTGCCGGCAGAACGACTGAAGAGCCTGAAGCGGACTGCTAGGATTTAGAAGCGCACGACATATTTGAACTCCAATTCCTCGGGTAGATTTAGGAAAAAGGAAGAGGTGTAGGCACAGCCAGTGTCAGCGGCGTCCGTCGAAGCATGTTAGCACCGGTACATATCCCCTGGTGCTAACTCTGGGGTCCGAGGCTGCGGCTATGGCTTCTGGGTAGTATGGTTCTGGCTCCTTCGACGGTTGAATGAATAATTCGCAGAAAGATCTTTGGACATAGTGCAGTGGGAAATGAAATAGGATTCACAAAGGTATGTAGGAGGAGTCGTATGATAAAACTTAAGGTGTGCCACGTAAGGCTAGAAGCCGAGGCACAACCCTCATTCTATCGATGGAAGAGACGAGCGCTGCGACTTTCAATTCGTCGTGAGACGTTCTGCCTAGTTGAAGGTGTGATAAACAGCGACAGAAAGGGGCTTGCAGGTGCGGAAATGATCGAGGAGAGGGAAAAGATAGGAAGGTAGGAAAAGATATTTTGGACACATATCCGCACGAACATGTTGCCCGTGGATGCATTCTGAGATGCGGGTAGCAGGTTAGGCCGTGATAGTGAGATGAAATCGCTCCGTGGCTGGCGTTGGTGTTTGGAGAGTGACCGAGACCAGCGCCAGCGCTAAGCCTCGTTCATGCAACCGTCTCGGGAACCAACAGCTAGCATGCTCCACCTTCTGGTTCGAGCTCCCCACTTCAGTCTATCCTCGGATTTGGGATCTGACCTCACTGCCTCCTCCGCCACGAGGAAATCTAATCTTCTCACGATGCGTTATTGCCCGAGATCTCTTGGGGCTCTGCTCTAGCAATGCCGCTCTTTCGTGGCCTACCCAATGCTCACCTCACAACGCAGTGAAGATGTATCGCAATACCTATAGCCGTCATGATCGCGCTCATGCACTTTCCGTGATGCTAGGCTTGCACGCAATATCCGGGGCAGTGGAGGTCCGGAATAGGCAATCGCGATGAATACCGGGGCGAAGGATACGATTCTCGTGCTGCTGACGCGCAGTACCAACGGCGTTTGCCCGCAGACTAATTTCTTTACAGCCTTACACCCTCATCTATCCTATGCAATGCTGAGCATGGGGCCCCCTAGGATGTCCGTACTCCGATATGGCGCACCCAAACGGCGTTCATACCATACAGCCCCTCCCCCGTCCTGTGTATACGAATCTGTTGATCTACACTTCTCCCCACGACACGACTCTTCATGCATCCCACGTCCCGTCCAAATCGAGTGGCATACTCCCGGTAACGAGGCGTTTGAAGGGTTCAGCTGTTGAGGATATACGAAGTCGACTTCAACGCCAATATGAGTCCCTACCCCACCGTCCTGCCAACGCGTCGTGAGCGAAGAACACGGCGCCAGGAGATGATAGCAGAGACACGCGCACCGAGGCCAACCGCAACATCAACACGATCTAACAACCTGGGTCCTTTGACGACTGCCTTCATTCCACCACCGCATTGCTCAAAACCTGCTCTTGCTTGCGCAACATGTTCGTCCGCAAGGCAAGCCCAACTATGCAGGACGCAGCTCAATGGCCAGAAATCGGAAGATGATACGAAGTGCTGGCCTCAAGCGACGGCGTATCCCAGCATGGAACCACAGGCAGTATTGGGGGGTATGGGTTTCTACTCTCCTGGTATACTATGTCCAACGGGATACTCGACTGCGTGTATGGCCTCCAGCCTTGCACAACCTGCCCAGACAACGGCATCGAAAAAAGGAGGCAGCTTCCAGTTCCCCTTAGAGGCGGGAGAGACGGGAATAGGATGCTGTCCAACAGGATACGCCTGTGGGAGAGTCGGGAATCAACAGACATGCACTCAGGTGGCCACTTCGACCAAGATTGATGTCATGACCTGCGAAGGGTCAACCATGGAAACAATAAACGCCTTCGCCATTCCATTTTCCAAAGACGCAAAAACAATTACCGCATTTACACTCTACGCACCTATGATCCAACTCGTCCGAAAAACAACCGATCTCCAACCACAGGCCACAGCCATCCCATCTTCAACCATCGCCTCTTCAAAACAAACACCCAGCTCGGCTCCATCATCAGCCCCTGCCCTGGGACCAACTTTCTCCACCTCGAACAAGCTCTCCAAGACCGAAATCGCGGGCATAGTCATAGCTTCCATAATTTTTTCTCTCTGTCTTCTCTCCATCATCGCTTATTTCTTTGTACGGAAACGTCTTCCAACACACCCTTCCTCTGCCGAAAAATCCAAAGCCATCAACTCGTCCTCCTCCAGCACCACCACCACAGGATCCTCTCCTTCAACAACGCCCAAAGTGCACTCCCTAAACGCCTTCAGCACGCCCATATCCAGGTCCTCCCCGAACGACCCACATCACAAACACTATTCCGCGTACGAACACAGTTTCCCCAATTCGCCCCCTATGGCGTCCACCACACCTACGGGACAAATACAACTCGACACGGAAGTCGCGCGCTTCGGGCGCACGCTAGGCGTAGAAGACGACCTCGAGTCGCCCATCGACGGGACGTCCCCCTTCCGGCTCAAGCGCGGAAACACGAACAAACTAAAACGTGATAAATCGTTTTCGCGTCCACGGGTACGAGAGCACACGCGGAGTAGGAGCGTGAGTCCGCTCGCGAAGGAAGAGGGTGGGGCCGAGGAGTGGGACGAAGTAATTGAGGGCGGGGTGCTGGATAGAAATGTCAGTGCTGTTACGGAACCCGGGAGTAGGAAGGTGGGACAGGTCATGGAGAGAGTGCCTGAGGTGCAGGATAGCAAGGGAGATATGGGGACGTGGAGAAGCAGGAAGGCGAGTGTGGTTAAGATTGTGGCGACGACGCCGCCCGGAGCCGCAATGTAGGTTGAATGTCTAATCTTCGTGTTAATATATTTGATGTTTAGTATTTTTGGAATGGGTGGGGGATGCAGTTATGATGGCATGGATAGGAACAGGTGGCTGTACAGTACTTGGACTAAGGAGGGTTGATGTGCATAGTGTTCTTTGTAGATATATCAGCACGTCAATATACGATACCATATTACAACAAACACACAATCTTTCCGTGGCCTCTGGCAGACGCTCCTAACAGAGACTCAACCTACTGCCAGCCCACATCAACTATATACAGTGAGTAAAAGGACCAGCTAGATTCTACACTACCCTGTTGTATGTGCTATATCTATAAATACCAAGTTCAACTTGACGCTTTCCACTCTTTGTAGACAACAACAGGGCTTGTGGGTTGTAAGGCCAAGTGACGGACCGGAAATGCATTACTGAATAGCTGTGTTCCACCCCGGGGCTCTCTAGCCGCATAGCAAAAGGCAATCGCGACGATATGACGCAAAATGGAAGGGAAGAATTTCAGAAATGTATACAGGGCTTCTCTTAGTGGCAGCTTTATGGACGCAGTGTTGCTCATTCAGAATCTCAGTTGGATTGGAATGGGTAGTCTACGTACTCGAAGCGCCATAACGCCAGCCCAGTAGATTTGTTGGCCCTTGGGTATCCATAATCCTATCTTCACGCACAGTATGAGCACTCTTCTCTTGCCCTCGGCAACCTCCGCTGCCCGGCTAGTAACAGCAGCCCCGTGACTGTATAATTTCCTCGCCCACCCACTGCCGGATGGCTATTTTCGGTCATAACGCTATCTCAGCTCGTGGCATCGACCAAGTACGCAGCACATTGCAGAAATGTCAAATGGGTCCTTCAATCTCCCGACGAGCACCCTCTGCACCCGCAGTTCACGCACTGAATGTCGTGGCTCTCGGTGAGCTGTTTTTTGGGCACGCGGCAAATGCACGTGGAGCGGAAGTTCGTCTCGTTGGTCTGGATGCAGCGTACGCAGCACAGCTATCACCCGGTTAGTACACATCCCAAAACACATCTCCAGAACCCCAAATTCACGTACCTTCTCATAACCCTGCTTCTTCCACTTCGCAATCAGCATGGCATCCGCATACCCATTCTTGAGCAGCCAGTCGTAGAGCTGCTTGCTGATGGCCTCCTTCTCGTAGTACATGTCGTAGATGTATTTTGAGCGCTGGTGCGTGATTTGGAAGATGGGCCAGAGCATTTCGTGTTTCTTTTTGCCGTCGTGCGAGGCGTTTTCTGCGTCTTTCATCTTGTTCTGGAATTCGAGGAGCGTGTCCTCGATATCTTCGAAGCCGTCCGGAGGCGGTTTCTTCGAGCGGCCGGCGGTTCGTGTGGGTGGCATTTTGGGGGAACGGTTTGAGAGGCGTCTTGGTGTGAGGGAGGATGAGGGCTAGACGGGCAAGAGCTGGGGATTTGTTCGCGAGTTGTGGTGGTGGGAGTGAGGGGCGAAGGTTGGTGGGATGTCTGCGATGAGATAGAGTAAGCTGCATAACTTTATGCCCGCACTAGCCATGTCTTGGCATGGACCTCCACCTCAGAGCCGCATCGTCAACAGCGCGCAACATCCGTCCAAGGTCCCCAAGCTCCGCAGCCTACAATGATCAATCCCACCTACCTGGCCCAGCGCACGCGCTCCTGTACGTCTACTCTCTATCCCTCCAACCTCGAGTCATGCTAATCCCTCCCAGCCGTCAATTGGAGCGATGCGAAACGGCGGGTCATCCACTCGTACCGGGACTGGCTCCGATCTGTATGTGTTCCCCCTCACCTCTAGGCGGATATGGGTTCAGAAATTAGAGGCCGGGAATGGAATGGAATGGAGGCGGGATCGGCTGTTATGTTGAAGGAGACACGCTGAGGAAGCTATGCAGGCCCCGGAGATCCAGACCATGTACACACTGAACCTCCCCGTGTCGACCATCCGAACCAAAGTGCGCCAGGAGTTTGAGAGACATCGATATGTGAATCAGCTGCGGACAGTCGATATGCTGCTGTTCAACAGCCACCAGGAGTTCCAGGTACAACACAGCCCGCTTCCTCAACCCATCCCGACATTATATCCGAGGACCATGGGTTAGGCTAATGGATGGCGTATTATAGGAGACGCTCAACTTCTGGAAGCAGCTCTCACAGGTGATGAAGTACTTCCACGCTGAAGATAATCCGGCACCAAAGCTGCCGAGCAACTTCATCAATGGGTTCTTGGAGGTACGCATCTCACGCCACATCCCCATAACCAATTCGTACACATCTAATGAATATACCAGGGCCGCAACTGAACACCCCACGTTCACGTAGAGAAAAAAAAAAGATAGTGTAAATAGCCACAATACCATTCCTATTTGATTTCCTTTCCTTTCCGGTCCCCAAGCGCCAGCTATCAAACGCCTACAATGCATGCCATCGTGCTTCTCCTTCCACGCGCTGCGGGTCATGACGTATCCATTCGGTGCACAAACTCCTCTCTTGCAGCCTTGAACTTGTCCTCCACGACATCGCACATAGCCATCAGATCATCAAGGCCCTTCTCCAGTACCGCGTACACGCTAACACCGTCTGCTTCCTATTAGCATATCGGCCAGCACATGGATTCAATGGGAAGGATGGCCATACCGTATGTCTGAATACGCAGATTCATCTTGTCTTCACTCGGATGTGGGATTGAGTACCCGCAGAACTCGACGTCGGGACTAAAGAATCACGGTAAGCAAAGGACACCCCATGATCTGAAATAAAGTAACGCAAAATTCGAACCTCTGCAGGAACGAGCCAGAATAGAAATACACATACTTCTTCATGATGGTGTACCGCAACGCATTCCCCAGCGTATGATCCTCGCCATCAAACTGAAAACTCGCTGCCGTGTCCGTGGCGCCACCCAACTGTTCTGCATCAGCCAAAATGCCCCATCGTATGCCCTTGCTGCGCAAAATCTAAGGCCGGAGAGCCAGTAAGTGTAGTGCACTCGACATACCACGCGTATCCGGTCTCTATAAAACGAAGGGTCGTTCTGCTCCTCTTGCACCTCCCCATCTGGGATCTGCACCGTCGCGAGATCCTGAGTCTGCGCCGCCATGTTCCTCTATTGGCTAAGTGTAGACGTGGGCGTGCGAAATGTAGAAATTGTGAGTGGATGGCGGATTGGAAGACGTCAAAAATTTTGGTTGCAGATGCAGATGCAAATGCAGGGCTAGGCGGGGGAACTTTTCAGCCCTGCCAAGACAGCTGGACTGACCCCACGTTTCCGTCATCGGCGGCCATTGAACTTTTTTGGTTCCCTCACTCTTGCGATAAACAACAACCTCTCACAACCCATTCGCTACTCCTCCAACCCCAGCTCCAACCCTTAGCCGCCCGCCCACAATACCGCCACAATGCCGCGCTCCACGTCCCTCAACCGCGACACCAACGAGACCAAAATCCAACTCTCCCTTAACCTCGATGGCGGAGCTTTGCCCGACTTCAAGCCCTCCTCATTCTGGGACGCCATCGACGCCACCGCAAAGACTGCCGGCAGCACCCCAGACCACGCCACGCAAACCACGTCCTCGCAGCAAATATCCATCGACACCGGCATCGGGTTCCTCGACCACATGATCCATGCGCTATCCAAGCACGCCGGGTGGAGCATCCGGATCCGGTGCAAAGGCGATCTGCACATCGACGACCACCACACAGCCGAAGACACGTTTCTCGCAATAGGTACGGCGTTCAAGGAGAGTTTAGCCGGGTCGACGGGATTGAATAGGTTCGGACATGCATATGCGCCACTCGACGAGGCGTTAAGCAGGGCCGTCATCGATCTGAGTAACCGGCCCTATAGCGTTGTAGATCTGGGGTTGCGGAGGGAGAAGATTGGGGATTTGAGCTGTGGTGCGCATCCCCCACTCCCCCTCTCCGTTTGAACTGGGCGGTATTTTGGAGAAAACTGACGAGGATTGGCAGAAATGATCCCGCACTGCCTCCAATCCTTTGCGCAAAACGCCGCTGTGACGCTACACGTCCACTGCTTACACGGCGACAACGATCACCACCGCGCCGAGTCGGCATTTAAGGCCCTTGCTGTAGCAATCAGACACGCGACGACGGTCGTGAAGGCTTGGGAAGGCGAGGTTAGGAGTACGAAGGGTGTGCTTTACTAGGCTTTTTCTACCGAACTGGCGTAGAAGGTGTTTCACTTTTTAAAGTTTGATTTTAAACTTTAGGATAGGTCAAAACGCAACTTTAATTTACGCCAAGATATTTACAAGAGTTATGTCGTCGAATGTATGGAAACCCAGCTGGGTGGATGGGAACAGAGAGACCAGACAGATATGCACACTAGCAGGTAGACAAAAGTATGTTTAAAAAAAGATCAAGAATAGACAAACAAGTTCAAATCTCTGAGCACCATGAATGGCACGATATCCCAAAACAAACCAACTACAAACACAATTCAGGAGCTATACCTGCACATCTAGTATATAGCTAAAACGGGGAGCAAGTGACTTCTAAAACGAATATACTATACAATATACATGCCATCAGACGAAAATGACGGACTAGCGCAACACCCCACCCGACTAATATCATGCAAAACAACAATCGGTGGAAAGTACAAGCAGTGTCCAAACGAAGACATTGTAACCAGCGCTTAAATGCAATCTTCTATTTGAGCAATGCAGACCAGTACCTGGGAGAGCCCGAAATCGGACGTTTCTTTTTGCCGCAGGTGGATTTCATGCTGTTGACCGAATCAAATGCTTCCAAATTTTATCCTATTGCTATCACAGGACTGAGAAGCGCGGCTATAGATGCAGTCAGTTTCCAAGCAGATGACACATGTACACGTCACAGACGAGTAGGGAAGTATGTTAAATAGACAAAGCAAAATATCTCATTTCATCCCATTGACTAAAACTCACGTATGAAACTCTTCTATGTTGTTACCATAGCAAGCATGGAAATCAGCATCATCCACCCCGAAGAACACCTCTCAGCCGTTAGCATACCCAACGAGTACATTAAGTCGGGTATCCAACACTACACTCCATATAAGGAAAAAGCAAGCATCCCAAAACGCCATTCAGTATAAACAGTGACGCAATCCGCAGCCGCACCCTCAATATATACGCCAGAAAAGAGATAGGAAAACCCAGTAATATGTGCGGCGTCCCTGCCGTCATGCGCCTTCCACTCCCTAAAAGGACGTTTGGATAAGACGCTATCAGAAGGGCCAGCCGGTTGATTCGTGGGTATCATGTGTATTCGTCGTGACTTCGTTATTGACATCTAACGGTGTGCAGATGTGAGGTGGAGTGAGCAGGTTCACTCCACAATGAAACGGAAGAAGGCAGCCAAGTCGAGATGGTAATAGGTTGATGCTTTCATTCAATCCCACATCTAGCAAACGGTACTCAGAAAAAATATTAGATCAAGAAGGCTTGCGTCATCGTTATGCCGTCATGAAGCAAGCTGGGTATTTTCTAAGAATGAAGTAGATCAGAATCGGACAGTAGAGCTACGCGCCAAAGAAGGTCGAGAAACCTTCTGCGAAGCCTTCTGTGGCGAGCCGTTGGGAGCAACAGACGGCCTGGGAGCAGCTCCAATCTTCTCGAACCCTTGGAGCATATCGATACCGGGCTCTGATTCGTCACTGTGCAGAAGATGAAAGATGTCATCGTCTTGCTGGGCGGGAATGTCAAAGGCCTGTGGAGGAGCCAAGCCCAAGAGTCCGTTCTCCTTGTTCGGGAAGGTGAAGTCAAGAAGAGGGTTCGAAGTTGGGGCTTTGAGGATTGGTGTCTTGAGAGGCGACTCGTTCCTCACAGGGGAGAAGTTTGGAATGTTCAAAAAGCTACTCGCCAGCTTCCAGCTGGGGGTGGGAGAAGCAGACATGTTGGGCTTGGAGCCGGTGATATCAGCTAGGATGCCCGTAGTGGTGACGGCACGTTCAAGACGAGGACGCTTCACGCTTCGCTTGAGCGGAGAGTCTTGGTAATCGTAATCGGCAAAGATGTCGAACGTATTCGCGAAGCCGGCACCCATGAGGTTCACGCTCTCGTCGTTGGGGACTTGGACAGCTGGACTCCAATTCTGACGGTCGAGGAACGATGTGTCAACCCACACTGGCATGTTCTTGTCAGGTGATCCTCCAACGAGCTCACGCATACGGTTCCTGTGGTTACGGAGGTTGGTGTTGGGAGACACGGATGCTGGCGGAAGGGCAGGCCGCTTGAAGACGAAGGCAGGAGTGAGAGGACCGTCTCCATTCTTATTGCTGGCACGGAACGGCGAAGACATGAGCTGGGAAGCACTCGGCTGCTTCATGTAGGGTCGAGTCTTGGTGGGAGAATCGTACGACGAACCGCGAATGCGAGCAATCTCTTCCTCGGCGCGTCCGCGCTTCAAGACTGGCCGGTCCAAATCAGCCTCGGACGTTAGAGGGCCCAGCGGGTTGCCCTTGATCGCCGAAGACTCAATGGAGGAGTAGTACCCACTATCGCCCAGCCCATTGAACTTGCGCTTGCGTCCTCCGGAGCGGCTGTTGGTGGGGAAACGTGGAGCACGTGGCGGCGTGTCTTCGCGAACCGAGCGCGCAACGGGGGCCGGTGGCGAGGAGTGGATATCGGCAGGTGGTGGCGAAGATGGCATTTGACGTGACGGGTGCATTACTCGGCCAGGCTCGTGGCCATCATGGGCGGCAGGATCTGAGCAGGGAATCGTGGCATCTGATGACAGCTCTGTCTCGTCTGGAAATTTGCTCGAGTCGAAGCCCTTGCTGAGGGGTGGCAGATGGACAGAAGCTGAGGGCGACGGACGTGTCACGTCGCTGGGGTATGCTGAGACGAAGCTGTCAGGGTTCGTCGGTCGACGCGCCGACTTCATCTTGTAGTACTGCTTGTCAAATCCAGGATTGATGTGCCAGTAGTGTCCCTTTCCGGGATCGTCCTTGGGGCGCTCCTGCTTCGAGAAGGACTTGCTGAGACTAAGATTGTGCCTAATGCTATTCTGCCACCCGGTATCCGCGCTGTTGCGGTAGAAGGCAAACGTGTCCGAGATCCACTTGTAGATCTGAGCGAGGGTCAATCGACGATTTGGTGCGCGGAGGATGGCCATGCCAATGAGGTTTGCGTAGCTAAAGGGTGGCTTGGCGCCATCATCTTCAACCGGGGGCATCTCGTCCGGCTCTGGCAAAGGGCCCTCCTCTTCTTCGACCTTTACCTCTCGGACTTTCTGTTTCTTACTTCGATCTCGAAGAGGGGCTGCGTCGGCGAGCGTGCGCTTGTTGCCGGGCTTCGGGGGCGGGTCCGAGGCAGGGAGAGCGGGCAGCGCCGTGTCGAATGCGGATGACACGTTCTCCTGGTCGAACTGGGACGCGAAGCTGGCGAATAGAGGCCGCTTGCCAGCCATGAGCTGTGACTGCTTCGAAATGGATCGCTGTGTCTTCTTCACAGGCGCGTCGGTCCGGAAGCTCTGCTCTTGTGGGGGCGGCAGCTTGAGTGTGTTGAATCCCTTCTCGGCGAGCGCGCTCGGAGGGGGTGAGCTGGAATGTGGGTTGCTCTTCTGCGGCGACGCGCTGCGTGTGAAGGTGTGCGGTGGCTCGAGGAGGGTATGGTGGTCGGTTGACACGTCAGTCACGGAAGTGAAAGCGTCGAGAAGGTGTGGCTCGTAGGTGGGGAGCTTGTGGTGGTCCGCTGAAGAAGGGGGATCTTGGAAAATATGTAAGGGCGGCTGTCGACGCGTTGTAGCCATGGCGAACACGGCTCCCCAAGGGCCGCAACGTCCTTGAATATAGTCGTCGAGAGCTATGACGCGTGAAATCGCGTGTATTTTTTTGAGAGGGGCCTCTTAGTGAGTACGGGGGCTCGGTCAAAGATGGCTCTGTCGTCGGAAATTGCAATGACAATGGCCAGGGAAAAGGCAGTCGACGTGAAGTCAGGTTGATGGCGGTCAATCGTCGTCGACAAGATGGTGAATCAAAGACTCAGCGGTGTGTCTGGAGAGGAGAGATAGAAAGGAGCTACTTGGTGAGCGTGGGCTGGCTTCTTGCCTGTGCGGAGAGTGGTGAGGCAGCGGGCTTGGAGGAGCTCGCTTCCGGGGCGCTAATAAGCAATGTGCCGGAGCCTGATCGCCGCGGGCTGGCTGAGGCGATGGAGGGCGCAGGATAGTCGAATAAAATACCGTGCTGCGGGAACGTGAGGGCTGCAATGAAGAGAAGAAGCTCGCGGCGGAGGAGGCAGTGATGGAGGAGAAGAGAAGTGTTGAACTGGACGCGCCGGAGTTGAGGAAGCAGCAGCTGGAGTGACTGGGTGTGAGCAAGGAACCATTTGCCTTGGCGGGCCAGGCGCAAACGCAAGGATGAAGACGGAAAGAGCAAGGGAGCACCGAGCCAATCACGCGCGATGCTCGACGCGTCGCTGCGATAGATCGCGTCATACACAGAAGGCGTCCCACGAACAACCTCGCTCCCGCCGCTGTGCGAGCTGGCTGTTCATCGCGAGAGAGTTACCGTCGAGCGGCCGAGGCCCCCCCCCTTTGCGTTGCTTTTGCAGTCCCTTTTCTTCTCAATGGGCGTCGCCGAGGGCAGCGGCCGACGACGAGGCTGCGGTAAACAGAGCGCGTCCACTGAACACGATCATCCCAGAGGGCTGATGGATAGGCCCTGCAGCTCTCGTGATGCAATGGCAGTGGTTCGCTGCAACACGTCGACGGCGCGACCATGGCACAGCCTATCGCGCGGGCCTGTCGTCGCTGCAAACCACGGGCATGCTGAAACCCCGCCATGCCACGACGCTGTCCATCCTGCCGCTCCACCAACCAAGCAGCGCGAGTGAATGCACCCAAAAACGCACAAGGTTTGCGATTCCTCTTTATCGGTAGCAATCTTCGCCACCAAGGTCCATCGCTGCTGCTGTCTCCTGTATCGACATGTTGAAAGGCTGTGTGCAGCCTTTGCAGCCTAGCCGGAGTTTTGGCCGGCAGCTGTCAAGGCACGAGAGAACCAGAGAATGGGCGAGCAAAGCCTCCGTGTCAGCCGAGTGAGGGGTATTCGGTACCGCTCCAGCTATTTTGATATCCATACGCGGCTGATAGCCCCGCGGCGTTTTCCCGGTCACGAATATAGTGCCCACAAGATAAACATCCGGCTGCTACCTATCACGGCACTGTGTCTTCCAGCTGGTGGCCACCGAAAAGGACGCGTTGAGTCTGATGCCCTCTTCCCGAATCACGCCCCTCTCCCAAGTCTACACGGTAGAAACGGCTCAATCAAATACGTGTCCTGAGGAATCGCGCCACGGAGTGTAGTCCGGTTGCAAATAAACATGCGGGGCAATCGGCACTGCATGCAGATGATTTGCATCGCGAACTCACATGCTGCGCAGGACAGACGCCTTGAGATACGCGAGATGCAGTTATGCAGTTCTGATAGGGCCGCCTCGCTACCCCACGGACGATTGGAACAACAAAGAACAAGTGATGAATTGCACACTTGCATCAAACGCTCTGGGTGCGAACAGAGAGGGGAGAGGGGCTAAGCGCAAGATCTTCGCAAGGACGACATGACCATCTGGACCGCTGCTCGTTCCACTGATGCGCCTTCTGGAGACCCGGGGAGATCGTCCACTTGGAGTCTTCGCTCTTGTGTCTAGTGTACGAGGTGGCTGAACGCCACATATAAAACATTCTTCTCGTTAAGGCTGTCTGCACTTGTACCAAACGCAAGGGAGAAGCTTACCAGACCACCGGCTCTCACTGATTCCTGGCAAACAGAGGCGAACACCTCTGTGGAGGTCTCAGGCCCGGCGAAGCGGTGATTTTTTTTTTCAGGTGACGGTTTCAATAAAGTCAAACCGTCACATGGGCATTCCTTCCCCCATCACCTAGTTTTCTCATTCTGTCATTTCTGTCACAGCCCTCCCTTGATTGAGCCTCAGCGCTTGCACCTGCAACCACGATCTAGAAGGTCACGCTGGTGTTGCTGTTGAGGAACTTTGTGCAACACTTTCCGGAACACTTTCCGGTCTTCTCCTGTTCTGATTAGTAATGTCTCAAAATATGAGGGATAGTGCCTGGTTCCTGGCCAAGCAAGATTTTCCAAGGGCCATGGGTACGGTGAAATCAATGTATTCATCTTATTTCATAGAGAGTCAAGAATCCAACTGCATCTTAAAATAGTTCCTCTTGGAGGCTAGCCTTCTTCGACACTGTTTGCCTCCTTCGGTGGAGAGTCAAGGACACACTCAATACGTTGAAATGCCTAAGAGAAGGGACCTCTCGAGAGCGAGCGACAATGGCGTTCGTTCTATCACCCTTGATTTCTACTTTTATGCCTTTGTACGCGGTCTTTGAGCGCCTCACACTGCCATATCGAGCTTTCGATGGCACAAACCATTTAGAATTAATCTCTCGTTACATACGATCAGTCCCACTCCAGCTTCATGGTTTGTGGTCAGTATCACATTCGTGATCGTCTCTGAAGCCGGTCTTGTCGAATTTCATATAAAACCTCACACCTCTCATCTCAACTTGCATATCGAGAAATACACACACCTTCGTTTCAATTATTCCAACGTGCTCTCCCAACACTCATTTTACTGCGTAAAAACTATGATTGCACCCATCATTCTCGTTACTCTCCTGACAGCTGTCCCCTCAGTCCTTGCCCATGACATCACTTCGGCTGCCACCCGTTGCACCACTCTTTTTGGCTTCACTCCTCTGCCCATCGGCACCAACACCGCTGGCGTTCCAACTTGGTGGAGCTACAGCTCTGTTACAAACACCGCAACCGTTTCGTCCACCGTGCGAATCACCATCTCCGTGACGCCTCCCGCCACGACCTGGACCGACGTCGTCAGCACCACGCTCACCATCTCGACAACATCGACTATTACCCCCGCTGCAACAACCATTCCGACTTCTAGTGGTCAATTGCCCCTCCTTGCCATCAACCCGGCCAGCCCAACCCCCTTCCCTCGCTTCAAGCGGTATGCCCACGATAACTTGGAAGTCAGCCACTCACTCAAGCGCCAAACATGCGTAGGATGCTCTGGAGGGTTCCAGGTCAATCCGGATGGCTCAACTTCTAACTTGAATCGCGTATATCCGCATCGTGTGAACTGCCGTGTTCTGGTTACTGTCAATACGACGACGACACACATCGTTACTGCGGACCCTACGACTGTGTATATCCAACAGAGTACCGCAAAGGCACAGATTACTACCGCCTTGAGCACCACGACGACGATCACGGAGGTTGCGCCCACGCCGACGATTTACGCAGCTTGTCTTGGGAACAACGTCGGTAAATTTCTTCATTTTGTTCCCCTCTTTCTGCCATACTCGTTTGGCTGTCAGCTCGAGTGTAACGTTCTTTAGCATGGCTAACATGGGTACGTGAACAGTAAACAAGATCACAGACATTGACGGCAACAAATTGGTCTTCGACCGTGTCATCTACCGGCCCAGGGAGGGATTCCCGATCGCTAACGAGCTGGTTGTCAACACTACGGGCGCGACAAACTGCTGTATTGCATGCCAGAACACTGTAAGTCACCTAATATACCTCACTATTCTCTTAGTTACTCCTCTATCTTCAACCTGGAAGAAGACTGGGGCAAAAGAGAAGGTGAAGTACAGGCTGAAGCTGACAGCCAACAGCCCAACTGCGCTGGTTCCTTCTACGCCCCCTCAATCTCAGAATGCCACCTGCGTCTAACCCAACCCTACATCCCTCCCCCTCCACGTCCTCCCACACTCCCTCCCTATTCAAATTACACCTACACGCACCCCAACCTCACGCACCCGACTAGCTACCCGCTCTACCCGACCGCACACCCGACTAGCTACCCGCTCTACCCGACCGCACACCCGACCGCACCTCATTACCCCATCAGTTCTGGTACGCCCGGAAACAATAACGCGACTTGCCCTTCTGGCTCCATGTCGTTGTATCTGGGGACTATTCGCGGCCAGGAGAGTTTTCCTGAGGAGGTGGCGCTTGTGTTTAGCAATGGGCCCTGTGGACGGTTTCGTGTGAGCCCGATTCCGGTGGGGCTTGAGTGGAATGATAGGAAGGAGAAGAAGGGAGTTGAGGGGAGGGAGTTGAGGTTGGAGAGGACTTGAGCAAATCGAGTGAGGAGGTGGGGGTTGTGTCTAGACTTTTTGGGACTCTACTTCTTGTGATTTCCGAGGTCCATGTCACTCTTTTATCTTCTGGACAATTGCTTTATTAATGTTGTTGGTGGGTTGGTGCGCTTCTTGTTGTTAGTGTCCGTTTCACACTTCCTATCTAGCGCTTCGTGCTGGTGTTCCGAATCGGCTTTGGGCCAGGACGACATTGCTGGCGTAGAGGGAAAGTGGTAATGGGGCAATACAAACCTGTTTCTGCGATACTTAGTTTTGCGATAGGATATGTGACATGTCTGTTTATATTGACGTGACTAGGCTAATGTGAACCTAGATTAGATGCGCGGTTCGAAGTGCAGCATTGCCACACTTTCGATCTAGATGTCGAGGATGTGCGTATGAGTGGAGCACATAATGAACGCGTTTTACTCGGTGAATACGTTATCATTGATTGATGGAATGACTACTCGAGGTGGGAGTTATTATACATGTGTATCGCAGTGCGGCGTCATGCGCGAGAGAGGAAATGACTCTGTACTGTTAAAAAAAAAGTGTATAGACAATGCCTATGTGTGGGGTGAAAATAATGATAGCACTGACGACACGATGGCGCGAAGAGAGAGAGAGAGAGAGAGAGAGAGAGAGAGAGAGTGTGTGTGTGTGCGTAATTTTGAATCTTAGTTTTGAGGAGACTAACGGATTTAAGTTACAAATGAGGTGAAGGTTGGCACAATCCCACTCGCCCCGCCATTCATATATGCCTTCGATGAACCAAAGACATGTCACAAGTCAGGGTATATTGTATGACTCACGTCTCGTCTCAAATTCCTTCCGTGCCAGTTCCCCAATCTATAAAGCAAGTAGAGAGTCTATATATTCTATGGAAAAGCCCACCGACTCCGAACCCGACACCATTCGAATCCCCTAATACTCCCTTCTCGAACCCACATTCAGTCCCGGTACACCCTTGAGCCCCATCTTGCCAATCGTCTTCTTCTCGATGAACGGTGGCTCCGGGCATCCCATCGTGCGTGAATACTCATTTGCGACCTCGACGAGCTTCGCGAGGCTCAGTTGCAGCTTCTTGGCAAAAGTCTTGTTGTAGCCTAGGAATGCCTGGTACGCTTTGGCCTTTGCCTCCTCGTCGACTTGTGTGAACGCTTTGTCAATCACAGGCTGGTATTGTGCGAGCTTGGACGAGAGATCCGTTGGGTATGGCTTGATGGGGAGGGCACGATTGGTGTGTACGAAGAAGGCCTCGTTAGAGTAGAGGACCGTGACGGCGCGTCCGTCTTTCCCAGCACGGGCTGTTCGGCCAACGCGGTGAATGTACTGTTCCGCCGCTGAGGGAAGACCAAGTTGAATGACTAGACCCACGTTCGGGAAGTCCATGCCACGTCCTACAACGTCGGAGGCAAAGAGGATGCCGCTGGAGGTTTCCTTGAATTCGTTTGTGGTGCGAGTTCGCGCATTTTGCGGCATTCGGCTATGAAGCTCGAACATGCGGAATTGCGGGAGTGATTTCTGGTACAAGCCGTAAAGGAGGGCAACACCGTTCGCGGTGGTGCCAAAGACGATAGCTTTGAAGTCATGGGGGTTTTGCTGGTACTCGGTTTCGATCAGGGCCTGCAGCGTGGTAAACATCTGCGTCATGCTTGGGACGATGACAGAGTATTGCGGGACGCGGTCGATGGTGGGAGCTTCGTTGACGTCGATGGTGGATAGAGAAGTGTAGCCTGGATACAGAACACATTTGACGACATCGTGGACCTTCTCAGGCAAGGTTGCTGAGAAGCACATGCCCTGCCACCCATCGTTCTTGCTTGGGATGCGTTTTAGGATCTTGTGAATGTCTGGGGCGAACCCCTGGTCAAGCATGCGATCTGCTTCGTCGAGAACGACGGTCTTGATGTGGCTAAACTTCTCCCGGACGGTCTCTTCGCCGAGAAGGTCATTCAGACGGCCGGGGGTGGCGACAAGAATGGTAGGGTTTCCATTGAGGAACCTGTTCAGGTTGGAGGCTCGCGCTGTTCCACCAAACGCAGTGTGGCACTCCATTTTCCTCGGCAGACAGGCCGTGATCCCTTCGGCTTCCTTTGCGATCTGAAGGGCAAGCTCCCGCGTCGGGCAGATGACGAGGATGCCAACTTTGCCTTGGGGCGGCGCATTGCCCTGGAGCAGATTCTGGATGGCTGGAAGCAGAAAGGCGGCAGTCTTGCCAGTGCCTGTCTTAGCTTGGACTAAGCAGTCAGAGGTGAGCGAAGGGAGCTGTGTGAGCACTTTTTGTTGGACTGGAGACATGTATCTGAATGGGTTAGCGATGGTACTGGTAAGATTGCATGTGGTGGCTTCGAAGATGAGCGAGACGAGCTGCAAGCTGGCGCATATGGTTGGACGTGGCAGATTCGCCAGCCCTCGGGAGTCTTGCGAGCTTTATCTTGTGGTCTATGCCAACTTGCACTCCATGTGGCTCTCATGAACAGAGCACGTTGCCGCAAGCGGCTCTACGCCCACGGGTCGAGGAGCAAGGCGCTCATCTTCGATTATCATTCCGCATGTGTGACAGGTTTCCTTACTCAAATCCCATCTTGTCTAACGCCTGTAAGAGCGTGCTGTCCAGGGTATTGCCCAAGCTGCCGAAGGTCTGGGGTTCCTCTCCAGTCGAGGTGCTGTACAGCCGCCTCACGTCCATCACGTCTGCGCCGGCAGCTGCGCCGGCAGGTACAATTTCTGCATCTACGGTCGGTTGGGGGAGGGCAGCTACTGTGCTCATGGTGTTTTGCGCGGCGGTAGCGTCATTCGCTGGGCTTCTGTAGGGATGGTGGCCGCCACGGCCGCCGCGATGGCCACCTCGGCGACCTCCTCGTCGCGCGGAGGGTGCATCACCGGAAGGTGTCTTGCGTATTGGGTGGCCCATGGTGAGAAGAGGTTGGTTGCTGCTGGCAGAGGTTGAGAGTAGTCGGATTGTGTTGGTGTTCAGACGCGCTGAAAGAAAAGAAGCAGAGCGAGGCGAGCAGAGCGGTGAAAGAGCGCGAAACACAAACTGCATTAGTTTTACAATATGACGTACTCTACGATAATCAAGAAAAGAGCATTCAACTAATAGTGAAATGCAAAAGAAACGTGAACGTGAACGTCCTTCTTGGACCCGGCTACTGCACTTTTTTTCGTCGTGTTGTTTCTCCGCGCCGGAGCTGAAGACTTGGCGATGACCAAGTGGCTGTCCGAAGTGGCTGTTGTGGCTGTAAACGCCACCGCCGTGCACTCGGGGGTTGATTCTTCTTACCACCAATTGTCTCAGTTATTTTACCTATGCATTCCGCCGTTCTACTGTTTTTTCTCGTAGATGGTAGTAGCTGACAATGACATGGTGTTACAGACTGACTTGACGAACAAGCTGCTACAGTACTGGCTAGGTATAAATCCGCATGTAGAGGTAAAGCTAGTACTAAAGGGGAAATGGGGCGAGAGGTGCCTAGTTCCTCTACAATGACCAGTCTTGGGAATTAGTGCACCAACTGTCCTCTGCCCAAAGATCTGCTTCCGTTGTTAGCTCAGTTAGATTCCCACCATTACATCTCTTCACAGGAACACTTCTGGTCAACAGAGGCTATTGTCCAACTCCCCATACCATGCCTTCAAGGAACATCCGGAAGACACCCTGGCAGACCATCGCCAGAGAAGCTCAAGACCACCGCGACTCGACGATCGCCCAAGTCTCCACAATGCATTTACCCATCCCCTCCAGCTTACCCAAGAATGTGATGCCAGTTCCAGAAACACTCCTCGACTCCCGGACCTTTTTCATCACCAATATGCCCCCAGAAGATCTCCTCGAGTCCCTCTTGACAGGTCAGAATTCCGCAACAGCAGTCACAGCTGCATTTCTTCAGCGCGCAGCCGTGGCTCAGGGTCTTACCAACTGCGTCACCGAGCTACTACCCTCGCTGGCCTTGGACCGAGCGAAGGAGCTTGATTTGCATTACGAACTGTACGGAGAGCCCATCGGCCCTCTCCATGGTCTACCCATCAGTGTTAAAGAGCACATAGGTCACAAAGGCCTGCGATGTACGACAGGTTATGTCGCCCATTGGGAAAATATATCCAAAGAAGACGCACATATTCTCCAAATCCTAGCGAAAGCAGGCGCAGTGTTCCACGCCCGGACCACAGTTCCCCAGACGATGATGCATCTGGAAACAGACTCGAACCTCTATGGAACCACCGTAAATCCATACAACTCTAGCCTCACATCTGGAGGTTCCTCAGGCGGCGAAGGTGCGTTGGTCAGCCTCCGTGGCAGCTGTCTTGGTATTGGAAGCGATGTAGGAGGCTCCATTCGCTCGCCCGCTGCGAACTGCGGAATTTATGGTCTGAAGCCTACCGCCTTCCGCATCCCCACCGATGGATATGGTTATATGATGGCGGGCGCAGATACAGTCGAGTCGGTATTAGGCCCGCTCTCTACCTCGCTGGCTGGCCTGAAGTTGTTCATGAAAACGGTCATTGATTCTCAGCCTTGGCTGAATGAACCCGCGCTAGTCCCCATCCCCTGGCGCGAAAACATTCAGCTTCCTTCAGACCGTCCGCTGAAAATCGGAATCTTATGGCATGATGGAGTAGTGAGACCGCATCCGCCCATTTTCAGAGCCATGAGTCTCGTAACCTCGAGACTACAATCTGCGGGGATCGAAGTAGTGGACTTCGCACCACATCTCCATGACGAAGCATGGGCCATTTTATCAAGTCTTTACTTCACCGATGGAGGGGATTCAGAAGCAGAGATCATGGAATCTTCCGGTGAGCCGTGGCGTCCTCTCTCAAAGTGGATCATCAAAGAC
Organism: Beverwykella pulmonaria; assembly: GCA_001599595.1. Classification (NCBI taxonomy): domain Eukaryota; kingdom Fungi; phylum Ascomycota; class Dothideomycetes; order Pleosporales; family Melanommataceae; genus Beverwykella; species Beverwykella pulmonaria. The sequence continues at coordinate 1,097,643 of BCHH01000011.1, read as the reverse complement.
AACCCATGTGTCAAGAAACTCTCCGTCGGCGAACTCTCGTACTGGTTGGAGGAACGGGAATCATATCGCAAGGAATACGCACTGCACTGGAACCGTCTAGGTGTGGACGCTATTCTGTGTCCTGTAGGGCCTGGCGTGGCCCCCAAGCACAACACGGCGAAGTACTGGGGTTATACGTCGCAGTGGAATCTACTCGATTATCCGGGAGTTGTTTTCCCGGTTTGTAAGGTGGATAAGGAGAAAGATATTGCAAGAGGGGTATTCGAGTGTATGACTGGGCTAGATGAAGAGAATCGGGGATTGTATGACCCGGAGGCTTTTCATGGAATGCCGGTTTGCTTGCAGCTTGTCGGGAGACGCTTTGAGGATGAGAAGATTTTGGCTATTCTAGAATTTATGACGGAGAAGATTGGACTGCCATTAGAAAATTTCCCTTAATAGTCTCCATCAGATTATTTCCAAACAATATCTGAGTCTGTGATAGACAGACAAGCCTTGTTATAATATCTAAGTTAGACTTGTCGGATCGCGTTGGAAATTTCACAGGGGTCAAAGGCTTACCTTTGTCTTATGAGGTCTTACTGTATCTGTCAGCAGTACGTTTACGTCCTTGTCAAGTCTCGCGATTGAAGCCACACCTGATGGTCTCTTCAGAGTGCACTGTATGTAGTACTTGATGTTTCAAGATTAGTTGCAGGCGTTAATGCTTTCTTTGGGGCGGAACGAATTGGGAATAGCGTCTATGGGAAGCTTCACACCTGCCAACCGTGGACAACCTCACATCCTCCATCCACCATACGCCTCACCGTTCATCCTTATCACGAACCCCTCATCTTTCTTCCTTTGTACCATCACATGCACCATCAAACTCTCGACCCGTCGCCGGTGTCCACATGTTCTTCACAGCCGCCTGCAACAAGCATGACGGCAGTGCACGAGAACGCCTAAGACATGACTACGCGGTCAACATCTTATACTTCCTCGTATCCTATGAATTTCATTGACCAGTCAAACTAAAATTCTGCTGCACTTATGCCCGACCTCGAGGTACGAATGCCCGACACAACCCCGGCTGATATCGTCATCACCAATCAGCTGCGCCACATTGCACTAGCCAAGCCTACGTGGATGGTCCTCCAACGTATCGACAGTTTGCCTGCAAGCTGCGCCTACCCACGAGATGGACTTGGCCATTTGTCTAGCAACTGGGGCACAACGCGGTGGAGCTTGTCTATTGCCCCGGCCAATCAGGGGGAGACTTCGATGAATGGCTGCACCTTTCATCCCATTATCGACACCGAGGTCGTATAAAGGTGACCAAAAGGAGAAGCTCCTGCATGCCACTGGGCATGCTTCTCCATCTCGAGACTCCGGTACCGCTCCGGAGTCGACCTTTGTGCCGCTAGCATGTCAAGTGTGTCTACAGTTGCCTGGTCCCTCTCGAGGCTTTGAGGAGTCTCCGAAGGACAGCGTATTTCTCTAGTCTATTCCCCACCCCTCGCCCTTTGTTTCAGGGTGCTTGCTCCAACTCTTACCTGATCTTCCGCGATTACTGCTTCAAGCCGCCGAGCCAGAAGACGAGTAAGTAAGCTCTCTCCTTTTATGTTTGAAATTTCATGTCGATCTCTGTGTGGCCTTCTTGTAGTCGACCTTCATGATTCAGTCGACGACTGTCTGGTTCCAGGTCAACCCCAGTTGATATGTTATGTCTTCAGTTATAGGGAGTATTTGATCGATTGTGGAAATTTATATGTAGTTAAACATCGATCTATTCTAACGCTAACAATTCGATGGAGACAGAATAATATGCTCTAGGAGTCATGATTCGCGAAGGAGAAAGTCGAGCTACAATGCCTTGTATTTTTCGCAAATATCCCACTACAGACGATGCGCCACCTTGGCATGGACTATCCTTCAGATGGCCAGTAGGTTCCGACCTGCTGGCTGAGCGGCTCAAGGATGCGTATCCAGATTGCAAGACTCTTCGGCAGCGGAAGCATAAAGCTACTATTGAACTCCTCGTGACTGAGCTCGAGGAAATGAGATTGAAGGACGAAGAACATTCGGCTCCCATTGAAGATCACGACATTTACAACTTCGCAAGTCCTAAGAGCGAAGCGAACGACTTCTACGATCAAGCATCAGCTGGCAGTACACAGCATACATCACCATGCACATCACCCACGACACCCCCTTCCGTCCAAGCACTGAGACTCACCGATCGTAGTCGCCCACACATGGACAAACCATCCACACCAACCACAACCGCGACCTCTCAAACTTTTGTCTTCAGTGCAATCGATGGACGAACACTCCATCCAAAAACCAAGAGGAGGATGACGAGCCCTGAACGGGTAACTTACAAGGAGAGGAGGAAGATTGGGGCATGTGACAAGTGCAAACGGATGAAAGGAAAAGTAAACGAGATATGGTTACCTGCTTAAACCATTACATCTGACCACGATTAGTGTACTCATAACGACATTACTATGCCTACAGAATCAAAGCAGGGGGCAAAAAGGTGCGTTTCCAAACTCTCTAGAGTCAGCTTCTGACATATGCTTCAGAAGAAGCACCTCAACGCGAGTCGAAGACCCGTTAGGTCCTGCAAAACTGCAAAAAACCCAGGGTTCACCAAGCCTCCGCCGTCAAATCCCAGAGCCACACCCAGCTATCAACCCCAACACCAAACCACCTACCGCCTTACCCGGTCTATTTGTCCCAGAGACACCATCTCGGGATGATGATTGGGGCCGGGGAGTAGATCGAAAGTACGTAGACACACATCCATCACATCTACCGTCGCTCCCGGAACCTTTGCATCCCGAATTTCCCTTTCCAGTCAATCAAGGATATCCAGGATATCCCGGACGTAGCTCTAGCCCGCCTAGATCATTTCCTTATCCCATTTCTCCTATCATTGACTTCAATGCCTTTCATTCGATTCCGCCCGGATTTGACCAATGGATGAGTACCCATGAACAGCCTATGGAAGATCCGGAGCCATCATGAGGAATTTGGCCAAATGGGTTTTCACCGGACTCGATCACCATGGCTAGCATATGTTTCCTTGCAATTCATGGTTTTCCTCTTGCAGATACGACAAAGGAGCATATGGTTTCATCTATGGTTCTAACCTGTTGCTACAACCGACTGCGTGTACCGCCTTGCAATCCACCCTACGGACAGGCCGACAGTTAAGCTCAAAGACTCTAAATGGGTAAGACGAGACAATATAAAAAGAGGGATACCGCCACCCATCAGGAACGTATTTTGCTCCCGGAACGGCGGCTTGCTCTATCTGCCATATTTCCCAAGCAAGGCCCTTTAGGACTAACCATGAAGGGCAAAAGTGATTACATTGTACCACCGGTGAGCCTTACCCCTATCAATTGCCTCTCCTCATTTACCTAAAACTCGTTATCGCCCAAGTGATTGTACTTACCATGCGTGTTCAAGCGTTCTAATGTACCGAGGAAGAAGTTTTCTGTTGTTCTCAACTTCCGGATCCTGCGGCCGATATTTTTCCGGAGAACATGGAAATTTCTAATACGGTCTCGTCACATATCTTGGAGACCTAGCACCGCCGGAATACCCTCCTGGTAATCACGAAAGGTCTATTATGGATCTATTCACCTGACTTCCTTTGTAGAGCTGGACATATTGTCTTTCAGGACCTTGCATACATCCAGCCTTCCACACCGACAGAGTTTCCAATGAATGCTAAGTTCACACCAAGTTGTCTTTGAAAAGATGACCAAAGCCCATAATCGACATTTTACTTCTAATCCTGTGCTGGATGTGCTTCCACAAGGGAATAACTCTGGCCAGAGAATGCAATTTATCCCTGTTCCAGCGAATTATATTTATTGCACTCCAACGCGGTTCGTAAGCTACATCACTATTGTTTGAGGATTTTCCACAGCTCAAATCCTTGCCACAGTGGTAGATACTTCCCTAAATATCGGCCTGTGTCGGACTCGATGGAACCTCGAAGGAAACCAGGCAAGGCCGTTCAGGGTTTTTGGAATTCCTTGTCCTATGGAACCCTCTGAGAGTAATGGTGCCTAATCTGGATCATCCCTCAGGCTACCTCATGAAGAAAATTCTCAACCACCAGGGCCTAGTTTTGGATTACTGACAATGAAGATCTACCGGACTAAAATGTCGTTGCGGTTGAGTGTGTGAAGGAGGAATAAATGCAGAGGCACGAGAAGATGGAACCAGCAGAACGGAGGCCGCGTTTCGTTATGTGAACAGACCAGTTCCTTTGGAAGGCACAACTGGATCTCAACCTTTTTTTCGTTTTCAGATGACGCCCGTTGGTCGAGTTCATCGCTATGTTCTCTCTCGCGCGATTATTACGATATCGACCCAACTTTGTACACGGCTTGATTTCCCATCCTAGTCAGAGCACCTCTTTCTTCTCAACTTTGGATTCTCATTCGCACTGCTATCATTTCTAGCCGCTACCATCTACTTGCAATGGATACCTTTAGGATAGTATAATACCACTTAGCGGCCTTTGGGATCGCCCCACTCCTTCGCATCCTTCGCACTTATCTTCTCTTGGAATCAACCTTGATATTGAAAGCCCGACCACATTTCTTTTACACCTAGGCTAGGCCTAGACCTTTTCCTGTTAGTTATTCTTGTTACTTCCTCCCATTTGGTTGGACACTTGCCTTGCGGAGTACTCCTTGGACGATCTGGCAACAACACGCTTCACGGAACAGTTGCTAATGATGTAATTAGCAGAGTCTCCCCCTCCAGTATCTCGTCTCGCGAAGACGGATATTCCTCTTCGAACTCCCCAACACCAACGAATACGGCTCCTACTACCTCCGCCAATACGCCTCATACTTGAGCACACCACATACGTTCCCATTATACGTTCACACGAATTTTTGCATACAAATACCAAAAATATATCTTTAACGGCCTCGGCATACATTGTTTTGCTTTGATTTTGCTTTATTGTTTCGCATGTGGAATTCTCATTGGAGGGCATACGATGATGTTGTTAACGACTTGAATATGATTATGCATTCGCTGTGTTGCGCTAAATTGAAGTGAATGAATTGTGTTCAACGCCTTCTTCACCATTCATTTTTTTGAATACAGTTTGGTTTTCCCTGTGTCCCTCCTGATGGCATACGAATTAAGGATATTACTAACAGTGTTACGCCACCTTTTCCCTCCGCCGTTTGGGCAATGTTGTCGACGTCGTCTGGTTGGGTTTCATTGACAGATGATTTTGATTTGATCTGAACGTCCAGAACTTTCCGTGAACGAAGAAATAAGATGCCGTACATTCCACTGATCACTGGCAATGAGAAATACTATTTCCACGATTAATGAACATCAAGTCGAAAAAGTTGAGTGAGCGGGAAACCTTTCCTGATCTGGACACCTCGGCAAGACGATGCTTGGCAGTACAGATGATTCACCAGCCTCCTCTGCGCAGACGCGGTATCGACTCCCAACGATCAATCCGAGCGATCGATAGATCGAAACCATTTTTCTCTTCTGCTCTCCCTCAATTACGCACTATCGACAAGTCTACGACGCCTTCCTGATTGTTGTGTAAGAGTTGTCTATCGCCCCTTGCCCCCATCCCCCGCTGGCCGCTCCCAGCTCGAGTCTATATCTTGAGCATGATCACCTCGACGCGTAGATGGCTGCGCCGAAACCGCACGAACTTTGCCATTGGGGCGGGAGTGCTTGGTGCCGGGTATCTTGCGGGGCAGTACGTGTTGGGCAAGTTCTCGGAGGCGAGACAGCGCATGAGCGATGAGCGGATTGCGAAGGAGAAGTATGCATTTTGGCCACTCATTACTTGTTGCAAAGCTAATTAGAATTCATGGTAGTCTCCGCCGCCGCTTCCAACAAAACCAGGAAGACTGTACATTCACCGTGCTCGCGATTCTCCCCACCGCCACCGAGAACATCCTCGACGCCATCCCCGTCGAACAGATACTGGACGAGCTGCAGAAACACAAGGCAGAGAGACTGGCGCGGAGTGTGGGTCCGAGCGAGATCGCGTCGAGTGCGCCGCCAAGCGTTGCCGATGACGATGGTAAGAGCTTGACGAGCTTCCAGAGCGAGAGCTATGTGCATGCGAGTCAGATAGCTGGCGTAGACGGGGAGAGCGGGAGCGGGAGCGGGAATGGGAGCTTAGAGGAGAGTATGGGGGATGCGGAGAAGGAAGCTAAGAAGATGAAGAAGACGAAGGTACAGCTATGGAATGAGATGAAGATAAGCTGTGCGCACTCCCAACGATTATTAGGATCGAAGATAAGGCTGACTTGAATAGCGATAACACGGGCGTTTACGCTACTATACACGCTCTCCCTCCTCACCCTCCTCACTCGAATACAGCTCAATCTTCTTGGTCGCCGGAATTACCTCGCCAGCGTCGTCTCGCTCGCGTCTCCGCCCACACAAGAGTCTAAGATTAACTTAGAGAATCATGACGATGACAACTACGACCATGCATACGGAAACGATTTCGAGACGAATCGACGGTATCTCTCGCTGAGTTGGTGGCTACTACATCGCGGGTGCATTGATCTGATGCACAAGGTGACTGCGGCGGTTAAGGACGTCTTCGGATCGCTGAATCCGAGGGAGGAGATCACGCTCGAGAAGCTGTCGGAACTTACTCTTGAAGTAAGAAAAAGAGTCGAGGGTGCTACAGAGGAAGAACGACGGTGCGTCCCTGAGCCCCCCATTCACTCCGCATTCGCTAATAGCCCATATCACAGAACATGCAAATGGCTCCCCTTCCTCCTCCCCCCACAAGACCAAGAAGCCTTCGTGCTCCGGGAATCCGGCATGACTGACAGCTCCACATCCAGCAGCCCGACTACCACGACGTCAATCCGACGCCTCATCGACGAAACGTCCGACCTCATTGACTCGCCCTCCTTCACACACGTCCTTACCCTCCTTCTTGATGCCTCTTTCTCGCACCTCATTGATGTCAAGATCTCCGCTTTATCCTACAAAATCCCACCCATCTCCGAGTCCACAGCGCGCGTCCAGGAAATCGTTGGCACGGACATCAAGGCCAAAGTCGCAAATAGCCTTGCGGTTTTCTGCAGACAGGCACATATTATAGGCAGTGGTGCGAATAACGAGTACTTGGTCGCTATTGAGGGAGTGAGGGATCTCGAGGCATTCGCTGCGGTGGTGTATAGCTCGAATTTTGAGTTTGAGAGCCCCGAGGCGGTGGCGGTGGCGTCGACGTTGAGCCGGCCGACTACGGCTGCAGGGGAGAACAAGGAGGTTAGGGATCGTACGAGCCTAGGGAGTCAGTTGGAAGGTGTGGAGAAAGGGCCAGGGAAGGAGGCGGAAAGTGGGCTGGAGAGTGCGTGGGCGAAGGCGCTAGATAGAGAAGATGGGAAGGCGTGAGGTATAGGCATAGATGAGCGTCGTACTGTTGGTTAAGATGGCACCTTGTTTTTTGTATAATATGCTTGTGTTGCATTGGGATTCTGGGAAGGGAATGGTGAAGATACCCGCGTTGAATCTATACAGTTGGTATGGATAATACTAGTCTTATGAAACATCTCAATATCAGCTAGGGTGATTCTATGCGTAGCACTCAATAAAATCGATTACAGGTCGTTCCAGATGTTTTTGACTGCGCCCGTGGGCGAGGAATAAGAATCGGATGAGTAAGCAAGGCATGTGACCAGGCGTTGCCATGACGTCACACTTCTGCTCTCACCACCAGAATCTTCACGCCACTCATATCGACCTTACAACCCACATCTCCATCAAATTACACGACCCCACAATTAACCTCCTTGATCTACACGATATCCTATAAAGAATCACGACAGAGGGTCAAGATCAGAATCAGAATGGCAGATCTCGACCCCTTGACCATGGCCCCACGTGGCCGCGCAACAGGAAGACGGAAACCAATCTCCAACAGCGGAGGAGGGGACGCGAAACTAAGTGAACATAACGTGGGTGTGCTAGACTTTGCGCACACTTCATCATCGGAGAAAGAAGACTCCAATTCGAAACCGGGGCCAAAGGAAGGAATTGAAAGAGAAAGAGAGGGAAACGGGATATCACGGGAGGAACTCGGTGCAAGCACGAATGAACCAACTCTGCAATCTTCATCATCCTCTGCTTGGCACGACAAAGAAACAGATCTGAGCAGTAGAGATAATGCTAGTGAGGGGAAGACGTTTGGGAAGGGCACTCACGGTCTCATCCTGCGCAAACCAATGCTAGGTGAACGGGGCCATGGGCCCGTGGTACGGGGGAGTGGGAGGGGAGGACGTGGTGGTGGGCGAGGTAGAGGAGGGCCAGGAGTCTGTGTTATGGAGGACTGATAGGTGTGGGCATGAAGGAGAGCTAGAGGTTGTGAGAGGCCTTTTACTGGCTTCGTATTCACAGCCTTTGATCTTTAGTGCCGAGCGCGGGTGCGTGCATACACCCAGGAATTTATACATACATTTCCACCGCTCGTCTCCTCAGAGGTGGTGGCCATCACTGCCCCTTTAGAAAGACAGCTTCATTCCTTGCATCGTGTCTGAACCACCATTATGGGAAGAAGAATTGCAGATCACATGGATACCACATCTGCATGTTTAGAGAATAAAAGAATAAGCATGGATATATACAGTAAAAGCACCATATACTTTAGAGTCAAGTTTTCTAAACTGGTCTTTAGAGATAAAGAGGATTGTATCTCATTGAGCATCGCGTCGGCATAGAAAATATTTCGTAAAATCCGGAGCGAGAATCATATACTAGATATGGGAGACTGGATATATTATTTTACGTACTTTGTCTTGTTACGTCTAGCAGGCTTCTGGCGCGTCGGGTCGCGGGCTTCTTTGGCGCGTTTCTGCTTGGCAGTAAGCTTTGGTCTCGCCATATTTGCCTGTAAATAGTTAATATCTGGCTATACAAGCTGTAAATAGCGATAATGGACAATATACGTACGTTATAGGAGCTTGTGGGTGAGTGAAAGAATGAGGAAGTGAGCGTTGAAAACGTTTGTAGTAACCTATCTCAACCGCTCAAAATTTAGTCGAGGCTTGGCACGCGGCTAGAAGTGTTGTTCTGCGGTGATGATTCTTTCGTTGTGTAGCCGTGGCTAAACTAGTAGTGTCCGACGCTAATAAGATTTGTCGACCCGTAGGTCACATGATAAGTCACCTTGATGTTTGCTCATGTAGCTCTTTTCTGTGTTTGTTTTCACTATTTTGGCAGGCTCCTAGTGTGCTTGGTAAAATTGTAGATATTTCTTCGATAGCTCCTCTGTAAAGTCAATACGGCGATCTTCACTCTCTCAATCAACTTTGTCCCATCCCGACAAGATTAAATGCATTATCTTTGCTGAGGCTGGAGTTAAACAACTGGATGAAGAATGGAATCGATTCCGTTGGACAGACGAATGCTCATCCCGATATCGATACAGCTAGGTCTTTGTTACTCGTAAAGCAGGCGGGAAGTTTAATTCGGATTGCTTAGTTCTAAAGTTCAAGCGCTATTCTGCAGGTATGTTCTGGGGTATAATCTCTTTAATTTTCGCGGGGATCTCTATTCATTTAAGCCACCTGGGATACAGATTACGGCACAGGTCTATCATGATAAGATTATTTCTCAGATCTACCACTGGAAAGCAATTAATGAAACTCGCTACCTACCTAGTGGGACAATAGTTTTGATCATGGAGGATAACGCAGTAATTAATAAAGCGAAATCTGTTAAAGCCGAGCACGAGAGACGTGGTAGAAGGGGTCATCGATTGGCCCGCCAATTCTCCAGATTTGAATCCAATTGAGAATATTTGGCGTCTTCTTAAAGCTTGTGTAGCAAAACGATGGCCTAGAACCGTTGAAGAGATGAGAGAGATAATGATCGAGGAATGGCAGAAGATCACACATGAAGAGGTAGTAAAGTATTGTAGTGGTGAGGTTATGAGAGCTCGCTGCCACGCTGTGCTCTAGGCTAGGGAGTGCCGATTGATTAGTTAGCAATATAGGGGTTACTTTATCGCCTAGCGCTATATCACTTTTTTATGTCCCCCCTCGTATGTAATGTTAGTAGTGTAATCTAAGCGGTGTATTCTAAGAGGAGCTCCACTCGAATGTGGCTGGAAGCGAGGTGACTTCTCAGAAATAGGAAGACGCAGACCGCGGATCGCGATTCACCCAGAGGAGCCTTGAGGATCGATTTTCGAGGCGAAAGCGAACTGATTTAAGCTTGCATTTGCATCTAGCTAGCACGCTATTAATTCGTAAATCCCCCAATGAACACCCAAAGTCTCGATAATAGCGATGGTGAACCCGTATAATCTTCATCCGCTACTGATCCTATCTCCGACTCTACCACTTCGTTCAAAGAATAAACATTCCTCACCAACGATCTCCACCGCTCTTCCATCCGGACATAACGACTTACAAATCGAAACAAATCACCGACCACACACGCCTGGTGTAGCTCTAGTGGATTCGCTGTCTTCAGAACCTCTCGATAAATTTCCATCAGTGTGCAAGTTTCCTCTAAAGTGTTGCAGTTGATAAACCCATAGTCAGCGTTGACCGACGAAAGGGGCGGATGGTCCATTAGATCACTAATCTCAAGAAACTGTTTCAGGCCCCATACGGATGGGTGGGGGCCGGCCGGCGGCACGGACAAAAAGCCCTCTAGGAACTGGAGGTTGGACCGCAGTTCCTTCAGCCCCTTCGAATCCATGAGCTGAATAAGCGTTCCCGCTTCGTATGCTTTCCAAAATTGTGTGAATGTGGCAGGCTGAATAGAACCTCTTTGACGATTATGGAACTCATAGAAGAAACTTCCATCACTTTCGGTGAGAAGGAGCTGGTAGAGGTCTACAAGCATACTCTCTTCGTGGTGTCCGCGGCAGGTTACAAACCCGAAAGAGTACCAGTTTCTTTCAATCGGATTAGGACTGATTCGGAGTAACACTTCCGCCAGCAAATTGTAACTAGTTCCCTTGGCTTCTGGCTTTAGATGTAAGCAGTATACATATATCTCTATTCTAGAAATATATATTCAAGACGTCTTTTTGGTTACATTAGATCCCTTGGTGTCTTGTTGCGGTCCTCGATATCCAAGTATGGCTTCGCCTTGTCGTAGAAGGTCGCTATCAATTTTTGTTGCGCTATATCTTCAGTCATAGAAGGGCGCTCCAGGACAGAGAGATTCTTCAGAAACCAGCAATTCGTGCCAAGAGAAAAGATATGGAAGCCATTTGTTCACTTGCTCTAAACGCCCACTCACTTCTGCTGATTATCTCTTGAAGTCATTGGCGGAGGGTCTCATGCCTCCAGATGAGGATGTTCTTCAAGATTTCGGATTCAACAACATCCTCTTTGGCGGGGACAGGACTTTCCTTCTAGGGATCTACAGAGGCATCTATCTTTCGGGTAAGTTCTCAGCGGAGGACATACATGAGTGGCGTGTTGGAGGCACCCTAGTCGACAAGATCAAGGAATTCTATTACAGCATTCCAGAGAATTCTCGTGGGTAATACTTTCCCTGCAGAAGAAGTCTTTGTTACAAATATCGCACCTTCTCGTGGTCGGCCTCTTACATATATCGCATCCCGATTCCAGCTCATCTCCTTCTGGAGTTGGATAGGTGTGCCTAGATGAACTGATCGGGTTCTCTGTTTGCCTTTTGATCCTTAGCACCAATATTTTTCGGTAAGAGTAAGTATCACGGTATATCACGTGAATGTCACGTGCACCATATGATCTTGGATATCACGTGTACTGTGCGCTTAGTCACATGTCCCGATTAGTCATGGCTGGATATATATGCTCGTCGATTTCCATAGCTTCTAAATCAACTCAGTCCCTGATTTATCTCGTCCATATTACGTGACCGCGCACTCCGATAGTAAGTGAATATAAGCTAATGATATTTGGATCTCACTCACCTTCTGAACATTTCTGCAACCCTGTCGCGTTCTGTGTTCATCCTTAGCCGGTCAATCTGCAACTTTCTTTGTGAGCACTCCTCCTGCGGGCCATCTAAAAGACTGCTTCCTCCAACAACTGAGGTTCGTTCGTGCTGAATATGGCTGTCGACTAACGCCTTCAATTTCTTCTCAACCTCCTTTTGCACTGATATAAGAGCCTTTGCTATCCGATCGGCCTGACCAGGCAGTAGTCGATCCACACTTGGCACGGTCCATGGTCTGAAGAGGCGTCCATGGCACCCCCTTGTCGTGAATCGTCCATACGACTGAATAAAGCGGTTGCACATGAAGCAGCTTAGCTTGCTGCATCCAAAATAGGGGAACACGCCCGATGCGGATAATTCAGTGGTATTCAGAAACATCAGCATTTGAACCTCTGCGTGTACGTTCAGCTTTTGTTTCTGCCGTTTGGCGAACTCGCGTTCAATCCTAGCGACAGTCCAATTCTGGCCTAAAACGGCCTTTGTTGTAGCAGGACCCAAATCAAGTTGGAGGATACCGAAGGTTTGATCTAATTTGAACGGACGCTGAGATAGTTTTGCACGCGCAATAGGACGAGGGACTAGGGTGATCGTAACTTGTTTGAAGCTCGGGAGTGTGAAAGCAATGTCTTTGAAGTTCTGGAATGCGACTCGGAGCCGGGCGAGCAGGCAGATATCCAACCACAAGGCCTTCGATCTGGAAGTCGCGCTTGAAGAGCTGTAGAGAACCTCCTCAATCATTTTTGTCCGACGCAGGTTGTATGATGCGATAACGATCCCCGTATGCTTTTCGAAGGTGCTTGCATCGTTGATGCTACGATCAAAAAGAAGCGTCCGCAGGGCGGATAGGGTAGCATCAGAGACTGAACTGTTTTTTGGTATGTTCGTACCGTTGCTCCTGCGAACTGCGTCGTAAGCTTTAAAGCTTGACTTCAAGTTAGGAATATAGCTGTATTCAATCCGGCTTTGATGATACAAGACTATCGCTCCCCATAGGAGGATCTCAGATTGATCAGCTGGACAATAAGCATGAGTTCAGTATGCAGAAATACAGCAGTCATATGGGACTATCGGAGTGCACGGTTACGTTATATGGACGAGATAAATCAGGGACTGAGTTGATTTAGAAGCTATGGAAATCGACGAGCATATATATCCAGCCATGACTAATCGAGACATTTGACTAAGCGTACAGTACACGTGATATCCAAGATCATATGGTGCACGTGATATTCACGTGATATACCGTGATAGGGACGTACCTTTGTTGCATGATAACGAACCTAGGAGCTTTCCCAAATTATCAAACGCAGGCTTATCCACATCTGAGAAGCCTTCATTACGAGCAATCCAGATGACGACATTGTCTTCAGCCTCCTTCATGGCGGAGCAAGCAAGTGCTGTTCCGCCCTTCTCGTTAGCCGCGAATTCAGCTAAACAATCAAGAAACTTTCTCTTGAGCCTCCCATGCCCCGAATCTGATATTTGATGAGCGAATCTAGTATCTATGCTAGGCGCATCCCCATCTTCACTGCCATCGGAATCCCAGTCTTCTGCGAGCACCATATCAGATAACGAAGAAGGTTCGGCCTGACCGCCATTTCGAATTGAGAGGAGGTTAGCAAGAGAGTGAAAATGAGACCAGTTTAGGCCTGGGTAGTTCCAGTCGAAGCTCTCACTCATTGTGGGGATGAGACTCTATCTATGAGTCTACTGCTTGTGATGACTATTATATGGTTGTGATTACGTGAGCCGTCTGTGTGAGGACGGACGTTGGAGAAAGGGGCGGTGGAGTTGCGGAGAACGAGGACAGCCGAAGGGATATCGTTTGTAATACTGTAGTCGAGAATATGGTGGCGAGTGACAGGAGGTTTGAGGAGCTCATCGAGGCTACGATTCGGGAGGCCGAGTCATGGGATTGGTTTTCATGAAACTAGCGAATCAATGAATCCAGTGTGACGCACAGAGTGTGGGGTAAATACAGTGGTTATGTTGAAGAGTGCGGGGACCTGAGAGGTTTGAAGGGACAGTGCGTGTCACTACGGCGTTGCTAAGTTTGTGGTGTCCAAGTTTATGGCTTTGTGGCAGTGCATATCGAGGTTTTTGTCGAGGCCTAGTAGCCTCTTTTCTCTTCGTTCCTCAAGGCATCCCGCCCACACCCTGAGCGAAGGTTTTTAAATGGAAGAGAGCCTCGTTCAGATGTAGTAAGAATCTACAAAGTTGACAACTGGTAGGAGGTGGTTTATAACGAATCACGTTTCATTAACGCCTAACCTATAACTGAGCCGACTTTCCGTACACAGGAAGACGCGAACCGCGCCCCGCGGTTCGCATAGAAGAGCCTTGAGGAACGAATTTTGAGGTAGAGGTGAACGGATTCTTGGAAAATGGTTTTCGTGGTGAAAGTGAATCGAGTTGTGGGAATGGACAGTGCTCGCGCGCATGGAGGAACAGGAAGACGCAAACCGCGGGTCGTGGTTCGCCTAGAGAAGACTTGAGGAACGATGAGGAATAATTTTGGGGTTGGAGACTTTGAGGCTAGAGACTAAGATTGGCGGCACTGGCTCTGGTCTCTAGTGAGGATGTGGCACTTGAGGCAATGGTTTATACTAAACTAGGAAGCCGGCGAAGTCTGTGGCTAATGAGCGTAACCCTTTGAACGGACAAATTTGAGTGCCGAGATCTCGTCTCTTCGTTCCTTCGTTCCCCAAAACACAGCAATCAAATACGAATGAACGATATCATAACGACCTTAATAGTCTTAATTATAAATGACGATGTTGGATCGTCTTCGTCCATACAAAGCACTTCTATCTACCATTTCACGGTACCCGATCCGGAACCTATACGACTGCTTGCTTTATGATGTCCAATGCTTTCCAAAATCGCTCATATTTTGCAACCAGCTCGTTCCTAGCGCTTGAAGTAGCGAAGTTCTCTCCAGCAGTATCCATTAAGTCGTCATTTTGAAGATCAATGACCATTTCTGGAGAGAGTGTCTTGACTCGTCGTCTGCCTGCGCGATTGGCCTAGGAATAATCGTGACCCTCACAGCCGTTTCATGGGCTGGCGCCGACGGAGGGCAATCTGCGTGGCGAATCGTGTGCAAAGGTCATTTGCAATGGGAAATGACAGGCCAGTAAGTCCTTCTAGGAGTGACGACTTCCCACTAGACTGATCACCTATAACTATAAGCTTTGTTTGAGGTGAGTATGTCTCTAGCTTTCAGTTACCAGAGAGGCACCATTACCTGAGGTAGGGAAACATCCTCGCTGACATGGAGCTCACGAATCTTGTTGATGATGCTAAGAATGTGAACTCTTTTTTCAGTGTCAAGGCCATCAACAGCCGTAAGTCTGTAACGGTTTAGGCCTGTCCTGATGTAGCTAGCTGATCCAAGGTCGCGCATTAATGTTAGTAGGACTTGGTGTACCCATAAAAATCGCAGAATATGACTTTCTCCGGTGACGCTGGGGTAGACGAAGAGAACGGATCTTGTTCCTGATCACTAACTTGAATGCTTTGGCGAGGCAGCGACGAAAGTTTCTGGTCTTGGACAATTTTAAACAAGCGGATAGTGGGGTTCAGCCTCACATTCCGACGAATACTTCTGGGGCAGCTTTGCTTTTGTCCAATACCACTTCAGCTGTTGCTAGTTGTTTCGCTCACCAATGGAGTCTCGTTGGTTTCTCCTACTACATTCGCGACATCCACGTCCAGTCTGACGTCAGTACCGTAGACAACGAATAAATCCAACAAGGCCACTCTCTCAGCAGGCGCCGCAGCGGGAATCGTGATCAGTCAACCCTCCTCCTTATTGTGGTCGCATTCGTAGGTTTCAGGTATTGGAAGAAGAGAAGACAAGACACGGAACCGAGACGAGTGCGAGCGGAGGAGAACAAAGATGTCGGTCCGAGGTACTATCGTTACGAACTCGATAGTGGTAAAGAGGTCGCGGTGAAAGGTATGGCGATTGAAATTGGGGGTGTGGGCAGAGGGGATCAGATGGTGGGCTGCCGTGATGTGAACAGTTGATGGGAAGAAGCAAGGCAACGTGATGGAGAATGCGGCTATGAGAAAATGAACCTATGGCGTGTGATGTTCGCGCCGGGCAACTTCCAGATGCGGATAAATGAAGGATGCAGTTCGTATTCATGCTTGCACATTGTTCTAAGCGAGGACTCTTTCTGCAACCCAATCCCGCATCGAGCCTAATTAGTATTTGGACGACATGTTTATCTTCAGCCTTGCGCCCACCGTCCCCGCGTTTTCCCTCACTCCCCGACACAGCCTCGACTAGTCCGCTGTACAATGCACGAGTCTTTGGGTACTGGCCTCTTTCTGCTGCTCTGTATCCTACCCTTGTTCACAGTAGCACAGCTCGAAGCCATACCATCATGCGCCGTAAGACTCAATCACCCCTTCAATTCAACTATTCAAGGCAGTTGCGTAGAAAGCTAACACAACCTTCCATCTTTTTAGCTAAACTGTTTCGTCACACCCCTCGGTAGTGATGGTTGTTCAAGTCTTTCTGACTTTGCATGCCACTGCAAGTACTGGGCCACACTCTCTCTCTCAGTACTGCCATGCACAAATCAAGCCTGTTCCTCGAGCGACTACGCAGCGACGATTAATGCCGTAGAGAAAACTTGCCAAGCAGCAGGAGTGCCCATACTTACCAGCTCGGGGACGTCTGTTGTTGTGTCGGCGTCCAGAACGATCTCAAGTTCCAGAGGAGAGTCAACGGGTACACAATCGAGCATGCCTGTGGATATAGCGTCATCGCGATCGACACTGCGTACGACTACGTCGTCGGTCCTCACCAGTGGGCCTCAAGTCACCTCGGGAACGAAAGATACATCGAAAGCAGATGTTGGAGCAAGTTCATCATCACTATCTGCTGGCGCAGCAGCTGGGACCGCTGTGGGCGCGACGCTCGTGGTGGTGTTGGTTGCGTTGTTGGGGTATCGGTTTTGGAAGAGGCGGCGACGAGCAAGACGGGAAGGAGTCTCAGCGATAGGATCTTTGGTGAAGGATAAGGAAGAAAAGGATATATGGAGAGGTCATGAACTTGAGGGAGGGAAGGGCATACCGCTTGAACGCGAGGAGATGGCCGATGAGCATGGTATTGGAGTAGCGAGGGAGAGAGAAAGGACTGAGTTACCGTGAAGTCGGGTTAGGAATGGGACGCACTCTCCAGACTTGAAGATATTTAATGTCTAGAACTGCAAGATTAGAAGCCCATTACGTGCTTGATTTAATATCTGCGAGCAAGATGTCATTGAGACTGCTTCAACTCTCCTGTCTACCGGCCAGCCCTTCATGAACCGTCATCCTTCTATACGGCAGATGCTGCTAAAATTGCTATTGGCACATTTATTTCCTCTATCCCGATTGCCGTATTGGTCCTTCGTTGCTGAAAATAGCGTCTATTTTGGCAAACTTTACTTCAGCCGATAGTAATATTCGAAGACGATGAGATACATATGGATTCGCGATGGCATCATCACGAGGTAGAGCGCATAACACGAATTAGAATGAAGAGAAAGAGTAGTAATATATTTGAAAGACAATAATACGATTGAGTGGGTGAAATTCACGCCGATGGTTGAATTATCAGGCTAATAAGAAGTGGGGTGCATTGAGGAAGCGGTAGAAGAAGCAACTCAAGGGTAGAGATAGGTACAGTGACGAGGATTCAATGCATAACCCTTCCTACTAAATATAAACATGGGTAGAGCATTAATTTCGAGTGGTACATTAATTTCGAGTGCTAGTCTAGAGAAAAAGGAATTAACTGGGTGCAAATGTAAGTCGATCCCACTTCGATTGCTACATGGCCCTGTACCTAAACCAAAGTAGATAGGTCCTCTCCTTAATGTTTGAAGCGTTAAAATGCAGCGAATCGTAGAACAGTTCGCAAGTGTTTGTCTAAGGTCTCAGCCTAATTATAAGAGATCAGGATTGGCTAAGTGTCTGTATCAAGCTTGGCTATCCGTTGAAGAAAGCACAAGCCACGGTAGTCTCAAGCATATCTGTGAGACTAAAAGGCCTGAGGATTGCTTTTGAGACTCACGAAGTTTCGTTTTGGATCACTTTTGGCTTTCAGATGCTACTCGATATCGAGAACATCATTGGTAACAGCGTCCTGACAACACTTACTGACCTGTAAGATCACGTCAAACTAAAGGAAGAACAAGGTGCAGAATTCTTGCCTTTGGCCGATCCTTTTGGGCAGTATGGCAATTGCAGCTCTATATTTGACGGATTGAATGTCATGTTCAGAGACATCTATAATTGGTCCGTCAAGTATTATTGCAAGTGTGGATGGAATTTTGACCCAGGACCTCACGCGAACATCATCCTCTCGAAGATAGCAGCCGACGACTTCTTTCTCCTTCGTCATAACCCCTTGTTGAATGGCACGAGGAAGCTGGAGCTGGATTTGGCGACTCGCAATAGTTCGATAAAGATTGAGCAAATGGCTCAGATTATCTACATATTCTGTTATCTCTATGTGGCCTGCCAGATACTCTACCCAGATTCTCCTACATGACTAGATATGGAACTATGGCTTTGGCAACAAGATCTGTCGGATCAAAATGTGAACACACTTTGACTCTGCGTTGATTGGCATATATACCTTCCAACAAGATCCCTGTTACCTATTTGCAGGTAGCACACCGAAAACTATCCACAAGGGTAATAGGAAAATTCTGTTGCCAACCGGCAAAAGCAATGTGCGCCAATCGTGACGGAACGCAAAAGACCCGGGTAGAGCAACTACGATTCTCCGCGACCACATACGTTCATCACTACAGCATAGCGCCTGTGGAGACTTGTCGACAAAGGACTTGTAAAAACTGCCATCCAACGACGCCGTTGAAACTGCGTCCAAGATGCTATCCCAAACCTTGAAATCAGACACGCAAGTAAGCAGAGGAGCATCAAAGGGAGAATATTTGTCACTCTCGAATCTCTTGGACTGCTTCTCCTCTTGGTACCGGCCTGACGCGAAAATTCTGGATTTTGACTGGGGGAATTCGAGTTAGTCTGTGTTGAGGTCTGGAGGAAGATTTGTCGGACTATATGTTTTGTTCTATACTGGATTAGGCCGCCAAGCTTCTCAGCAGAGTTCCTGAGTCGATCCCAGGATGTCTCAGAGCCTCAACCATCAACTATCAGCAACCTCATCAAGCAATCAATTCGGCCCCAGATTGTACAATTCTGCGATCCCGCCCACCATCCCATAGTTCTCTGTTTTTGCCCGTTGTAGATAGTTATCGCGCTTTGCGCTCGGCCGAACAGCTGGCTCACGATTGACGCGCTGAGTGAGATTCAGGATCAGGTATTGACGCTCACGGCAGCTTAAGAACCTCATCAAGATAGCTGAATCCCCCTTGATGAGGTTTGACGCTCACGGCAGCTTAAGAACCTCATCAAGACAGCTGAATCTCCCTTGATGAGGTTTGACGCTCACGGCAGCTTAAGAGCCTCATCAAGATAGCAGTCACGTGAACCCACTTCGAGCCTACGCCCCCAAATATAGCCTTGTTTTTCTCCAAAAAACCAACCACCACACCTTGCTCGGGCCGATGAGATTGTATTAGTCACGAGCTTACCCCCACGATAGCGCGCGCTAGTGCGCTCCCTTGCAAGCCCTCCAAGGTTGTCTGTGCGGTGGCTCATACTTTGGGGCAGAGCGAGGATTCGTCGAGAGTTTAAAAGGCTAGATACACCTAACTGACCAACTTGCTTAGCGCCCAAAACATTAACAGGCAACTTCTACATTATCTTCGATAATATAGTCATTATATATTCGTCGTATTCTAAGTATAATGGCCGCATCATCCCCCATAGAACTACACGCGCTGGCCTCATATCCCCTCCGGGTCGAGAATGAACTCGCTACTCAGGAGGATACCAAGGACAAACTGTTCCGCAAAACGCTCAGAGAATACTTTGAGGCACGGCTAGGTGCACGAGTCGATAGAACAGTGGAGGAGCGCCTGCAATTGATTCTCTTCGTGCTACAGTTCTTCAAGAGGAGCAAGCCACTTAGTATTCAAGACTGCATAAACGAAATAAAGTCTAGTCCGGGTCCTCTGTACGAAAAATTCTCGTCGCAAAGTGACAATGATGACGAACGCAACAAGGACATTGGCTTTTCTGTAATGCGCGCAGTCGGACTCTGGCTCGGAATGCCATCCTTTTTCGAAGACAGCAACCAATCTTTTGTGCCCATTCTCCTTGGATATAAACCAGGCCCTGCGATGGCAATCCACGCTAGTCTTCCAGACTTAATCAACAATAATCGTCTGGTTCCATCACGGAGAGAAGCACGGATTGCTTTGGAAGCAATGCAGACAATACCTATGACATCTGAGCAAATCGACGAATTGCTCAGTTCGCTGGAAGCGCCCGGGTTCGCAAAGGAAGGATTGAACGCCCATACCCTTACCTTCTTCACCAACGCAACCATCGATTGGACCGAGAACATTTGTGAGCATTTGACGATTGCGGAAAATTCGGGTGAAAAGGTTCTCCGCATCTTTTCCCGTCCCTCAATTTTGCTTTCTTCGCGTCCATACCAAATGGACGATCAACTTGCAAATGAAGTTGCTATGACCTACGCAATCCTTTTCAACGCTTACGGCGATGAACCTAAATCGCACTCTAAAGGCTTTATCAATGCCATCCTCTGTCGCCAGAGATGGTGCACCTGCGCACCTTGCAGCTCGAAGCGGTTGACATTGAAATTGCTCAACTCTCTTTTGCAGGACACAAGTACACCAGCCGACCCTGCAATGAAGCACCTGATTATGAAGCCTGCTGGGCATTGGGACCCAAGGACATTCGAGTATTTGTGGCCTGTGATTTTAAAAATGCACCATTTCCAAAGGGAGAGCCGACCATGGAACTTCTGGGTACTCTTCAAGGACAGACGAGACACAGTAAAGTTCTGGACATTCCTGTGAGTGGAGTGGCCTCAGCCTCTTATGATTGAGTTATCCCTGCTAACATTCAAGACCAGCTTCGCCGCAATCGTGATCCCCTTGACGATATTGCAGCTTCTGGTCAGCCTAGTTCAGGCTGTGGCAGCATTTCCACCAGCTAAAAACTTGGGATCGGGAAAGGGGAGCTGAAGTTGGTTGCATTCGATTTCTATCAATATATTTACGAAAACTGAGTCAATATAAATTTTGTTCCCAACCCTGTCAAAGCAGTTTAGACTAGCCGAAGATTGCAGAAATCGCCAGAGCTGGACGAGGAGGCGGAGTGAACTTTTGGATCCTTCCTAACCAGGATTTTCTACTATGAATGGAATAACAAATTCAGTAAAAACATTGTCCGTTATTATGTGTAACAGCTTAACTTATATAATCTGCCAGCGGCAGGGTTCCTACACTGTTCTATATTCCTAGTTGGCTGCCTTTTTTCTCAAATATGCGTTATCTCTTATATGTTTACATAAAAATATTCTGTAGTTAGCACCTCGTTTATACTATCTACTTAGCTCTCATCATATGATGTGCACTCTACGGGACCGTCTCTTTACATTATGTGATCTCTATTATTAACTTTGCTTACGACAGAAATTGCTATTCAGCAGAATTATAGATTTTATAGAAGGCCATTGAATAGTTCAACTAGATAACTCGAGTAACCGACATTGGGGAGTGGTGTTGCAGATAGCTCCGAAATCTATGAAGTCGGCCTCAGGGTATCTGCGAAATGTAGCCGTTTATTTACCGATAACAACAATACAATTAGCGTGTTATCGAAATTATAGATTTTAGTTCAAGCAGGCCTTGAACTTTGCACCATTTTGTGATAATAATAATGGCATTGTTGGTAGTAGCTTAATAGGTTCAAAAGCATGGAACTGAGCTCCCTTACCAGCCATCTTCTAAGCTAGATTGCATTATTTACGTGTTTATTCGGGACATATATATATGCACCGAATAGCAAATCTTTTACATTCTCTTAGAATACATTGGTTGTTTAGTATAGCGATTCTATTTTTAGTAAATTCTATATTTATAACAGTACGCAGAAGCTATTATAGCTTACAATATGTGTAGCCAGGGTATCTTTAGTCTCAAATCAACGCCCCTATCTGATAGTGTTATAGTATTGTGTGTTTTCTTAGTTCGTCTGGAATCTCAAAAGCACCATAGAAGCACACCTGCCCCATTCTCATTCTTTTTTCCAAAGTCTTCTGATCGTGGTCATAATTTTGCAGCGCATGTGCTCGCTGCACAAACGACTGAAAGCCAGCTATGGCTGCCGTTTCGGACCCATCTGGATGCTTGAATTTAGCAACCAGAGCAGCGCCGCTGTATCCGTACGGTTCCTGCCAGTCCTCCCGGAGGCGAAATAGGAGGCAGCGGGAGATGAACTCCGATTTCTCGTATTTGAAGTAGCCTGCACCGACTATCTATTTTTCGGTGTTAGTTGACTGCCATCGACTCAAGACAAGGATACAAACCGAGCACGAACGCTCGTCGGCGTTTTTGATCGACTTTGCCTGTTGAGTGTCGTAGCCCAGAATTTCTATTACAACATGGCCTTTCTGTAAACTCTTCCACTCATCTTTCGTTATCCAGCGCATATTCGGAGATTTAATGTTATCGACGTCAACGGTGTCCCAAGGTTTGATGAGGCTGATGTCGTGTTTGTAACCTTTGGGGTATTCTGCAGGGTTGTGGTCATACACTTCGTGAATGTCGCCAATCTATGCTGCTAAGCTTTGCCATTGTTCCATTTTCGTGGCAGTTCACTCACCCGCTGCTTTCCAGCAAAAACGCCCAGTTTGGTTTTCAAGTCCTGCACAGAAGCCCCTGAAGTCTGAGAAATCCAAGGAAATTTGGACTTCATCGAGAAAGCGTTATTAAGAACATGCGTTGATACTGTCAAATACTCGGTATTTCCAAGAGTCGTCCGCAACGCAACCTTTCCAAGGTATGGATGAGAAGGATTTACATCTTTCGTCGAACCGAAAGTTGAATGGAGCATTTTCGCTTCGACGTAATCATTAGTCTTCAGTGCTGTCATTTGAATGCTTGGCGGGCCGGTACTCGTAGCCGATGTTGTATTCGAAAACCCAGTTGTTGTCGTTAGCGTGGAAGCCTGCGAACCCCGGCCACTAAGTCGCAGCAAGCTGGAGAAGCGGGATCTGTTTGAAGTCTGGCTCAAGTTCATAGGGATGTAGTTAACTTTTAAACCTCCAAAATAGTTTGGATTTCGAGAGTATGGCACTAATGAAGATAACGTTGGCCGCTGTCTGACGGGACTCTGAACTAAATAAGTGGATTCGTAGCAGGAGAACTTACCTGTGGAATCAAATCCCGAAGGAACAATGATTTGAAGATTGCCATTCAAGAGGAGGTAGAACCCAATGGCAAAGTCGTATACTTTGAAGATGGTCTTTATAATGCTCGAGTCTAGGCCTAATGACGGGTCGATAGGTGTATCATAGGGATCCGGAGGGGGACTGTTGCCAGCGACGAGAGTGTACGGTGCTGGCGCGGGGATTATAACTGGAGTACCTTTGATATGGAGTGGGACCGGAGTTCGGAATTTAACATCAGAAGATGAAGAATATACGGTCCACGTCGGTGGTGCGTCGGTTCCCTCTAACGGCTCATTAAACTCAATATCATCGCGAATGTGATCCGGAAGATGAGGGAGCAACTCTCTCCAGTTGCTCGCATCCAGCTTCTTTGGAAATCTAGCTTCTAGGCCCCAGTCGAAGGAAAAGTCCAAGGGAGGCAAAATTGGGCTCTGCAAAGGTATTGTCGTTGTATTTGAGATGGTCCGACTTTCTTGGGTAGATAATGTATCTAATGCCAGCGTTTCCAAAAAGGGTGCGCGGTCTATGAAACGGGGATTAGTTGGGAATGCTCAAATGGGCACTGTGACCTACCGTCTTCAAATTGGAACTTTATAAGCATGGTATCAAAGTCGATATCCCCCATTGGCGCAGCGTTTTTGATCCTGAGTCGCACATATTCCTTATCCCGGGGCTGCTTGGAATCCAAGATGAAGTTTGCAAGGTCAAATTCTTTGTGGTCTACCCCCTTCTTTTCGCTTACCCAGAACGTAAACGATTGATGTTTGGTGTCGTTGTTCACTTGCCATATCTTAATGTACTGACCTGAGCTCAAAATATCCACTCGCCGGCCCCTTGTTACCGTAATTTTCGCAGCCTCATACGTTCCGATAAGCTTTCTCTCCCGAACGTAACTTTGAAACTGGTCTCTTTCATCCGCGTTTTTGAACTCATATATAGGATTAAAAACACGGGAGCGGTGAATACCATAGACATCGGTCCTAATGAAAACATGAACGCTCTTGGATGGGAAGGAAACTTCGAAGTCCGAGTCGTTGGTGTCAGTCCATGGTATAGTTCCTCTTTCAACTACGGAAAAGGTCAGAATATACAGATTTACTCAAGGGTGAACTTACTCTGATGCTCTAACATGACTGATTCAGAATCATTTAGCCAGAGAATCGTTCGCGTTTCGTCATCGCGGGTTAAGACTTTCATCTTGGATAGTTTGAGGGATTTATTTCCTTTTGATGACCTATAAAGTTCTATGAGGAAAACCTAGGAGCGATAGGGGATTTAATCTTACAATCTTAGTCCTACAGGGTCTTTGAACGTCCAAAGGTCGGCCAAACTAGAACTGAATATGTCGGAAACATCTTTCGAATGAAGAGCCGTCTTTTTGGCCTGCTGTTTAAGCCAATCTTCTGCGGATTGAATACTCTGATAGCCATCTCTTTTATCTTTAGAATTGGTCAGTGAATGCTGAAAGCTATCGAAAGGCATTTAAGTACCTGACGGATTGAAATCGACCGTGATATCTGTACGCAGAGTTGACGTAGACGGCCCAAGGGATTTACCAGGTTGCAAAAGCGGAGGAGGTACCCTAACAAATTAGTTATAGTAAACAGGGCGATCGAGCTCAAACTTACTGAATACGGAGTCGAGATGTGAATGTCACTCTTACCATACTATATTTCATATTTCGCCGCAACGATCTTAGCTTTGATAGGTTTTCAGCAGAAGAGTCTTGTGCATTGACTCTCTGTTGTGCACGTATAGATTCTCCAAATTGTTTCCGGTATTGCTCGAGAAGGTCTTTGAACTGGTTGAGTGTGGTATTGATCCCCTCTGCATTGCTCATAGCAGGATCGTGCCCTCCAAACAATTTCTCAAGCTCTGACACCCCCTGTTCAATTTGCTCCATGGTTTCCTTAAACTTCTCACGTTCCTCGGGCAGATCTGGAGAGCTTTGATACTCCTTTGGGAGATTGGCAACCACGTGCTCTACGGCAGCCCTGATATAGGAGAGAGAGACGTCGGGCGACATATTGATATTAACAGTATTCTCCTTCCATGAAGCACCAAAATCTCCAGATCTACCGCCTCTGCAACGAACTCGCTAAATCTGAGCCCAAGCTTGTACCGACTTTGTTGCTAGATGTGCAGGACGATGTAATTCTAGAGGGCTGAGCTTGTTCTTCCGACGTGATGCTGATAATTGCGCAGAGGGCGGTTTGCTGTTGAGAATATTGATGGAGTCTATCCGTTTAGACACTCGTGCTTTCTATTTGTTTGGAAGAAATGGGACTTGTAAGTTCGGCCAAAAATAATGGATAAAGACAACCAGAGTTCAATGAAGATGTGCGATATCTAGATACTCAAACGCAGCCTAGCCTTCTGAGGATGGCCCCCGCCCCAATGTGATGGGTCTGGGGCTTAGCTCATTGTGGCTGACGTCTGGGGCGATATTGGCTCTACGCCAGGCTTTCCTTGCTCCAATAAACGAAGCTTATCAACCCACGTTTCTGCTTACCCTAGTCGGATTTGATATTGCTACCTGTTAAGTCTTGACCGGTCTGTTGCGTGGGATTGGAGCGCAAACCGACATGGCTACATTTCGTTGTCAGGCGCTCCAAGTTGGTGCGGCTGAAAGGATGGAAAGCGCAGTCACTGGTGTGTTAAGGCGTCGTGGGTGGACCGTTAAGCGAGACGTCAGCCCCTACCCCCACTCAGTGCCCTCTCCATCAATGCCAATACCATATGGAAATTGAGGATATACCAAATCATCTAAGTTGGAATACTGTATTTGCGGGCACATACTCAGTTAATACTAAAATTGAAGCTAATTATGAGTTAAAAAAATATCACAAGGACATTATGGTCGTAGAACGGTTCCTGAAACTCTGAAAAAAATGTTGCCTACACGAGTCTGGAGGGCATTTATGGTGGTCCCAATAGTCCCCCATCAGTGACAAGCCCAGGGGCTTAGCCGCCAGTAACAAGGATGACCGCCAAGGTGTCCTCTTTTCGTTATAATAATATGCTGGTGAGCTCGACCATGTTGTTAATTTCAGACGTCCCTGGAATCTTCCAATTTAATGCCACGATGCCCGAAGTGCTCCATTTCGTTTACTCAGCATTTATCACCAAGAACTTACAAGACTAGCATTTCTGTGCCCATTTTACTAGCTCCATTGTTATCATTATTATTATCTTCGCCTTTGCGATTCCTCCTTGATGCGATACAAAAGAGCTATCTTGTCGCCAATATGAGTGGTCTCTTTCCTAATCATGAATCATTAGGTGGGGTTTACAGAGGAGAATATCGCAAGGTTCATTGTCTATCCTTTCTTGGCCGGCTTGGATTCAAAGCTCACTCCGTTCTAGGAACTTGAACGACGACAAAAGGCAATGGAAAAGCATATCAACGCCTATGGGTTTAGGTGGATAGTTTTCTTTGTCACCGCTTCCGGTTTCTACAGTGCTAGCTACAGTTTGTTTGCGACGAATGTAATATCACCCGCACTTGCATATCTATACTGGCCCGAGTCAGAGGACGGGAATCACGGCTTCGTCATTGATATCGTTACCTTGACTGCCTCTTTCTTTGGCATGGTCCTCTTTGGGCACGCTGCGGATCGTTGGGGTCGCAAATTCCTGTATGGCGTGGAGCTCATTTTCGTCATCGTTGGCACTTTGAGCATTGCCCAGGCGTCGACCGGCTACGACGGTTCCATGAAAGTGGAAGGCTGGTTCTTCTTTTGGCGCATAGTACTCGGATTTGGTATTGGAGCAGAATACCCTGTCACTGCGATCATTGCAGCTGAATGGACACCCACGGATCTGAGAGGAGTCATGATGGCTTCTGTCTTTCTCATGCAGTCGCTAGGCCAACTTACTGCATCCGCTGTCGCTTATGGTGCTGCGAGGCATCTGAATGTTTGCGACGGCTATTCTCAGGCTAATTGCAACCCTAAAGTGGCAGGCAAAGCAGTAGACCAGTTCTGGCGTATTGTGATCGGAGTTGGGGCAGCGCCTGCAATTTTAGCGATTCTTCTCCGCTTCGCCATTAGAGAGTCAGCTAGATGGAACCTGGACGTTCGTGGCGACCAATTAGACCTTAACCTTCCCAAGGATGAGCCAGATCCGAGGATGATAAATCCTAATGACCCACAACGAGGCATCGGACAGGACAGTCCACCGCCAAACGCCTCCCCTAGCGTTGAAAACGCGGCTACCGGACAGCAAGAAGAAAACCAAGAAGGCTCAGAGAGCACCATTGATCGACGCGACACCGATGGCTCAGGACTGCCTGGTCGGCAGTTCAGATACTTGGAACTTGTTTCGTACCTTAAACAGGGAGGGGCATGGAAACACCTCGTCGGTGTCTCGTTGTGTTGGTTTCTTCTAGACCTGAGTTACTACGGACTTGGTTTGAACAGTCCGCGCATCATCTCCCAGTTATGGAAGAGCCACCGGGATCCTCCACCTACAAAGCTTAAAGATTGGATGACTGATCTCGTCGATCCACGAAACGCTACCATCTTCCAAATCCTCACGAGGAACTCAGCCCGGAATATGATTACGATCTCTACAGGAACCGTCACGGGTTCCATTGCTATGATTGCAGTAATCAACTATGTCCCTCGAGCTCGATTCATGGCTCTCATTTTCGGTGTTTTAGCGCTAGTTTTTGTGGTGACCGGAAGTGCTCTGTTCTCCCCTAGAATGTACGAAGCTGAACATCACACTTTCAACATCGTCATGTATGCCTTTGTACAATTTTTATTCAACCTTGGCCCAAACACACTTACTTGGATTCTTCCCGCTGAAGTCTTCCCAACTAAGTACCGTGGTACACTTTACGGAATTGCAGCAGCGTCTGGCAAGCTCGGTGCAATCATAATCCAGGTCATTCTCAAAGGCGCTAAACTCGGTAAACCGCAAGAGGCACCCTGGAAATTTGCTACACTCCTATTCTGCTTCTCTGGTGTCATGCTGGCAGGTGCATTGGTTGCGAGATACCTGGTGCCTGAGGTTCAGATTCTTCCTGGCCATATAATAGACAAACGCGCCCAAAAACTGGTACCTAGAAAAATAAGGAAATACAAACTATTTGGGCAATATCAGAATCTTGTTCTCGAGACAATTGTGAAAGAGATGGATAGACGAGAAGGCAATGAAACCGAGATGCAGCCAGTGGCGAGGGAAGTAGAGAGTCAACAGACAGAACAAAGTAATCAAACGCAAGCAGGAATGCAGAACACCTAAACAATGGTTACTAGAGTTTAATATCGGATACGATATCAGCGTCATGAAGTAAATCGGAAACACTCGCTACGGTCATGTTACTCTTGTTGAAATACACTGAATTCGAGGGGAGTGTGGGAGAGAATGGTTGATGGAAAGACTGAGCCACATGTGGCGGAACCTAGGCTCCGGAGTGCATGAGCCACCAGTACCGTTTAGTGTTCCGTTGTTTGACGACGACTTCTTCCTCCTTCGTCATAATCCCTTGTTGAATGGCACGAAGAAGCCGGAGCTCGATTTGGCGATTCGCAATAGTTCGATCAAGATTGAGCAAATGACTCAGATCATCTGCATGCTCTGTCATCTCTTTGTGGCCTGCTGGATACTCTACCTAGATTCTCCTACATGACCAGATGTGTAACTATGGCTCTGGAAACAAGATCCCTATTGCTTATTTGCAGGTAGCACACAGAAAAATATCCACTAGGGTTATAGGAAAATTCTGTTGACAACCAGCAAAAGGAATGTGCGCCAATGGTGATGGAACGCAAAAGACCCGGGTAGAGCAGCTACGATTCTCCACGACCACTACGTTCATCATTATAGAATGCCGTCTGTGGAGACTTGCTGACAAAGGACTTGTCAAAACTGCCATCCAACGACGCCGTTGAAATTGCGTCCAAGATGCTATCTCAAACCTTGAAATCAGACAAGCAAGCAAGTGGAGGAGCATCGAAGGGAGAATATTTGTCACTCTCGAATCTCTTGGACTGCTTCTCCTCCTGGTACGGACGTGACGTGAAAAATCTGGATTTTGACTGGGGGAATTCGAGTTAGTCTGTGTCGAGGTCTGGAGGAAGATTTGTCAGACTATATACATGTATATAGAAACATCACACGAATGTGGTCATCGCGCACCCATTACCGGAATGCCTCCGGTACGCATACGTGTCCTAGACACACATCATCTACAATATCATCATATTTTATTCACAATCTTACAAGATTACCATATCTCTCGATCAAGATTTGACATTAGACAAGTCATTTAGGGGCCTCAACTACTACTCGCCAAATGCAACAATTGCCATCCTACAGGAAGCTACTAATCTGGAAAACAGAAAATTTGTTGAGGGTCAGGGGAAACTACCCATAGTTCCACAACTCAATCCAGGATATCATCTTCAAGTGGATTCCGCCATCCCCGGGCGCAATTGATGCACTCGTAGGTGTCGACAAGAATGCCTTGGCGGAGAAGATTGAAGCTGAGTGAAAGTTGGTGCTTCAGTTCATGCTCCGACAGACTGCATTGAGGCACAACTTACATAGTGGAATAGAAAGATAGCTGAAGGCAATCCTTCGGAAAAGAATGATTTCGCTCTACCGTATTTGGGGATCCTGTCTGGATGGGCGACACGTGCTGGAGAGATTTGATAAACCGTGACCCCAGCAACGCCGGGAGATTCCAATGGCTTATAGGTACCTCCTTTAGTCTACGTTATCTCCATGAGAACTGTTCTGACCATCAGATTGTCGAGAGTATGGCGACCGAGGCCGTTCTGTCGAGTGTGGTTGACAAGATGAATGAACGGCGGGACAGGCAACAATCAAACCCTTCGTTGCGTTTTAGTGATATTGGAGGTTTTATCGCGGTGTTGTCATCGGAGCCTGGCGAGTCAAGAAAACTTTTAAGTATGTTCCGTAGAATGGAGGGCCAACGCCCGTGCATGAAGCCAGGCCCGTGGTTTAAGGTGGTAAAAATAGGAACATAAGTTTGCTTCTATATTGGGCCGTATCTCGTCTTTCGCATTTTTCCACTGTCTCTATTTCGTAGTCTCTATTGTCTGATTGTGTACTACATACTAGTTGTCGTCCGTTAAGCGGTCCAGTATCACAATCGACAGAACCATAACGGTAATTCCTAGGAAACTCACAAACACTAAAACGAAAGGGAACCAAGCAAGCACGACTGCAGCAGCACCCACCGTTGCGCTCACTGGCCTACGACTCGCTGTTTCAGTGAGACTTGCAATAGCAGATGCAGCGGTATGCTGCCATATAGCAGCTGCGAACGTAAGGCCGCTGGCAAAGCACAACAAAACGACAAGGATATGGCTGATGCGTCGTGACGGGAAAGGTTTCACATCGACGATATCGCCAGTTTCCCTGTCTACTTCTTCGTGCCACCCTGGGAATGTGAACAACCCAATCGTCGATAACAGGCACATAATGTCGGCCAAGATTCTGAATAATGTCATGATTAAGTCCTGTGTAGGAAAGAATTATATATGAAATGACATACATTAGAGCAGGAAAGAGCACGTCGCTCTTGAACCGACTGGCGATCTCTAAGATACTGTGGGCATCTGCGAGAGACCGTAAGTCAAGGGGAAGACTCTCAGCAGTGGAACCACATCGCCAGGAGATCTTGGCGCTTCGAGCACAGATGCCAAAATATCCAGCTTGGACCTGCAATCGAGTAGTCTGAGCAACATTGGTCAGTCTACGCTCATATACGGGGGGTTTTTACAAGGACTTTGCCTCGAGCTTACGTCATTAGAGTACTGAAAACCTAGCACGTAGATCGAACTCAGAGATGAGGATGTCGGATTGGTTCCGGAGAGAAGGAGACCTGTGTTCGATTTAATCGACGTCTTTTGTATGATAGTCTTAGGATGTGCGGCTTTTCGGGCCCAAGTTGCTTACAATGGCTGAATATTGAGACCATTAAGAGTAATGCCACAACATGGTGATAACTTAACCCTGAGCAAACAACTTAGAGTTCTGATTACGGCTGTCTGGAACTAGGCTTACAAGGTAGGCATCGCTGTAAACTCACAGAAATATGTAAGTTCCCTCTTGACTTATGCTTCCAAGGCAGCCATTGTAGCAGGCGTGTTCTAAATCTCAATTTAGCTGTGGCAGACGTCGCTGAACCTTCGGAACTGGTTGAAAAGGAGTCCATGAGGAAGAAAATGACAATGTAGCGTAACACATTCAAGTGCGGGGTCGATGCAACGCGAGAGACCGGTGAGAAAATGGAAGGACTGAGCACGCTCGGAGATGGTTCGGGTATAGATTGGATGGCAAGGTAGCGTTGGGTACTGAGGCTAAATATCCTCATCCTTCCAACCATTGCACTGAAGGTTTTCTCTGTCAATGACACCAGATAAGCAAGAAACAGCCGACATCCACATGTCTCAAACGAAACGGAAAAATATTCCTTGACGCTCAACGCTATGGCCCACCACCCGGTCCCCGTGGACATTAACGCACAACCCAACTCGTCTTATGCATCGAACGAAGATGTTGTTGCCGGTGCACAGGAAGAAATACCAGAGCCACCAAGGACACAAGATATCGACGAAATCCTCACTGTTGAGCAGAATGATACACCCACTGGGCAAGCAACGCGCGCAACGGAAGAGCCGCAACAAGCCCCTCCTTGGCATGGGACTGAGTGGCAGTCGTACAACGACTACATTTGGGCCCTATCTTCACGAATGATCCATCTCAACATTCTCAAGGGAGACTTCAGCCACAAAGAAGCAGGGCTACTATCCGTGATTGATATACCGCCCTTGAATGTCCGCATTCCACGTCCAGTGCGAGAATACCGCGACACTATGCTTCGAGATGATACGCGCACTGAGTTAAAAAAACTGTACGAAGAGCAAAATATACGACCAGAAGTGAGGCTGTTGATTGTCGAAGATCTATCTCCTGGTTTGATAGAAGCTATTGGTGACATCTTCGACTTCCCCCATCCAGAGATATTTGCAGAGCACCTGCTTGGTTCGCGTCATAATTATTTCGTGAAATCTAGACCGGTGGTGGGGCCTGCCAGCGAATGGAAAACACGCCATTTAAAGAAACCTTTCTCTTCTATAAATTGGTATCGTCCAGTACATCGCGAAGCGGGCCAATACGGCTTGGATATTACGAGAGATATTACTGAAGTCGTCGGCATCGGTACTGCCGGAGAGGATGGTAACGATTCAGACGGCACAGACGAAGCCCAAGGGGAAGATTTTGGCGAAATCACGTTTATTCCGATCTCTCGCTTTCGCCACAGTCCCAAAGAGAGACGGAAAAGGGCAAGAACAACTACCAACATCCTTCGAAAAGGTTTCTTGCTGTCAAACCAGCTGAATCCTCCCAAAGGTTCAGTGATTCCATTTCTTTGGGAAGAAAAGGCGACTATCTTGATTTCTAGGCAGGAGCAGTTTAGCAATGGTAGGTTCCGATGCAAGTACATTGGCTTGAATATCCTTACACCATTTTTCACGGCTAATTCGAACAGTTCTCTTGCTACTTGATCCACTGCCGGAATTGTCGTACACGCTAAAGGAGGGTGATGCAGCTCAGTCAGTTCTTCCGTACAAGGCAGTCAGGACACAGCGACACCCGCCATGGCCCTTACCGCGCCTTGTCAACTCGGAGTTCTCGCGTCTTTAAATAGGACTAACAGCACATCGAAAGATTTATCTGCTGCATTGCGACCTGATTATTACGATCGCGATTCAAAACCACCCACAGATCCAGTACCCGTACTGCTCTATATCATTATTCAAGACATACAAGACTCGTTCGATTTAATGGCAACCACATTAGAAGAAATCACACTTCTTTCCGCGGACGACTTCCGTCTACAAGAAAGTTTAGCTTCATGGAGAATGCTGATGAACCGTATGCAAACAGTTGTCCAGACGCTCACTCAAGACTTTCACACCTTTGTGAAAGAGCTCTACCCCCACGATGTTCCCAGCGATCTCCGTCAGCTGAGCCACGACCTACACACCGACAGCGAAGATCTGATGAAGAAGATCGCACGCTGCCACTCTGGTTTACGAGCCGACATGTCTCTACTAGAAAGCCGCAGAGGTATTGCAAAAGCTGAAAGCGTTACTCGACTAACGGAACTCGCCTTTATTTTTATTCCTCTCACATTCGTTGCGGGATTGTTCAGCATGCAGATCAAAGAGCTCCAGGCTGGCGTTCCAGTCACCACGTTCGTGAAAGCTGCCGTTATTGTGACTGTGGTCATATATGGCTTTCGAATCATCGTCAATGCCGGACCTGTGCAAAGAGGGAGGCGAGTCACGATGACACAAGCACGGCTCTTCTTAAAACTTGGGCCCAACGATTCGATCTCACTTTTTCAGTGGATCAAATTTGTAATCTACTGGATTTTCTTTGGTAACGGACAAGTCTGGTCGTTCTGGCTCCTACTTACCGCAATTAGTGTGGCTATTATACCCATGGCACTGCTTTGGAGCCAAAGTAATATGGACACGAGCTTCAAGGCAGTTGGAACTATACTCCTGATTCCCGCGGGATTCACACTCGTTTGGCTGCTGGCTTCATATCTCGGTGCCGACAAACCCGCATGGGGTGCTATTGCGCTTTGTCAGCGATTCGTTCTTAGGATACGGAGGTCACATAGGCGTCCAAGGTATTCTAATACTACTGGTGGATCAGGGCCTGTATCGAACTCTAGTGCTGCTTAATGCAATGCTGTTTCTGCTCCCTAAGTAAAATAATCTCACTCTCGATTGACATTTAATGCGGTGGAGGAAAGAGTGTGATATAGAAATATCACAAGGGTAGGAGGGCAACTCGCAGCCATCTGATGTCCGAAGCAGCAATGCATTGAACGGCGGAAAAGAATCAAGGTGGAGGTTTGGCAGTAGACTGTTTCAATTTCGTTGTATCTAGCTACTGCCCGTGATAGTGGTGTATTCGCGCAAAGTAGCACTTTGCTACGGCGCAGTAATAGTCATGAAACTGCTCTCTATCCCCCGTTCATGTGCGATCTTGCACCTTCAGAAGCATCGGAATGTGTATTAACAATGTAAGCCGAGGACACCATAATGTCACGTGGATATGCCACTGACTAATCAGTCCGTCATATATATATATCAGCTGTACATACATCACACACAATACACATCTTGACACTTTTTTCCTCCATCCTCCAGCTTACAAACAACATAGTCTTTCGTTTAGTCCACAAGCCCCTGATGCTTGAATACATTACCTTGTTAACAATTGAACATGGCCACATCCCGAAAAAAACAATGCTCCCGCGTTCTGTTTCAGCTTCTAGCAACAAATCGTCGTCTTTACCCATTACTATATTCACCACTGTGGCTGCTCCCCGTATGCTACACATATACAACCAAAAGCATTCCAAGCAAAGATAAGGAGCCTTTTCCGGACTAGTTCTACAGCGTGATAGCCTCCATCAGCCCACGTCTGGAGGGTCTCCGGAGGTCGCCCGTGGCAATGATTGCTTATGTAGTTAGTCGTGTTGTCATGAGCGTTGATCCCACATCCAGTTTTAGTTTTCGTCAGTGAAGCTCTCTCATGTGGATATTAACGGTGGATGTAGACATGAGGCGAAAGGGTATTCACGGAGGTCTAATTGATGGCTGTGCAGCGGCTAGCGATGTAAAGTCTGAGACGCTGTGTAGTATAATTTCAGAGCAGAGATTTTAGGGCACTTGAGACCAGCAGATTTAGGAATTGGGAGGCATGCCCGGAGAGAAAAGAGAGTTGGTGTGTCAGTGCTGGTGTGTCGCACGTGTTCCACCATATGTTCTATTCTAGCTGGCTCTCCTTCATGGGTATATATAGTCATCGTCCTTATGTACACATTTACCCATAGACGATTGACTGCTTCCACTCATCGTGACATGTCTCTATCGGAAAATATCCGGCAAACTGGGCGAACAGTTCGCTCGTCGAAAATGCGGAAGCGAGAAAAGTTGTGGAAACGAATTGATCTACCGTTTGATCAGGTTGAGATATGATATTTACGTCTTCGTTGCGCTAGAGAGATCCCGCTATATATGAGGTACATAGCAGGGTGCAGGTTCAGGCCTCAAATAATTGCATCCTAGATCCAGAGATGTCAAGGAACATGTACCTCAAAGTGTCCATGTGTTGCTTCAAACTTAATGCAAGAATAAAAGGCTCAACCCTTGACGATAAACTATATTCTTTTCTTCTCCCTAGCGGTAAATGAAGCGCTTAAATGCGCTGTAGGACTGCAGGACTCGGTATAGATTGTGGGGGTTTAGTAAATAGCCATCCAAAATAATCTCATTGGTGTACGTTGCCACCGCTGGTAATCTGCGAGTGTTTGTAACTGCGGAGATTCCGGCAAAGGATACTCGACTGATTCAGAGGCGACCAGAGACGGGAATGCAGGTATTCGGAAACCCGCCAATGATGGTCAAGCGGGCATCAGTATCTGCCGTTCCTTGGATCCAAAGACGACGAAGGCCATCGGCCTCTTGGTAACGTGTCAAAGCTAGTACAGCTAGTATAGAGCGGCTTGGGGTATACAGTGCCACGTCAAATAAACCCTCCACGGGTGTGGGCGCAACAGCGAGACTGACCTGGCCCGTAGACAAATCCTAGCTCCAATCTAGGTTTTGTCGGCGGGTGGGTCACATGATGAGTCTCCTCGATGTTTGCTCATGTGGCTCACTTCCATATTTGTTATCACTACCTTGGCAGGCTCCTGCCATGCTTGGTAAGACTTTAGATATTTCTTCGGTAGCTCCTCCGTAGAATCAATACAACAATTATCACTCTCTCAATCTACTTCGTCACATCACGATAGGGTTTAAAGTAACACATTTGCACTGACCAGGCATCTCAGAGCACAACCTCACTGAGTTTATAAGATGTATCACCATGGGAACCCCGCCAGGAGGGTTCCGGTGACTTTCAATGTACTAGACATGATTGGCCAACGTGGATTTCTCTGTCATGTTGTTCAAGAACAGTTTGAACAATTTAGTATAAGAGATAGGACGCATAGAGACCAATTGGCACAGGATCGATTCTGAGAGTCGGCTTAGAGTCTAGCATGCTAGAGTTAGAGAACAGAGACGTTTGACGTGTGCTGCATTCTCCTATCCCCAAGCTTCTTCTTCAGGAGATTACTAAGACAAGAAACCCTTGATGGGCGTCGGGGCGCTGACGATGTCGATAAGGATCTCGGGCCTTTTCCCGAGTTTGAAGGAGATGGAGTCATGCTTGCGAAAGTGCAATAATTTGAGATCGCTTGAGCTCTTCCTGGATCAAGTATAAGTCTTCGCAGACATAGTTACATGTACAAGCCAAAGCTCATGGGTGATAGAGTGATTGATGTATAAATGGAGTGTTGAAGGAGCTCATGCGTTTTAGTGTGCCTTGGCGTCGCGCTAGCCCTGTCCCCGCAAAGGCTCCACTCGGTCATTACTCACACCGCCACTGACTCGACTCCCCTGCAGGAACACCAAATCCACGCTCGTGTGTTGGCCCTAGTTGCAACACTTACTTGTTCCAATACGCCAGAAATGCTTTTTCTATCCATGAACCGATTTTGCCGATCAAGCAGCCTCTATCTATGGCGCAATTAAACCCCGCTTTCTCACCACTTCTGCTTCTGTTTCCATCAACAATGGCTGTTGAAGAGGTAATCGAGCTGATGGATGGCTATATAAGGACATTATGGTTCTTCCTTTAAGCTCTACACCACAGTCTCATTACAGGATACCCTAGCAAGCACATCCCTTCCGACATGACATCCGTCCAACAGAACTTCATTGAAGGGAACAAGACCTATGCTGCCAAGTTCACCCAGGGCGATCTCGCTCTACCGCCGTCGCAGAAGTATACCATCTGTTAGCCTCTCTTTTTTCTCCTAGTTACTTGCAGGTGCGCTGACGCCTTTAGTGACGTGCATGGATGCGCGCATCGACCCCGCCGCCGCCTTCAACATCCCGCTCGGTGCTGCCCACGTAATACGCAATGCAGGCGCGTCCGCCCGCGCAGCCTTCCGCGACCTTGTCATCTCCCAAAATTTACTGGGCACCACCGAGGTGCTCCTTGTCAAGCACACCGGGTGCGGCATGTTGACGTTTGACGACGAGGCTGGACGAGGCGCCGTCAAGCAGAACAAAGGAGAGAAGGCAGCAGAGGAGGTCAAGGACTTGGACTTCTTGACATTTCCCGATCTCGACGAGAAGGTCAAGGACGACGTAGCCTGGTTGAAGAGCAAGGCTGTGGAGGAGGGGATCACGATTACGGGTTGGGTGTACGAGGTTGAAACAGGGAAGGTCAGGAATGTTGTTTAGGCGCATTTTTTAAGAGGCAACCTATTCAATATCTGTGTATGCCACTTCTGGAGATTTCAGTGCTTGTTGTTAGGCGTGAGGCACCTCCACTACCAAACCTGGGTGTCAGAAACGGCGGACCAACTCCCGTGACTCCACGTTAAACCGAACAACCCGCGTATCTTTCAACTTTTCACCTCTCTCAACCATCCGCGTCCCCCTTCACACCCAACCCTTCTGTTCAGCGCTCCCTTTCTGACTCAGAGCTGCCTTTGTTTCAATTGATGTTTTGCTAGTCCACATTCATCGGACCTGCCAGATACTTTCCGTCCGTAGAAGACACCCATCTCTGATCATCTGTCACCTTCTCCTCCACGACGGCTCTCGCTATCGCCGGAAACAATACCCAGTCCTACGCCGCCAATGGGATTCCCATACTCACCGCAACCAAGACCGAAACATGCACTACGAACAGCACCAACATCAACATATGCGACTGCATTTTCATACTCACCGCCGACCGGGCCTAGAGTCACCAATCCGCCGATACTGCCAGTCACATGGAAAAGGCTGAACCCTCCAATGTCGATTCAACTCCAACCTTCTCCTTGACGGAACTGTCTACATCTGGGGAAAGTCAAACCGCCCGAGAAGAGAGTTCCACTACTAAATGGAAGTCGGTATATAATTCCCATGGAACCAACTGGACATAGTTTGGGCTACCGCCAAGACTCACATAGCGACCTCCGAGGGAATCCAGGAGCTATCATAGCAATTATCGAGTCTCTAAACCTTGAGGAACTTACAGATTAGTTCAATTAAAGAACGACAACCAGTTTGGATCGAAAGTTGACAAGCTTATCTTTGAGGAGGTGGAGCCTGGGCGCAAGACGAAAAATCTAGTCTTTGAGGACGATATCAAAACCTTCCATATGCTCTCGATTTTAATTTCCCAAAGGTAGATGTAAAAGAAGAGGAAACAGGTGGAGGAAAATACGAAGAGGAGCTAGGATAGCAGCATAAGAAAAAAGGCGGCTTAGAGAGGAAGTGGATCCACTGGAAACTTGCAGCTCTGATTCGGCCAAACCGTCTCCGGCAAAGCATACTTTCTAACCACAAGAATCCAAGCCAAAACCATATGGTTAACGTGGTCTTGATGACTATCAGCAAAGTTGATTGTTTGACCTCATCAAAGTGCTCAATCAGCGAAACAAGCGACATTATGAACGCTTAGTGGATGACCTTGAAGCCTATCTGAAAAATCGCAAGCGGTCAATCGGGCGCGACGATTGGCCCACAGAATCTGTCATGGATATAATGGCAGCTCGTATCGTAAATGAAATGGATACCGGAAAATATCTTCAAGTCACTCGCCTTGCCGACGATTCGTCTAAAAGGCAAAGCATGCCTTACCGTGTGGTATTCATCAGCGACCGCAACGAGTTGTAGCGTTTAGGGCAAACATACATTTTTACTTCATGCGCTCGTACAAACAAGCAGGTTCGAGATACGGTTGAATGTAAGACTTAATTACTATAGTGTTAGACTCCATATTGCTTTCTTTTGTATTTACTTTTGATTGGCTTCTTGTTAGATTTGGGGAAATAATCTCTGATATTTTGTCAAATCAATCATTGCAAATGAGGCGGAGGATTACTGAAAGAGGCAGAGCTGGATTGTATGTTGATGACCAATATATGAGCCCATCGTTGTTGCTTGATATCTAGCAGGCTCGCTCTAGCTGAATCGTACATTCAAACGCTCTTAGTGCTCACAAAAGTTGTATGAGTGCTCTTGCCAATCCTCCTCCGACGTCTTCACGAATTTGCTCCTCTCCTCCATAAGCTTCAGCCGATGTTCCTTCCCCTCCTCTTGCCCCATCAATGAAGCATTCTGATCTGCTTCCATGTACTCCTTTACCATTTCCGTTAACTCAGGCGGTAGTTTCCTTGCGGCCCCTTCTACATATGTCACGCCATTCTCTGAACTGAGAGAATCCTTATGCTTTCCCTCGATCAAGGAGATGATCTCGGGAGGGATCTTAGCCACAGCAGCATTGCGCATCTCTGGAGCGGAGCCGAGGATCGCTTCGGCCCACCAACCGCGCTGTTGTGGCGGGACATTGGCGGTGGAGATGATGCGACGGTTTGGATCGACGAGCCAGAGCGCAATGAAGCGACGGTGGCCGGGTTTTGTGGGATTAATTAACTCAAAAGGAGACACTTGATGTTGGCTTTTGTTACGCGTCAGTAAAACTGCTTTCGGGAGCTATGAACAGGATATTTTACTCACAAAACATTCGGGAACGCAAGCAGCCTACCCTCTCTCGTCTCTACACTGCCGTAATTCTGCAAGCACGGAGAAGTACCAGCGCTAAGAGTTGTGCCATAAATGCGTTCCATCCAATGGTAGCTGTCCTGACCTACGGAATATTCGCTCTCGTCCTCCAGGTTCATGTTTGTCTGCATGTGGAATGAAAGGTTGCTGGATGTGATATTTTCACAGTCGAGATAGTAGAGCGCGGTGGCACAGATGTGCTCGTTCATCTGACCTTCGACCTGCCAATATATCAGCAAGTTACTACGCAACAATGCATTAGAGAAAGATCATACATGCCATCCTCCCATGGGGAATTGTGGCTTCTCGGGTGTTAACTCAATTGACGCCATCTTAACAATGACCTGCAGCCCTGACTTTCGAAACCTTTCTATAAGACGCCTTTGATTGGGGGCATACTTAATACGTTCAATAGCAGGTTCAGGAATCTTTGGGTTTCGCAGTAATCTCCA
The DNA here is from genome assembly GCA_001599595.1 of Beverwykella pulmonaria. Classification (NCBI taxonomy): domain Eukaryota; kingdom Fungi; phylum Ascomycota; class Dothideomycetes; order Pleosporales; family Melanommataceae; genus Beverwykella; species Beverwykella pulmonaria. The sequence goes on along the minus strand of BCHH01000011.1, from coordinate 1,057,195 downwards.
CTTGCTCTCAGTCTCATTATCCCATTTCGGATTATAGAAGAATGTCCGTTCCCTTCTTAATTGATCCCAATCGACGACCACACTAGCAGTCTCCTGCGGATCTGATGGGATCCAGATGTTAGGGATCTTATCGCTGTTGGGTTTATCAACTTTTGCTACTTTTAGTGAGAACCCTAACAAAGGAGACTTACTCCATGTTGTCTGGCATAGTCGTCAAGAACCTGGAATGCATTCGACCTGCTCCCTCTTTTGTACGAGAGTCTACATGCAGCAAAAGACATTGATCCCATAACGGAAGAGAAATCGTGATTAGCTTCTCGATAACGCGGTAAATTTTAGGATATTTGACAGGATGAAGGTTATTAATGTAGCTGGTGAATTTGACCGAGCCATCATCTTGAAACGCTACGTTCGCTGGTAGCCATTGGTATGCGTCTGACCAGTATTTGTCTGGTATGCCGTCTTCAACACGGTACTGAATTCTGCGTCCATTGTGATCAGAGGGCCAGCTATCTGTTTTGATTACATCACCCTTAGCCGACCATTTGTTAATGGCCTCCTTGACGCCTACTGACTCTGTCTCCAGGACTTTACTGCGGCCGTACACCAGCGGATACATCGACGGGTGCACCAGATCCTGAACCATGTCATTAGAATTAGGATGCCAGTCGGGGGATGTTTCCTGATCTTTCTGGAGTGTCTTAAAAGCATCGCGAAGCTGTTCGTGAAGATCAGAAGGGACCAGCTTATCCGACTTCGCCACGCTCGCGTAAGCGTCAAGAGTAGGAATGATACCACTCTTCTCATAGTATAAAGCCTTGCTTCGAAGCTCCTCAATGCACTTAGGTCATGGATTAGCGCGGATTAGAAAGGGCAAAGAAGGAACTTGCGCATTCGAACACAGTCTCAGTCAGAATGCCCTCTAGGGGAATCACAGCCTGGACACCAATATCCTCCTGCACAGTGACACTGCCATCCTCGTTGTAAAGCTGACATTTTCCACTTGTCGCTAGGCCTCAAAGATCTCTATCTGGGATTCCGAGAGTTTCCTCACGCCACTTGGAAACAATCGAGTCATCAAAGACTTTCTTATGCCAATCAATTTTATCCGTGAGGCGCTCCATGATGTTCATCATGCTGACCTCGCGAACTGGAAGTAGACCGGACATTGCACCCCTGCAACTACCATGCGCGCCGATGGGGTAAAAACCGGTATCTGAGTTATCATGATGTCGCAACGGAAGACCAAGACCAGGATACCTTTCCATGGATGGCTATTTTGGATCAGGTGGCTCTCTCTTTGAGAATAGGGCTGCGAGGCGTGGAAGGAGGAAAGCGTCCGCTAGAGGGGTAAAACTAACGTGCCTGTAGACCCAGTATGGTGAATACAGCCTTGACATAGGCCAACGCCTTGCGGGCGACTCGGCGTAGAGTTGTTCCTGGAGCCAACCGCTTGGCGTTAAATTCCGCCAATGTAATGTGATTCGGCCCCCACTCCCTCCTAAGTCCACGCGATCAAGTATGCGGTATATACACGACATTCGTAAATTAACGTGTATCCTCGTGTAACGGAACAGCCGCTGTAACGGAACAACATTCTCTTCTTTAGTACCTAAAATGTACCCACACTATAGACTTATGGACACTGCAATACCATGGATTAGCTAATACTTGGGTGGAAGCAGGGAAAGACTGCTCGATCGCAAGATTAGATCAGCCTTCTAAACAAACTAGTGAGCTAAATATCATTCGGCTCTCTGGAGAAATTAAGTTAGGCTTATTGGCGACCAGAGACGATAGAGAAGGTGCATAGATGCGGAAGTGATTTGTTTAGGTTGGTTAGAAAATGCGTGTAGAGGGTTAAAACAGGATTCGAGGATAGAGGAAGCATGGCTGAAGGGCGACTAGGTTCTCTGTCCTGTCAAGTAATATGCTAATTAGGTGCTTACATTCCAAAGGGTAGGTGGCAACATCGGGTGCCAGCGAGTGCCACTCGAGGCACCTCTACATGTACGTCAGCAGCTAGCCAACACAGAACGTACTATAGGTGGCGAACTAGTAGGGATGACGGCCGACCCGCACCGGCCATAACCTTGCGTGGAAGACGAGGATGTATATAGCTGGCGCATCGTAACGGCCCGTACCCTTAGGGTGCATGGCTATGATAGAACATACACACACGCGCGCGTGGAAGACGTTGGATTTTTAGAAGTAAACAAGAAGAGAAATAGAGATGCGCTTAATTGTGAGTAGAGGCATGCAATACAGTCGATGGCATAAGTGTCAAGACAACTTGAGCGTAGCAACCAGAGTAGACTACGAAGCGAGAGCGCTCCGCAGGGTCGACTACTGCACCTGGTGAGCGTATCTTCTTTTGAATCATTTTTTGCTTCAGGAAATCTTAGAATACGAAACCATGCCCTAAAATCATGTTTCCGTCGTAGTTCTAGATATGTGGGGCTACAAGTCTTTGCAAGGGTTAAATCTCGACCAGATCTTTAAGAAATTAAGCAATTGTGATGACTTGATGATGCAACGTCTTAGACTATCAGCTTCTTTCGGCTGTCGTGTGTTGTATTTTGTGGGTGCCATCGTATGACTTAGGTGAACCTTTCCTAGGATGGCTACCTTGTTAAACGAGCTGTACAGATTCTACATCGGCCCTAGCCTTCTCGAATAAATCTTCCCTCATCAAACCATGGATGTAACAATCTCCGCGCAATCTATACTTCGGACTGTGGCATGGGCCAACCCTGTGGATAACGAAAGGAAATGGACTTCCACGAAAAATACAGATATGATCGCCTTCGTTCGCGAACCTCGATACCCATCCAACATGTCCAGTATCTGTGATACAGAAATCGCGCCCGGTGAGATTATTATGCGCATTCGTAAGAGCTTCCAAATGCTTATCCAGAAACTTGACAGATGACCGTGTGGGATACAGAATGCTTCCAAGGAGGAGTGATTTAGTCAATTTTCTCAACCATAAACCACTCACAAAAGTGACAGATACCATGAAGAAGAGACGGCATGTTTGATTCAAAAACTTCGAACAAAAGAGGTCTTTCCACAATGCCTTTGACAGATTCCAGGTTGCAATTGATACAAGAGAAGGAATGATGTGAAATCTGTCCATCGAACACACCGTGGGTAGTTGAGAAAGATCTTCCAATACCCTTATAACAGCTTTCATTCTCCCTATGTGCTCTTCAAGAACATCACCAACCGTAGCTGGAAGTTCCAGCTTATCATCCATGAAATATGCGCGCCAGTACAGGTTAGGGAGATTTTCACCTGTGGGATAATGGTGCATTCTACGGATCTCGGCAAAACATTCGAGGTGAAAACGCAGAATATTCAGAGTATCATTTGCTTTAGTAGACATAATGTTGTAGATGAGCCGGTAGTCGTGCTTCATGTCATTGATCCATTGATCGTAAACATTGCTCTGCGGAAACTTTATTATTCTCCTTATCTGATCAAATATCTTGGCTTTCAACAGTAGAGTCTGTCTATGATATCAGTTCTAGCTCTCAAATAGAATTAGGTTCTTCCAAAGAGAGTTCTAAAGAGAGTTCAACTTACGTCGTCTTCTACGATACTGAAATGCTCATTACGTACATCTGTTACGTCCAAAGAAATGTTGTTTAGAACCCTTCTCATGGGTTGATACGAACAGTCTGAAGCACCCCAATTCGGCACCCAAGATGGCAAGCTGTAAAGATCTCCAAACGCCTGTGCGTAGGATAAAACATCGAGCGACCCTCGATCCAGACAGAGCCTCGCAGTCTTGTTGAAAACCATGTATGGATGCGGTTTATAATCAACCAAACTGGAAATGCTCTTAGAGTCTAGGCCTGACGCCATGTTCAGAAGTGCGAACACTCGGTCACGTGGATTCGTTGCCTGGAAGTGATGTGTTGACCAAAGGAGCTCGAGAAGGTTGCCATGGTTTCCTGCTCGTTTCAATGTAGCCAATGAAGCGATGTTACTGGCTAAAACTCTTTTCCGCTCAAAATTGCGCAACGAAGAAAAGAGATTGTTTTCTTCAATGAATCGCCCAACTCGGAGTAGCTGGTCAGAGTTGATCATATTCCCACCTAACAGAAAAATGCATTCTTTTGAAGCCACTAGCTCTTGTATGATCCACACGCGAGTAAACCACTGCCGGGTCAGGATTTGGAAAAGAGAGTTCCATTCTTGGGAAAAAATGTGCGGTAGCCCAAGCTTGTTCATTGCAGTGATGCTAATAGCCTGATCCTCTTCTCTCGTTCCTGAAGATTTATCAAGTCTACTTAACTCATGCTTGGCAATATCGTCCATTCTATCAAGAAGTTCAGTGCCGTTCTTAGAGGTCTCGTCTTGCTTTCCCAGCCAAGCCACCACCAGATGTGCGCGTTTATATATATTCCACATTAATCTAACCTGATAGGCTTTCTCTTCAGCATCTTCCTGATTAATGCAGATGGCGTCGATCCAGAATAATAAAGGCTGGCTGAAGCTTCTTTCCGGGAAAATATTTCTGATCAAGGCCTGCCGACTCTCTATTAACTGCTCAAGAGCTTCATTCAAGTTTCGCGTCACATTCATGGCTTTGCCGTTGCAAAGAACAGGGACGATATCTTTAGGGTTACCCCATGTGTATGATAGAGCGATGTAGTTTGGAGTATTGCGTAAGCGATACGTCCTAAGGTTAAAATAGATGCTCTCTTCTCGTCTTCCGCATTTGAGGTCAAGTAAACGGATATGTTGAGAACGTAAGCTTTTCGAGTATTTGAATTGTTGCCTAAATCTTATTGTTAGACATTGGCTTCATTGTTAGTCTCAAAGGACCTTAAAAGCTATATTTTCAGCCCATGCCTTGCAGAAGGTGGGTTTGGCACCAACGGACGGGGATAGTACTCTACGAGAATTCGAGGTAACGCCATTATGCACTACACCAACGAATTATTGAGGAAGACCAGTTTTCGAATATAGGAAGACGGCGCCTGAAGTGGTGGTGAAAAGCCAACAAATATCACTGAAGGCTCGAGACGAACGCAATAGCGATAAGAAGGCTTTAGCATTCAGACTCCGTATCCCATTTGATTATGTATTACGAATAGGGTTCTGCCACGTCTCTGAGATAACTAGGCATCAATGGTCGTTTACCGGAAAACTGTTGCCTGGTCATTTGATTGAGCAGTGTGCATTGTCTGTGTAACTTATGCGGAGTTTGTTCCGCTTTTCCCAGCGCCTGTATTCCGTCAAGCGCTTATACCGCACCCGACTGACACAAAGCCCCCACACAACCTCCCCTCTGTCCTCGCACTCATAGTCGTCCTCGATGCGCGCCATGCAGGGCACGATCAGTATAAGCGATGTCCGTGCGCAGCGTTATTTTCAGCAAACCCGACGTCCCAAGCTAAGCATGATACTATTCCGTAGTCTGTAAGTACTTGCTTGATGAGCCCGGGCAGGACGAGCGTTTCGTTGGCGATGAGAGCGAAGTTGATGAGTTTAGATTTGGTGTCAATAGCACGTATTTGAAGGGATATTTTCTTCCTTAAGTACCTTACCTGTCTTAATTTCCACAAGCTTCTGCGTTGGCTTGTAGTTCCAAGACTTATATTCAGTCTTACTCCTTGAAAGACCTAGCCCATTCTAGTGAACGCAAATCTAAAACAACACCCAGAAGAATCGTGCATAAAGTTATAATCTTTACTGTAAAGTGTGCTGATGGCCATAAATACTTTTGTACTAGTTTTGCTCAGTGCTCTGGACGCGTTTTCGCAGTTGATTTTAATGGCGAGGTCTAGGTCAATCAAGAAACTGTCGTTAATCATATTCAGCCTAACATTTCTAATGGATATGTCTCAGTAGAGGACCTTCGCATCTAGGAGCGATTCGTGCCATAGTAAATTAGCCGCAGCCTAAAATATATGTTATGGCATACACCTTTTATACCTCCAAGCAATCCAGTTAGTGAGGCTCGTGGAGAGCTCCCTTCATAAATAATCTTCCTGATATATTGCATGATAAGCCGTCGGTGGACGCGATTTCGTCGTTGCTGTATATCTTGCTTGACTGGGGAGTCTGAACATGACCGCTTGGGAGGCGGCATCAATACTTGAACACTGCTTGAAGACCTCTTCCGCGTGGTGGTTCGATTCTGCTTCTGCTCCTACCTCTTCCCAGACCTAGTGCACCTGAAGTTGTTGCACTTGTCACAGCTTTAGAGTGTGCTATCCGTCGTTGTTGGAACGGATTCTGGCCGACAGTGTCGCTTAGTCCCTTTCAAACGTTGGCGAGTACAACGTCCACCTCGCCGCCAGTGCGTGCCATCTTATGGTGGTAGTATCGCACCAAGTTCTTGACTCTGGCTTCCGTTACTTCCTTGAGCAGAAGACCTTCTTTGGTTCGTTCTTCATATTCCCAAGAGTCCTTAATCACAAGCCCGCAGTCGGATTCGTCCACAAGGGAACCTCTCCAGCACGTGGTGGCTTGACTGGCAACTGAACGTTGTTGCTTGATGAGATCTTCCACACGTATCTGCTCCATTTGGCCATTCCTCTGAATGCATATATACCTCCTGTCGTCCTCCACTATCGTAGCATCGAAACCCAGCTCTTCCTTCGACATCCACAAATATCCTAAGACCACCGAAACTGTTGGCATCACAAGGCTATTGCAATAGAAATAGGGGTTCTAAACGACTTGTTGATTCATGTATATCTCTATGAGAGGTGCGGCTGAGGGAATCAATTCACCCCTCTGTTGCCAAGTAAGGCTAGTGCCTCACGTGATCACCACGTTCTGTATACTCTCAACAGAAACAAACATCTCGCTGTCCTTATTGATATTGTAAAGAGCGTTTGTGATAGCAGCAAGCAGAATTCTATATTCGTATCAAAGAGCCTAAAATTTGTCCTGTTCCCTCGAACCTCTCGCCCCTGTCACGGAGTGACACTATCCAGGGTACTGTACTCTACGACACAGTACTCTCCGAACGACGAGCTCGGCAACTATCCGACCTAACCTGGAATGCTTAGTCGAGCCCCAATTGGGCTCGGCTCGCGCACGAACCAGGCTGGATACTTGTGGAACACGAAGGACCTCTAGTTGAGCTCCTTACGCAACGTCTTGTAGGATATATAGTTTAAGATTGTATCCGTAGTTTGATATCCAATTGACCTTTGTTTATCCACTACAGATAGTCTCTTGTGACAACACGTTCCGTTTTATATCTAAGAGGAAGCTGCATAGAGTTAGTAAGTTTAGAATGGACTAGGTTAGGTCCTAATGCTTACCTTGAAACACTTCTGTAAGCAGGACAAACCGCCACGCGGATATGCTACTAACTAATCAGTCCGTCATATATATATCAGCTGTACATACATCACATCAAATACACATCTTGATACTATTTTCCTCTACACTTCTGCTTACATGTTCTCTGTCTGGCTGTTAGTTTGTGAGTGGAAGGCTGGAGTTTCTGCTTTACACCAGTGAGTTTGCAGAGTTTATTCATAAAAAACAATACAAACTAGGGGCTTTGGTATGATGTGATTGTCTTGGGTAGGTCAAACACGCGCCAGGTATAACAGTAGTACAAGTCAGCAGCATGCATGGCAGGTCATCACATATATGGCATTATTCGCGCTTATTTTGGCACAACCTATCCTCCTCTTCGAAAATTTCATACCGCAACATAGATAGGTCCCTCCGGTCGAGATTAAAGAAATCCACGTCGACGGATAAAGCATGCTCGAGCATTATCGCACCGCCGCGAGATGGCCAGCCACCAACTATGATGGTGGTGTCAAAGCTAACTTGTTGAATGAAGTTTTCATTTCAGTGGTGAATGACCTTCAGTCTATGGTGGCACATGGCGCAGGGAGCTAAATTTGATGGAGGTGTCCTACAATGCCCCTGTCATAGCGTGGAAACCAAAAATATCTATGTTTGAGAAGATTCTGAAGGTAATCAATCTGTCTGAAAGTCGAAATCGATTGGGCTTTTAGTTTCGTTTGGTGGGCGTTCATATTGATTCTGAACGAACTCGGACGTAATATTCAGATTGCACTGGATACTGATGACCGTTCCCCATATTTTCATGTAGAACTGCTCTTCATCAAAGCTGCGATGACTATGGCTACTCAGAGGAGCCATCATTATCACTAACTAACATGGAATATCCCTCCTATCATCACTCTATCCAGAAATGTGTCTCTAAAATCCCAAGACGCGGTCTAAGACTACATAATTGCGTCGGAAATTATCCCAAAGCAATTTAGGATGTAGTAGTGAAGTATATCCCAGTGATTGCACGCAGTGATTTTGTGGAGCCCACCTGAACCTATTGCTTACTTCCTAATATTCGGTGTTCCTCAATAGATACTAGCTCTATCATAGGCTGCCATAGCCAAACAAGTACTTCCGCACCAGCGGAAAGATGCTTCAGCAGACAGATATCGAGAACTAATATTTTGGTGAGAAGACTAGGTGGCTACTCCAACTGGCTCATCCCCCGACCCAAGGATCTGCAAATCGTTCTCGCCAGATGATTCCTGACTCTGGTTCGCTAGGATACCCCTCGCGAAGATCTCCAACGCCCTGTCGTTTTGTTTCACCAAGTCAATATCCCAGATCCACTTCATTCTCTGGCTCCAAAGGTTGCTCCAGCGCTGTCTATCGCCCTGTACAATATTGTTATGCAACCCGTACTGTTCGATTGCCTCTCTTCTTGTCACGACGACCTTCTGCGACCGCTCTCTTCGAACAGCGTCATACGCAGCCAGTGCTGGTGCAACGTGTGATGCGTATTTCACGTAACGGAAAATCTTGAAGAGAACCAAAGCATCTTCAATTGCTTGTCCAGCACCGGCGCCTTGGAAAGGAGTCGTTGCATGGGCAGCGTCGCCCATCATAGCGATGTTACTCCTGTTGTAGAATGGTGCCGGGGGGTGTTCAAGCATCGCCCATAATGCTGGATCTTCAACAAGCTGCTCATATGAACTGGTTAGAAAGTTGTTTGGGAGGCATAATAAGGGTATTTACCTCCATGACCTTGCTAGGTATATCTCCCCAACCTGTATAATCATTCCTCAGCGTCTCCGGATCTGTCTGGACGACATGTGTCGGTTCATCCCAGCTCTCTCGGCCATAGCACGCGGCTACCACATTGAGAGTCTTACCAAAGTCTATCGGATACGTCATTACCATACCTCCTTCGCCCGTCCACATATATGAGTCAGAGGCAAATTTTCCCAGCTTTGCAGCGGCCGTCTCCATAGGAATCAGTCCCCGATACGCGACGATACCAGAGAACCTTGCCGCTAATGCATCCTCCTCATCGAACAGTAAGTGTTTCCTCACCATGCTATGAACGCCATCCGCTCCAATCAAGCAATCAGCGATCGCCTGCTCTCCATTAGCAAAATGAAGAACTACTTCCTCTCCCGGGCCCCGCTCCTCGATCCGCACAAGCTGTTTTCCAAAGCGACCCACGCCTTCCGGAACCAACTTCGCAAGCTCGTATAAGAATTTTGCTCGGTGAGCCGTCTGCTGTCCCGTGTCATTCTCGACCTTGCCCAGTGCTGCGCCATTGTCTGGTCCCTGTCCATTGCGGAATTCGAACCAGGTCTTCTGGAACTCGAGAGAGGTGTTGGGCGTGGCCTGGTTACGAAAGGCTTCTGCAGCGGAGGGAGATGTGAGATGTAAAGCTCTCTGTGCGTTTGGTCCAAGGGCGAGCCCGGCACCGATTTCTTTGAATGCTGGGGCGGCTTCGTAAATGGTGACTTTGAGGTGGGAATGTTGAAGAAGGCCGATGGCGAGACAGAGACCGCCTATTCCACCGCCGACGATAGCAACAGATATGGGTTTGTAGTCGACCATTTGGCTGAGACTCGATAGTAGGGAAGATTAATTGCACACAAAGACGGCTTCTGCTGAAGTAAGCAAGGAATGCTGCTGGTTCTCGTTCCCGCTTGCCGACTTTTGACCACCTAGAATTTTCGCTTTATTGTGACACATGACGTTCATGAGCTTTACCAATTACCTATTTGAAATCACCAAGTGCGTTAGTAACCGGGCTCCGAAATTGTCGTTCAGGTTCGGAAGGTTGGTTCCTCCTTTAGGAAATTTTCGGACTGCTCCATGCGGTTAGCGGGATTTTACAGCACTGATCCACACGTGCGCGCCACTGATGTTCGTTCATTCCTGTTACCGTTTCTGTTCCTGCTTGCTCCCCTCGTCCGCTCGGTCTTTCACTTGTCAAGAATGCCGGCATCAATTTCAAATCTCGCAAGTGCTAGCGATCATTCAAAGTCTCTGGCGCACCTGCGTCTAAAACACGGATAGGGAGGTTGCTTTCGACTCAACGCCATTCGAAAGAGCAGCATCATATCCAAAATTGTACACAACATGCCGCCAACGACACCACGCCAAGACAAGGCTGTCATCGCAGCCGTTGAGGGCCCCCCAATTCCGCCCACCAGCTTCCTCATATCCTTCAACGGCGACGATGACAAGCGTAGCCCGAAGAGTCTGTCCAACCCGCGCAAATGGCTGATTGTGATCATTGTCTCCACCACGAGCTTGTGTGTCGCTTGCACGAGCTCGCTCTACGTTGGCGCGTACGGGCAGCTTGAGCAGGAATTTCACGCGAGCGAGGTGGTCGTCACTCTCGGCCTCAGCCTTTTCGTTGTAGGTCTGGGGCTCAGTCCTATGGTCCTGGCCCCTCTGAGTGAGGTGAGTCCTGGCAATCCCCCTGGGATAGTGAAATTTTCTGACAAAAGCAGTTCTACGGCAGAAAGCCTGTCTACGTCGTCTCTCTCTTCTTCTTCGTCATCTGGATTATTCCCTGCGCTGTTGCAAAGAACATGGAGACTATGATCATATCACGGTTTATCGATGGCTTCGCCGGTGCCGCTTTTCTAAGTGTTGCTGGCGGTACCGTAGGAGACTTGTTTCCCAAGACCAAGCTCGCAGCGCCTATGATGCTCTACACACTGAGCCCGTTTCTTGGTCCACAGTTGGGCCCTCTAATTGGAGACTTCATCAACTACTACGCAAACTGGTAAGCACTTCAGGATGAGACGAGCAGATTCAAGTTATTAAATTTGATTCCCCAGGCGATGGACTTTTTACGTTCTCCTGATCTGGGCCTTTGTCCAGTGGACTGCGATCTGCCTTCTGGTTCCAGAAACATACCACCCAGTTCTCCTTCGGAAAGAGGCAGAACGTCAGCGGAAAGAGACGGGAGATGACCGGTGGTATGCGCCCATCGAGATGATGGACCGCTCAATTGCCCAGGTAAGCGGCCTCCTGCTCCTGTCTCAAACATGCTCCTGATCCCCTCCCAAGACAATCATAAGATCGACATACCGGCCTTTCATCCTCCTCGCTCTAGAGCCCATGTGCCTTGCCCTTTGCATATTCTGCTCCGTCCTCCTCGGCGTCCTGTACCTCTTCTTCGGCGCCTTCGGCCTCGTCTTCAAAGAAAATCACAACTTCAAGCTCTGGCAAGTCGGCCTTACTTTTCTTGGCATCACCGTCGGAATGATACTTGGCACTTTCACAACTCCGTTTTTTAAAAAGAACTACATACGCCTTGTAGAAAAGCACGAAGAAGACCACGGCGAGAAAGGTGGCTCAGAACCCGAATTTCGCCTCCCGCCCGCCATTGCAGGTGCCCCGCTCGCTGTTATCGGTCTGTTCGGCTTCGCTTGGACTACGTACTCGTCAGTGCACTGGATTTTGCCTATCTTCTTCTCCTCATTTTTCGGCATGGGCGTCATCATGATCTTCTCTGGAGTGTTCACCTTCCTTGTAGATGCCTATCCGCTCTACGCTGCCAGCGCGCTTGCGGCAAATAGCTTCTCGAGGAGCATATTTGCGGCTGCATTTCCGCTGTTTGGGAATACGATGTATAGGAAGTTGGGATTTCAGTGGGCGAGCTTCTTGCTTGCTTGCATTACGCTTGCATTGGCACCTTTCCCGTAAGTTTCCCTCCATTTCTAGTTGATTGGGAGTAATGGCTAACCGAAGGATAGATATATCTTCTACAGGTGGGGTAAACAGCTACGGAAGCGAAGTAAGTATGCTGGGCCGAGATGAAAATAACAAGGGACCAGAGTACCCAGAGCTGAGACAGAAGGAACTTGGGCGGGGTAGAGTGAGACGGCTTCACTCTGAATTAGATTTTTATCTGCCACGGCGTCAGTGGTAGTGTGGAATCTAGGGTAGCCAACCGCACGTAGTACGTATTCGTAGTACGTGAATTATTCGGTCACGTGATACTTACGAACGTAATCAATTTGTGAGTCGTAGTTTTCGTTTCGTTTGGCATCAATCTTGCACGTACTACGCTTATACGTTTGTGCTTTGGCGGCGGGTTTCGTGCCTATTAGAGGAGATTGTTTGCCCGTTGTCATGAGGCTTTTGTACGCGCTAAAGTTGTGTTTTGTGCAGTCACAAATCTCTAATGACTTATGCGATAGGGGGATCGTCAGCAATGTAGCAAAATGTGAACGCACTTTTGTCAACACCCTCCATCTCCTGTTAAGCAGGTTCTCTCGTCTCATCCTAGACTTATTTTGTAAGACGCGTTATTACTAAATATGTTTCTAACTAGCTGTGAGTGCGTGCAAGAGAGCTTTTAGTAGAGGCAGAAGGACTGTTACTTAATATGTGGGGCTTCAATTAAGGCGCTGCAGCTTTAGAGCAAGTTGAATACTCTAGCAACTCACATTAACTGTCAAAAACAGCTTCTCAGCGAGACTACGCCCTCAATTTCAAACGTAACTTCTCACTTTGGGGCGAAACGTACGAACGTAGCAACAATCTCAAACGTTACTTTTACGCTACGTACTTAGCTCTCAATTCACCCTTTACGTACGAACGTACTAACAATCTGAGAAGTAGCAGGCACAAAAAGGGCGAGCCGTAGCGTACTACATACGGTTGGCTACGCTGATGGAATACCTCGTGCACCAGCTCGCATAGCCACCAGCCATATACAGTAAACAGCGTCTCGAGATCAAGCACGTGGTCCTCGTCTCCGCCGATTTAGCGCTTGCAGAGAAATCCGCACGCTCTCTCGACAGCAGAGTGCAGTCCGTTACGCTATTCGTCAGCGCTGGACAGCTGTCCTTGCAAAGTGCTGGCGAGGTACTAGGAAAGAAGGATACGGTCGTCGTGCACGTTCCGGGCCACTTATCCACCTCTGAGCCTCTTCAGACGGCCGCAGAGTCATACATCATGGAGCTCCTGGATATCGTCAAATTCATCGTGACTTCCGGGCTCTCGGCCAAAGTCTTCGTACTCACCGACCGCGTGTCCTCTAGCGAGTCCTCGCTCGCCCTCGCGCAGTCTCCTCTCCATGGCCTTACTAGGATTATTGCGTCTGAGCACCCAGAAATCTGGGGCGGACTGATCGATCTCGAAGCGTCAATATTCCCACTTGACACGATGAAGTACGTTCGTGACGTAGACAATATCCGCATAATCGATGGGATTCCGCGTATTGCCCGCCCGCGTAGTCTTCCTCGCGAAATTCTCCACCATTCTCCTGAACAACGAGGTTTCAACATTAGACCTGAGGGTACTTATATTATTACGGGTAGCCTCGGCGCTCTCGGATTGGAGGTCGCTGGTTTTCTCGTGGAGCAGGGAGCTCGTCGATTGATCCTTGTTTCTCGACGTGCTTTACCTCCGCGCAGTGAGTGGGCTGCTGTATCCTCTTCATCCACATGCTGGTCAGTATCCACCATTCGACGGATCCAGCTCTTGGAATCCCAGGGTGCTGCTGTATACCCGATGGCTGTCGATGTCTCGTCCGTGTCAGCTGTGGTGGACCTCAAGGCCGCAATAAAAAAGCGGCGCTTCCGCCCATCCTTGGTGTTATCCATGGCGCCGGTGTGCTGGAAGATGGACTTGTCATGGAAACCAACGCATCCTCCTCCCAGCGTGTGCTTGCTCCAAAAGTTTCTGGTACCATAACTCTGCACGACGTATTCCCCGTTGGAGCACTGGATTTCATAACGCTCTTCTCCTCCTGCGGTCAGCTCTTCGGCTTCCCAGGCCAAGCGTCCTACGCCTCCGTTAACGCATTCCTCGACTCCATGGCAACCTACCGTCGCAGTCAAGGCGACAATACAACGGCGGTGCAGTGGACAAGCTGGCGCTGTCTCGGCATGGCTGCAAGCACAGACTTCATCAACGCGGAGCTCGCAAGCAAGGGTATCGCCGACGTCACGCGCGACGAGGCGTTGCGTGCTTGGCTCCACATCGCCAACTACGACATGGACCACGCAGTCGTCCTCCGTAGTCTGGCGCTCGAAGTCGACGAAGCCCTCCCGTGCCCTATGCTGGCCGACATAGCGCCGCGCAAGCAGGCCGCAATCTCATCTGGATCAGCAGCGCCGGCCTCTAACGCAAAGGAATTCCCGACTGGTATTCTTGTGAAAAAGGCGTTATCTGGATGAGTGAATCCGCGAGTGCGTGGCTAAGGTGCTGTATCTGGGGAATAGTGATGAGGTGGGCTCGAAGGCTCCGCTGGCGGATCTGGGGGTGGATAGTGTGATGACGGTCAGTTTGAGGTCGCAGTTACAGAAGGGGTTAGGGGTCAAGGTGCCGCCGACCCTGACGTGGAATTTTCCTACCGTTAGTCATCTTGTTGGCTGGTTCGTAGTAAGGGTTGGGAATTGAGCTTTGCCATCAAGGGCATTTGAGATACAGGAGGTTGGTATAAGGGAGGCAGGCCCAAGAGGGAGCATTTGAGATACAGGGTGTGGGGTCTGAGCGACTTTCTTTTTTGTAACGAATTCCTCGGCCTTATCTAGAGTAGGTCTATAAACCCGGAAAGATAGAAATACCACTGCAACACCCTTCACCTTCACCGACAAAACCAAGGATTCCAGTCTAACCTTGCACCATATCCCCATACCAAACTCCCAAATCTGAATTCCATGCCTCAAGGTTCTGCATGTCGAAGTTCATCACATCCGCCAACGTATCCACCGCCATTGGTGCGCTAGTTGCAGCCGAGTTCGGAAGCGAGACACCCATTCCATCAATCTGTCGTTGATTCGCGTCAAAGAACATCATCGGATTTATAGAGTTGTTGAGCTGAAAGACCGGATTGGGATTCAAAGACGCAGTCAAACTGGCCGGGCTCCGGGGCTGCTGCGGAGTCACTATTGTCATGTTACTTATTCGTCGCGTTGTCTGTGGTGTGGCAGAATTTTGATCCTGCGATGGGGTGTCTGAGGCTTGCGATTTCCTAATCGCATTAGTGTTCAACTCTCTTGTGGCCCGTGCCGCATTCGCCCCCGCTGTCATTCCATTCGAAGCGAATATGTCGAATGACAAGATCGCCGTATCAATTGCCTTCCTCGCTGAAATAATGAAGGGGCACAGTGGTCGCGCTAGAGCGAACCCAATGATCGTCACTGTGGCTTCCCACTGGTATTGGTATGCTCGATGCCAAGTATTGAACAGATCCGTTTCGGTCAAAGTCTGATGGATAATGTAGATGGTTGCTATAGCATGATTGAGTGCAGACACAGCGTTGCTGTCGGATATTGTGGTGATACTCGGACCGAGTGGTTCCGGACCTCCATCCGAAGAAGGGAACCGGATAAATGTGCGGTAGAGACATTGGAGGGAGTTGTGATACTGTAGTTCGAGAAGAACGCGCTGACGTTGCAGCCATAGAGGAGCGAGGGCATCAAATTCGATCTGGCTTCCTCTCGCGGAAAATGTGTTGCCAGCATCTTTACGACGTAGCCGTAGAAGTGTTGGTACCGAGTTTATCCAAGACTGGAGGGTCACGACGCTTTGACGCAGCGAAGAGGCACACGTCTCCAGAAGGGGCGGATTTGCATAGATCGAGACAAGTGAATTCATAGTCATGACGTTGGTGCATTGGTCATGAAAGGAGGCGGAGATGTCTCGTAACGCAATGGACAATTTGACAGTGTGGATGTGATAAGTTTCCCAAGTGATATCTTCGTATATAGGAGCAATAGGACTTGTGGTTGTTGTCATCTGGTCAATTTCCTTCAAATTAAGAGTGCTGTCGGAAGAGTGAATGAGGTAGGGCCGGCCAATAGCGAGACCAAGGAATGTGTCTAGCTGGAAGAGAGACGACCAGAGGCGTCGCCATAGGCACCGTTGAGGATCAGGCATCCATTCTGGAGCATCGTAGTGTATTCCAAGGGCGTAGGCGATATGCACAGCCACTGAAAGTGCTGTATGTGCCATGGGAAATGATGAAGTGTTGATGAGGTAAATTGCGGAATAAATGTAGCATTGTAGGGCTGGTATGGAGGGTACGCTTTTGTTAGTTATTAAACGAGTCTGGCATCTTTTGTAAAGATGCGCTCCAGATTCGGTGCCTGCTGCGCTGTACTGCATGCATAGCGCTAGAATGATGTCAACCAGGGCAGATGGCATGCGAGCCTGATGCACGGTTGACGAAACCGATGTTGGCCACAGAGAGTTATAATGATCTCTAAGCTCATCTTCGTCCAGGATTGGGAAAACGGAATGATATGACTGCCAGAACAGATTCAAGAGAGCCTGTTCCCCGCGGCGTGTTAGAGGCTCTTCTGTCTGATGCTGGCTGTTGATATTGGGTTGTTGGTCGAGAGGGAGACCGGTCCGCAGCGTCTCGCTCAGCTGTGGTTGACTGGTAGAGCTTTCGAGATGGCTGCCAACGCGATGTACAAAGAAATTGAAGGCTGTAGGTCCGTAGTACAGCACGTCGCCTGTGTATGAGTTTGGCGTCCAAAACCCCAGCCAGTGCCGCTTCGTTTGCGGTTCGCTCGGCTTGGAAATCGTGGGACTGGCTTCAATGGAGTTGGGACGAGACGCCAGAGATGCGACGGGTGGTGCCTGGGTTCGCTGTTGAGCATCGCCGGAGCGCGAGTGCGACGAGTCACGTGAGTGTCCGCCCAAACCTGGCCGGCCGCGCCCCTTGTAGCAATCGAGCCCTTTCACACGACACTGCTTGCAGGGCTGGCTCTCATCGCACTTTATTCGGTTGGCTCGGCAGCGATCACAGGCTCTCGCGGCCATGTTCCGTTTGTGCCGGGTTGGCGCTTGGGATGCGGCGCCTCCATGATTACCGCTGCCACTCTTGCTCCGGGCGTTCATGGACTTGTTAAAGGTTGCGAACATTGTGTCTAGTATGACAGACACAGCGATGGTGAGACGGGAGTGTACAGTTGGTGCAGTGATGGGAGGGTGCTGCTGGATGTCTTTATGCATTAGACCTGGAGTTGAGGTGCTTCCAAGCAAACAGTCATGGGACCTTGGCAACGAACACTCGCCGTGGCCCAGCCGCCACACTTGAAGGATGTCATTCCTGGGATGGCGTCATGGGCCGACGGATACTCCCGCACGCCAAACGCCAAAGCCAAACAAGATCGCAGATAATTAAGCTCTTGATGTTGCGTACAAGCCTTCGCCAATCCTGGGTGATGCCTAGGTGTTGGCAGAGACAGTCGTGTACCTGCCCACTCGGGAAACGATCATCAGTCGAATCACATACTTCGCCGTCTTCTTCGTATGCAGTCAGCGCTCTATCAGTACTGTCCGTATTTACTCGTTCGGGGATCGTGTCAATCAGGTCCGTCTCAACGGCTACTGCGCGCCACGCCTCCAAGCATACTGCAAAATTCTTCACCATTGGATGCAAAACGTAACCAAGGCGGCCAATACTGACACAGGTTTTTCGTGATCGGATGCAGCCACCTTGTAACATCGACGCCTGAACTTGTTTGTTTCAACCTCGGTTGGTTTTGTCTATATTTATTATGTTGCTCATTAGGTCCATCGTTTCTTGAGATGGGTCCTCATGAACACTCACACGCAGAAAAGACCTAGGTGCGCTGGTATTCGGGTGAAGAAATTTTTCATTCGAGCGTAGCAGGCACTCAAACAGCTGGGTCCATTTAAGAACACAAGTCTGCAACCATAAGCCGGATGAACGTGTTGGATGTACGCGACGCGTTTTGGTGGGGTAAGCGAGGAGGTGCACAAATACTTTTGCGCTAGTACTGTAGGTAAATTGTATGATAGATGCTTAATATTCGATCGCGGCTTGCAAACTGGAATTTTTGCTTGAAATATAGGTGTAGGAACTGCCTGCCATATCTGTTGATACGACCCTTCTTAAGTTCCTCTGGATAAACTCTCGCACAGGCCGATTAGCTTAATCCTGTGCTGTCCTACTATATATAGAATCTTCTCTGCAATCTAAGCTCTAAACGTTAATTATTCAAAGTTGTATTTCATAAGCTTATAGACTTCTCTATATATTACATCAAGAATTGTATTGTCCTCTAGGCCAACCTGAAAGAAGAACACCCGGATACGACTTTTAATATGATCTTCAACCTCAGGAGGCAAGCATCGCCCAAAATTCCACCTCTCTTAAACCATGTCTTTATTGTACGAACGCTTGCAGTAACATTGTGATCTTTTGCTAACACGTTTTCAGCTGCTCCTGGAATGTCTGAAGTTCAATTGCACGACGACCAGCTATGGATGTAAGCGTATATCCAAAGTAATAGTTTATTTACTTACGCGGGATTATTAAAATTATGGCTACGTGGTAATAAAGAGGTTACTGATCGTACAACACTTAAAAAAATTGGATGTTGTGCAGGGATCGTTTTATTGTTACACGAAATACAATAACAGTCCACCTTACTCGTGCGAGATTACTTTCTATCCGTGCTGTGCCACAGAAGAGCATAATGCAATGTGACGAAGATATCGGCAAAAGATCATGAGGCTGGGTAACGATAATACCTGTGCCGTGCTATAGAAGAGCATGAGGCAATATAACGATACATGCACTATGCCGCAAAAGAGCATGAGGCAATGCAATAACAATACCTGCGCTGTGCCACGGAAGAGCATGAGACTATGTGATGATACCTGCACTATGCCGCAAAAGAACATGAGGCAATGTAACGACAATACCTGCGCTGTGCCACAGAAGAGCATGAGGCAATGTGACGATACCTGTACTATGCTGCAGAAGAGCATGAGGTAATGTGATATCAATACCCGCACCTTGCCTTGGAAGAGCATGAGGCAATATGATTACAATATCTCGGTCTCCGAACCCAGATCCCCAGGTAACAGTGAGTGAAGGAGCTACTGGGATATTTCAAGGTTGCTGTAAATAATTTCATTTCATGATTGCGGGCCGTTGCGTTGGTAGACGTCATTATAGCGATGCCTGCTGCCCTATAGGCATGTGGAGCATGCAGAAAATGCAGCCTGCACTCTTAAGAGGTATAGGAAAGGAAAGAATGCTCGGTATTCCTCCCACAGGTTACGAGTGTTCAGACAATAACTCATGACATCCAATTATTATTGTTATTTAATCGATTTACCGTCTGTTACTGGCTCTAGCTGGAGCCGTTCAGACTACTGCCACTATATATACCAGATGAAAAAAAAAACCCCTGTTGGCCATGCGTAGAAGCAACTCCCGAAGGCTTGCCTTGGTGTTCGTTGAATGTTGCCCAACCGGGTAGGTAGTTCACCATGAACTTGCGTAACTCTACCAACACTGTTCTTTGTGTCAGCAGTTTCAGTAGGAACTTAATCAAGGAATTCATTCCAGGTGTCTCCAGTACCAAGCACTTAGTGTTTTGTAATCAAGTTATGTTAAACATTTCTAACAGTAACCACGCTGCACTCCGCGAAGGGAACAATATCTGGATTAACGTTGTCTTCAACAAGTAACATTGACGATGGAACAAGAGCATTTATTGAGGGTAGTTAATCTAGTGATTTATTTTCGTTATCTCGTCATATGTATTCATTAATGTCTTTTATGCCGTTACAAATCAGCAGTAAAGCAATAAGGTAGGCAACACTAAAGCCGCGAACTTCTGGACTAAACACTTGTGCAACTACCTTTAAAGGGTCTAAGTGGACTATGTCCATAATTAAATCCACCTCCATTGGCTTAGGAGTACGTTTCTTCTTAGTTGACTTTGGCAAGGATACTACTAGGTCTAGTGAGTTCCTATCCTCAGGAAGCATATCCCACCCAACAGTAGCAGGAATGCTATCCTGGCGGAAATATTGCGCATCAGACATATCCTAATCATTGCGTGACAATGATAGAACCACTGGGATTAGTATCGTGCAAGATGCAAAACAGCAAAGACTAGGATGTGTGTCAGAGTCTTCAAGTTCTCAGATACATTGGATGTCCTCATCAGGCTGCAAAGGAATACTAATAGGCTAAATCACATGACATCTGTGCCATATTGCCTCCGTACAGGTCCGATACCAATCCTACAGCATTCTTGTAGGCTTTAAAATAGGCCTTTAAAGCTTTATTGTCACCTTGTGACGACCTCGTCGCATGACCGCTGTGACTATCCTGTCACATGCCTTAGCTTATTCCGTGTATAACCATGCTGCTGAGTTACCTCATCTCAGCACCTAGTTACCTTGTAATACATCTCGCTTTCAGCTCTCTGCTCAAATAGCTGCCCAGGAAGGCGTACGGGCACCTGGCGTCGGCGACGGCGACTAGGTGAGCTCACGCTTCGGGAAACGGCCCTGTGAGGGCAAAGATGACAGAGTTTATTGTACGGAGTTGGTGGCTGCTCCTTAAGGGGGGCTTATTAACAATTGGCAACAAATTCGACATGTTGGCGACCAGGCGTTAATGGGAAGGTGACGACAGGTGAGTTCAATGATTGTTCTCTGCTAACTAAGCATTCTGAAAACTGCCGTTTTGTAAACGAGACAGATCTCATCAGATGAATGATCAGAGGCCAAGAAACTGATCGTAACCTAATTGCGCGCCCTGTACAACTGGGCCAATTCTAGAGCCAAAATGGCAGCAAATCTACCGGTAACGCCGGAACCTGCCGGAACCAATCAAACTCTTATCGTTTTCGCGCGGCCATAGGCTAAATCCCTTGATCTCTGCAAATGCAAATTTGCGGCGCTCTCTAGATAAAAGTTGTATGGCGCCACATAACTCAGGGCACAGTCTCCGAGTCTGTACTTAAATTAGCATCCACACATTCGGTGCGGCGGAACCTGTTGCCGGGGGAAGCGCAGCAGGCATCGAGGCGTAGAAACTTGATTTCCATATTGGGACCTTTCCAACGTACGTCTGGATCGTGTACCAAGAGTTTTGAGTGAAATGAGTTCAAACTAAACACATGTACATCAGGGATTCCATACGACACGTGCTGCACACCGCCTATGCAGCTGTGCCTTACCATTTGTCCGTTTGCCTCTTGGCCCCCTTTCATTCTATCCTTGCTGGATGGCGGCATCTTAAGACGCGAGCAGACGAACGAAGTATTTCAGCACCGAGAAATCGATTACTCTAGTGACACGTGATAATCGTACTTGTTATCTTCCGTGGAACTCGTCGGACACTGCCAAATTAAGCGAAACCGCGGTCATGGCGCCAACGCTTTCACACGTAAGCCTCTACGGTGCAGTACTTATAGCTCTGGGCCTTCTTCTCTACAGAAGATTGAGAAAGCCACGCGACCCTCTTCAACCAAAGCAAGTACCTGCAACGATACCGATACCATTTATCGGACACGCCCTAGGTCTCTTGATCTATCGCAACCACTATTATACCAAAATCAGGTAGGCAAAACAGTCCCAAGCGGACCACAGATAAGCTCGTCTAATAGCGTGACAGCCAGCAATGGAATCTTCCTATTGTTTCGCTTCCCATGTTCGGCAGCAATGTGTATGTAACGAAGTCGCCCGAACTAATCTATTCACTTCAACGTCAACCAAAGTCACTTTCATTTTGGTACTTCGAGGCGCATTTTACAGCCAAACTGGGTGGACTCTCCCAAGCGGCTGCAAACGAATGCTTCCGAGGAGTCAGGCCTGAATCAACCGATGAGTGCCCTCTTATCGATTGTTTGAAAGGTACGAAGGCGGCTATGTCTTCTCAGGGCGATCTCAACAGGATGATCGAAGTGGCCACATGCGTCATCGATAGGAACCTTCAAACTCTAGTGCAAGACAGTGAATTCCCAACTGATCTCGAGCCTTGGATACAGCATGAGGTCATGATGGCGACCACTGATGCGGTATACGGCGCTGGCAATCCTTATCGTGATCCTAAGATTGAAGCAGGATTCTGGTGAGTTTACTGCTGCATCCAGAGTTCCCAGGTCTAATCTATTCTAGGAAATTCGCGAATGCGACCATGTTTGTTGCTCTCCCTGGCATTTTGCCGAGGATCCTAGCGCCGAGGGCAGTTGCAGCTCGAGAAGCTGTTGTCCGAGCCATGGACCAGTACTATACGTCTGGGGGACACCACCATGCATCACAGCTTACTATGGCGAGGTATACAGTACTCAAAGGCACCATGAACACATTGGACATCGCGCGATCAGAATGCGTTCATGGGCTTGCCATTATTACAAACTCCGTAGCAGCGGCATTCTGGACCGTCTGGCACGTGTTCTCCGATCCTGCCGTCCTATCCCGAGTTCGCGATGAGGTTGAATCATTCACAACCGTTGAAGAGTCTTCAGCTGAGGGAGCCCAAACCCGCATTGTGGATATGAGCCGTTTGAAGGAAGCTCAATTCCTCTTCTCCGTCATCCAAGAAACCCTCAGATTTCGAGCTCGAGGAACTGGTCCGCGCATGGTCCTAGAGGACGTAATTCTTTCGGGCGACGAGTGTGAGTACCACATCGAGAAGGATTCAGCACTCATCCTCGCTCACGAAGGCATGCACCACAACAAAGCTACCTGGGGCCCGAATGCAGACACTTTCGCTGCGGACCGTTTCCTTCCTGGAAACAAGATCCCCGCTAACGCCTTTCGTGGCTTTGGTGGTGGAGCAAATATGTGCCCTGGAAAGGAGTTTGCGACTGCAGCGATTGCCTCGCTGGTGGCCCTGCTGGCGATTAGATTTGATTTGAGACCCGTTGGAGGAAGATGGATAGAGCCTGGACAGAATGAAAGTAACATGGCCAGAGAGAATACTCCTCCAGTTCGGAAGGTGATGGTCGATGTGGTTCCGAGGGTGGGGGTGGAGAACGTGGTCTGGAAGTTTTCTACGTAATTTGTTGCGGGTGACGTAATTCAGCGTACATATTCACGAGAAAGGATAGGGAACAAGGTATCCGTCAGGCGGTCTCATATCCTTTATCACTTGCAAGGTACCTTGGAAGTACTATTTCTAGATGATTTCCGAATTAGGAAGGTTTTGGAAAGACGTGGAGACTAGAATTGATAAAAATTACTCCAATGACTTGACAAGAAAGGAACCTGACCTCAACTTAGCAAGCTTCAACAAGACACCTTTTAATGTGCAATTAAGAACGGCTTTGTATTAACTGCGCTGTTCCAGAGAGGGCATAGAATAGTCAGAATAGGCTCGAAATTTTCTGTCGTAATGCCCTTTTGAATGGAGTTGTTTCCATAGAGTCTAACAATTAGCTTATTAACCAACCTAACCTTACTCGTTCCTAATGGTTCTACCTTTCCCACTTCATAGGTCAGGCTTTGCACCATTCGAAGAGCAAAGTTGCTCCTTGGAACGAAAAAAACGTCGATGTGTACCTTTGTATAAATCAGCACCAAGGGAGAGTGGAGAATGCACAGATAGAATTAACCAGGGCCTACAGAACAATGATTGCGGAACGCCAGCGACATCGCAAAAATGCAGGAACGGAAGCATAGAGATTAGAGGACTAAGGTTGCGAGGAGATACATTGCTCCAGGAGGACGGTTGTTTTGGTAATGGACTTTTAGGATCAGGTCTTCTAGATTCTGTTGCATTTAATGATAGTAATTCTTCTGTAGGTGTCAACATGCAGCATATGTCTATTTTTATTTTGTAATGGGATAGAAGAGACTCAAATGATAAGCATTGTATCCGAATGAGCTAACAGAAGGAAGCATGAAGAAGAATAAGAAGGCGTAGAGGCTGGTGGAGCCCATAAGGTCCTGCCAAGGCCTCTTACAAAGGATCCGAACGAGGTGAGCTGAAGGATCCACTAACCGGGGCCCAGCCCTTTACACATTTGCTACTTTTAAACTAGTCAATAAGAGGCTGTAGCGAGCTGTCGCACTGTAGGCAAGAAGGATGGTATATATAGCTAGCAAGAACGGACAGTATTGTGCGAGTACTAGGCTCCCATCTATGCAATCTGATCGGCCCGAGCAAGGCGTGGTAGTTGGTTTCGGAAAAACAAGGCCGTATTTGGGGGCATAGGCTCGAAGTGGGTTCACGTGACTGCTATCCTGGTAGGTTCTTAAGCTGCCGTGAGCGTCAGTCCTTATCAAGGGAGATTCAGCTATCTTGACCAGGTTCTTGAGCTGCTGTGAGCGTCCGCACCTGATTGTGAATCTCACTCAGCGCATCAATCGTGAGCCAGTCGTTCGACCGAACGCAAAGCGCGATAACTATTTACCAACAAGCAAAAACAGAGAATCATGGAATGGTGGGCGGAATGGCAGAATTTTACAATCTGGAGCCGATTTAATTGCATGATGAGGTTGCTGATAGCTGATGGTTGAGGCTCCGAGGCATCCTGAGATCGACTGCAGAACTATGCCTAACCAAGTATTGAACAAAATAGATTATTACATAGACTAAAATTTAGGATACGCTCAGCAAGATAAAAGTATAAGCCTCTTTGCTACAGAATAGCTGTACCGATTGATTTATGTGAGGGTTTTCTGATAGTGAACGATGATCATTTAGCAACTGCGTTGTTCTAGGAGGGATCAAGTTAGAGCAGCTTATAAGCCCTCCGACCTTGATCAGCTAGCTACATAGAACAAGCCTAGACCGTTACAATTTAATATACAGGTAAATGGCACCATGAGCATGAGGTTTATCACAATGCTAGAGGACGGCTGAAGACACGAATGAAAATCAAGTCCATGCAAGGCCAAACAGAGGCTATTAACTCTCTTGGAATCGCATCCATGACTAGCCCATTTACATACGTACGAGTTTGCAACAAAAACGTCCAAGGCATGTCGGACCGAGGTAGCTCTTGCAGACTCTTTCCATTTATCGGCCGACGCTCTTAATCCGATCGAATGGACAATGCCACGGCTCCATGCCGTCACTGAGGAAGAACATGGTGCTCACCGAGCTCTTACCCTCCCCCACCGCCAACAGATCTGTACTATACGTAGTATCGTCCAGCTGCTCCGTTAACCGACGGATAGTGCTAGTCGCTGCCTCCATCTTCTCCTTGGTCGAGAAAAGTTTCTGAAAGATAGCGAGCGGCTGAACAGCGATGGCGAATTCAGCACAATGACGCGACCGGCGTTTCTGGTAGCTCGGCGTCAAGGCCAGCGCCACAAAGCGTGTATGCCGAAATACAAACGTCCAGGATAGCGCGTCGGTCCTCTCAGGCACTATTTCCGAAGGCCATTCCTCCTCATCACGATCTGCGGCCCCTCTTAGAATAGACCAGAAGATGGAGCGGTACTCTGTAAGCGGACGCGGACGGTCGCCGGTCTGCGTGCGTGTTAGGAAGATTAGTGAGGTCAACGGCCCTAGGCCCCTCCAGAGAATTGCATACTCGCCGAATGCATCGGCCACCCGAGAGAGAGCATTTTTTCGAACAGGGATCTCGTCAAGCCCCTCAATGAAGCAGTAGACATGTTCTTTGGCTTTGAAGCCCTTTGTGGCATAGATACAAGGAAACACCTGTGGAGAGTCCATGGTGAGTAGGGCATGGAAACGTTCGTAGGATTGTCTTTGCCAGGAGGATGAAGCGAAACTTTGAGTCACTTCCCGGCTGTTAGTTTTGATGGTTATGTTAACTCGGTTGTCCTCGACAGATAGGCGGAGATCTTACATAGTGAATAGAGACCGTGTCTTCAAGGAGCTTTCGACTCTGTTTGAGACATGCCTTCGGCCATAGATGGCTAGAATGATCACAAGGGCCACCTGGGTTGCGATGACTAGTAGGATAGAATGGCTGTAGTGGGGAGGCCAGATGCCGGATGGGGTAGGGTGAGCGCTTTCTTCCATACTGGATTCGGTCACCTCATAATCGGATGGTGAGAAGCTGACCTGGAATGCGGAGCCTAGAGACGAATGCGCGTGATTCATGCCTCGTGAGCATGTGTTATCGTAAATATTCAAAGATGGGGCTGGCTGAAGAACGGTGGGTTACCGTAAACGCCTTTCAGCAGAGAAAGCTAGTGTGGAAAGCTCACACAGACCCGCCGATCATCGCCGACCAACCCGTACCCGGTAGCCTGTGATCTGCACATTTACATTGATGAGAGAATGTAACGTACAGAAGTAACACTGTATGCGTATCTGGTTCGTGCTTGTGTGGCTATTGTTCTGCCTGGTCTATGAGCATTATTGTAACGGGTTAGGCTGGTCCTGATGTAGCTACCTGATCAAGGTCAAACGGCTCAGAAGTCGCTCTGACTTGATCCCTCTTAGAACAACGCAGTCGCCAAATGATCATTTTCCCCCTCAGAAAACTCTTACAATTATTCTCACACTTCTTCTCGTCTGGTCGATAATCAACGTATACGGAATAGCGAGCATGACGAATTGGGGATGATGGCGTAGTGGCTAGCTCCTCATTTAGGCTTCAGCTCCAGCTTGGTTAGGATGGAAAATGCTTTTCATCCTTTCGCTTGCAGAACACCAGCCTCAAAAGCTTAAATACAGTGCGCCTTCATGTACTGGAAGTCCGGCATCGCCGCGCCGACACACGCTTCAAGTACTGCAGACGCCTCCAAACCGAACTGCGTCGCCCATGCCTTCTTCATGTGGTCCATGTCGAGTCCGGCGGAATGTTTACCCATATCCACTCCGCTCGACGCGTGGATGGTGGAGAAAAAGTGCTGCACGTAGGAGCTCTGCTGTGCCTTTGTGTCCGCGCTAACTGGCTGCCACTCATATCGCACAAATGCTGCATCAACGCCGATCTTGGGACAGAAGCGGGTCATCAGCAGGCGACCCGCCTTCATAATATCGTCGGCATCGAGCACCACTGGCTCTATCCCAAGAATGTCCTGGTACCAGTCGTGCAGCAGACGCAACCAGCGGAAACTAGCTTCCACCGGGAATTCGGCGTCGTCGAAGGCGGCACCCATTGTGTTCTGGCTGACCCTCAGAACAGATTCGAACACTAGCGCGGGGTGCCGTATCAAGAACACTGGTATTACGCGGGAAAGGAAGTGGTCCGGTAGTAGCGTTGGATTCGATAGTGACGGGACCGCCTTGTCCTCATCGCCCCGGATCAATGGCTGTTTTTGCTCCCGACTCAACGTTTGGGGCTTCATGAAGGCGAGTGCATGCTCCCTGACGAAAGGAATCTTGCCCTGATGTGCAAACAATAGTTAGGTTGGCTGTTCTTAGTGACGACAAGTTCCCTTGCCTTTTTGGCAAGCATGAGTAGGTAAAGAATTGGGTCACACCTTAATAATGGCCTTCTGCATCTTACTTTCTAGTTCATTGAATGCTTCCTGGTAAGATGGCACATGAGGTCTCATGCGGACAGTGGCTGCGTCCATGGTAGGATTCTTTCGAGCCATGCTAGATTCTTGACCAAAGTTGTAAGTGTCGATGAATGGGTACTCAATACATTCCAGCTGTGGATGAGTGCGAAGCATTTGCATGACCAGGTTTGACGCCGTTCGAGGGTGGGTGATGAATAGACATGGCCGAATTAGGCCTTGGTTTGTACGAATATCCGTCGTCATATCGCTGCTATGGTGTGAGAAGAAAGAATTCGATGGACGGAACTGTATGTAGAGGGATACTTTGTACCTCAATGCGGGCATGTGGAATCCAACACCAGTTTTGTTAAAACCGTATAATCTCCGTGCCCAATGAGCGTTCACCAATATCGCCCTGTAATAAAGAAAGTCGAACCTTGAAAATATTGGCTACCTAAAAGGATCTACAGCGCCATACAGCCCCCTCCCATGAATGAATGAGTAGCGTCGCAGGGGGCCATGGCCCGGGCATGGGAGTAACGTAAAGCTTCTGGAAACAATACATCAAGTTATAGAAGAATGCCTCCAGAAATCAATGTAACTTATCTAGAGTCATGCCTAAAGCGCCCCAACCACACCGCCAACTTACTTACAAGGAGCGCGTCAAAATCCATACACTATCAGAGATTGGATGGAAACAAGCTGCAATTACCAGCCAGCTTGGAGCCCCTCAGCCGATGATTTCTAGATGTATTCAAGAGTGAGAAACTCCTACAAAGCCCAAAGGTCATCTACCTATACCAAATACGCCTATTCAACACCGTCTAGTTCTCCACACTACTAAGAATGCCAAACAACGTCAGAAAACTCGCGAGGAGATTACTTATAAGCCAGGAGTCAAGGTCTGCAGTCGAACTCTAGTCAAGACCTTTAAGAAGGAGATCTACCACCGTCGGAAGGCTACTGAGAAGCCTTTCCTCTCTTCACTACCCAAAATTGATCGATTGAGCTGAGCATGGGAGCAACTTTATTGGAATGAGGAGGATTGGGCCTACGTAGGCTGGAGTGATGAGATGTTGGCTCAAACTAGCCCAGGAGAGGGTACGTTACTTGGAGGGCTGAGGACGCTCGACACCCTAACTGCTTGATTCCTAAATTTAGGGATTTACCAGCTGTATGGTGCAGAGTAAAATATCAGCCAATGCTAAAGGACTACTAGCTTTCTTTGAGAAAGAGTGGTGTAAAAACATTAATAAGACTGTTGACTTGAAGGTATACATCAAGCATATCCTATCTTTGGTTTCGGCGTACCAGGAGCTCTACAAGCAGTGCATAAATAGAGGCCTTAATTCTATGGAGGATGGAGCCTCATCCACCAATAGAAGGCTACTACTGCTGCTGAGATAGCGCTAGGTATTAGGAAGGTGTGGTGGTCAGCCAATTCGCCAAATCTCAATCCTTTTGAAAACATTTGGCAGATGCTAAAATGGAGGTTATTGAAAGAGCTTTCTAGAGGCAAGTGCCAAAGTTAGGCAATACCTCAAGGAAGAGTGGGATAAGATTTCAATTGAGGACTATAAGAAGTATATCTTATCTATGTGAGAACGTCGCTGGGCAGTTATCCAAGCCAGTGGATGGCACACAAAATGGTGATAGCATTAGGGTAGGAACGTTGATTTGATTATCTTTTGTATGTAATTTACATAAAATATTACACTTCTTTGGTCATTCCACGCACGAGCCAATTGCCACAGTGGCCTCTGCGATGTTATTCATTTATTCATGGGAGAGGGTTATATTTCTTTTACTGGCTGTTACCGGATCCAGATTGCTAATAAGACGACATAATCGATGAGACTTTCTACTCGGCTTGTTCCGATGCTCCCGCCACGTACAGTCTTTCATCAAGTATATATCAAGCCCCTACCTGCTGCAGGGAATGAAGAGTCCAATTTGCCGTACAATGATGGCGCTGTCATTCTTTCCGACATCTCTCGACGACCGCTCCGGCTCATTCGCGGATAATTACCCCCGGCTATTGGGCTTGACACTGCTATCCAAGCTGTGTATTCTTTCAATCCTACTCTCATTATTGTACACTTCCCTAGCCTTCTGGAAACTTCTGCAGCTTTGGACCTGCCCCTCTGCAGTTCAGGGCAGATTACTAAAGTTCACGAAACTTGTAAGGTTTTTCGCATTCACCCCTGCTTCCAGTGCCAAAAGTACGAGCTCACTTTGTATGACCAGGTTGTTCTCGGTGCAATTACTCTCATACAACTAGCTCAACATGTACTTTGGCCGTTCCACGAAAATGAGAGGACTGGGGCGTATATCTCATCCGGGGTTCTAGCCTTGATAACCCAAATTCTTCTGCTTCCTTTGTTGTCCCAGGAGCATCACAAAACCATTCGTCCATCGCCGCTCATCTGTTCTTACCTACTCCTTTCAACCTTTCTGGATGTCTTCCAGTTGCGCATTTTGTGGTTTCTCCATTATAACCCCACTGCTGCGGCTTTATTAGTTATGGTTGGCCTAAAGGCGGCTTTGTTTGCCGTTGAGTCTCTGGACAAAACTAGATTCCTCATCAATACCGCTGATATCAACACTACTCCAGAAGACAGGAGCGGGATAATTGGGCGCGGGCTCTTCTTGTGGCTGGATCCTCTTCTTTATCGAGGTTTCAAGAGACCGTTGCAGATGGAGGACCTTTACCCGACCCCCGATGGCTATGATTCAGAAAAACTGGGTGAAAATCTCTGGGCGACATGGGAAAAATGTGAGTTTTATAACCCCTGCCCAAGGCTTATAGAATATCCTTATAAATTCAATTAACAAGGTGCACAGCGTCCAAGAGTAACCAATGCGGCCTGCTCAAAGCCACTGCATACACATTCAGATATCGTTTGTTGAGCCCAATATTTCCAAGAGTATGCTTTGTCGGATTTGTTGTCTGCCAGCCTTTGCTTCTTACCCATGTCATTTCCAGCATCGATGGACGAGATAATATTCAAACGAAGGGCTTAGGAAATGCCATTATCGCAGCGTACGGTTTCGTCTATTTCGGCAGTGCTGTGAGTGTGCCTCCTCAGAATGCATATCCATATATTGACCAAAACTGATTTCAGGTATCCAACTCCTGGTACCTGCACCAGCACTCTAAGTTCATGGTCCAGGTGAGAGGGGCATTAATTTCCATGATCTATGATCGCACAATAGATCTCAACCTATCCGCCCTTGACAAGTCCGCTGTCACCCTCATGAGTGCCGACATCGATCGTATCATCAACGGTCTTAGATCCATCCATGAGATTTGGGCTGGTGCGATCCAGGCCGGCCTCATTGCCTACTTGCTGGTAGCGCAAACTGGTTGGGCAGCCGCTGTTCCCATAATAATTACTATTAGTAGGTTTTGTTGTCCCACGAAGAAGGACTGATTTTGTTGCTGACCAAGCGCAGTCTGCGCAGGCACCACAATGGCACTTGGGGGAGCAATAGCAAAGCGATTAGGTCTATGGCTGCAGAAGTTTCAAAAGCGAATCGGTTGGTTTGCCTGAGTGGAAACTAAAATTATCCGCGCTCCGTGTACTAACAGCACAAAGATGTTACTTCGAATATGCTGTCTTCCATGAAGGGAGTCAAGATGTCCGGTCAGACCGAAACACTTGGTAGAATTATCCAAAAGCTCAGAGTTGAAGAGCTTGATGCGGCCTCAAAATTCTGTTACTTAACAATCACTACAATTATCGCTTGTAAGTCTTTTTTCTAAGCATCGTTGCAATTTCTTGAACTGACTTATACTGAAACTTCACAGCGTCAGCCTCTATTGTTATCCCTCCGGTGCTAACCTTTGCTGTTTTCATTCTAACCTCTCGTGGAGACGGCCCTGCCCTAGACACTACGCGCATGTTTACGTCTCTGTCATTACTGGCCTTGATCTCCCAGCCACTTTCCATAATTATCAAAGCCGCTCCTAATCTCGTAGGGATGATTGGTTGCTTTCAGCGAATCCAGACATTTATCCAGATAGACAACCGACAGGACCCGCGACAAGTTATCTCCAAGATGGGTTACATGAAGGGAACTACCAGTTCTCAAGTTAGCAGTGTGGTGTCCAAATCTGATCATCTCATATATTTGCTTGGCAAAGACGAGGTTGTGAGTGCACAGAACTCGGATTTCGGTTGGAAATTGGGAGAGCCGGTCCTCCACGACTTCAGTTTCTCTATCGTTCGCTCCCAGCTCACTATGATTGTGGGCCCTGTTGGGTGTGGTAAATCAACGCTGCTCAAAGCTCTTCTCGGCGAAGTACCTTTCTCGTCTCGACCAATCACCATTGAAGATGTCAGCACTGCGTTTTGCGATCAATCACCCTGGATTGTGAACGGCACATTTTTGGATAACATTGTTGCCTTTTCTGAGTATGACCCTGTATGGTTCAACACAGTTGTGCACGCGTGTGCATTGGATGAGGACTTAAAGCAATTACCCAATGGCTACCAATCGAACTTGGGCAGCAAGGGATTGACACTTAGTGGTGGCCAGAAGCAACGTGTGGTATGCAAATGTGATTACTCTCTCCAGTAAAATACACTAATGGCGCAAATAGGCACTAGCGAGAGCTATCTATGCTCGCCGAGATTTGAATATTTTCGACGATATTATAAGTGGTTTAGACGCTACTACCGAGGAGAAAATTTGGGGGCGTGTATTTGGTCCTAATGGACTTTTGGCAGAGAAAAGGGTGACGGTTATCCTGGCCAGCCACGCCGGTAAAGCACATCCTCCTATTACCTAGAGCTCTCGTTAATTAAAATGTAGTACATCGGTTGCAATATGCAGATCATATCATTTGCATTGGAGTTGACGGTAAGATTGTTGAGCAAGGCCCGTACAGCTCCCTGAAAAAAGCAAAGGGCTATGTCCAGAGTTTCAATATCCGCAGCCAGAAAGAATCGCGCACAATGGATGCCCTGGAGTTACAGTACCCCAAGTATTTGGACGAACTCAGTAAGCCGAAGCCCCAGAGGAGAGATGATGAATCAGCTTCACGGCCGCGGGCCAGAGGCCTTTACAGATTTTATTTCAAAGCAGTCAAGTATAGCAGGGCGGCAGTTTTCTTGCTCAATGCAGTCATTTACGCGACTCTTACAACATTTCCCTGTAAGTTTACAACCTGGTCGACCAAATGGCACTTTAACGTGGTTAGATTTGTGGCTCAAATGGTGGTCAGACGAAAACACGAAGCATCCGAATCGCGATCAAGCAGCAGATCTAATCGTCTACGCTGCCTTGCAACTTGCTAGCTTATCTTGGCTTGGGATTTATATATGGTATGTCATTCCAGGTTTCATTCGGCTTTAACTAATACGAGCATCTTCGACTCTATAGGCATGGTGTAGTGAGAGTCATGTGCGCCGCTGGCTTGGCTCTACATCAAATATTGTTGAACACTGTCTTAAACGCTCCAATGGAGTTTTTTGACAATACGGAGAGAGGTGAAATCGTCAACAGGTAGGCTAACAAGCACCAGAGCTAGCGCTAAGACTAAGCTGTGAGTTAGATTCAGTCAAGATATACAACGCATTGACAGAGAAATACCGGTCACACTCTTGGACTGTTCCAGCAGTATGTTTAGACGCCCTACACATGGGGATCCCTGCTAATCAATCACAGCTATTTTGTCAAGTTTATCCCAACTTCTCTTAATTATAAGTGTGTCTTATTATCTCGTTTATACCATCCCACTCATAATCTTGATACTTTATGTTATATTCTCTTTTTACTTGCCCACAACACGCCGCCTTCGGATCATCGAAATGGAAAAGAATTCACCTATATATTCGCAGTTCCTTGAAGTTCTTGAAGGACTTGCAACAATTCGTGCCTTTTCCTGGAGTCCGAACCTTAGAGCTCTGTACAACCAGCGCGTTGACGTCTCTCAGCAGCCTTATTATTTACTCTTCTGTATGCAGCCATGGCTTGTTCTTTCTGTTGGCTGCCTCATAACAGGATTTGTTCTCGTCGTCGTTGGCTTTATCGTGTCATCCCAAGACAGTGTCAGTACGGGGTTTGCAGGCTTGGCGCTTGTAAATATAATTGCCATTACGAACATGTTTACAGCGTTGATATTGGCTTTGACCAACCTTGACATAGCTTTTGGCTCTGTCGAGAGAGTGTTCATTTCGGCAAGCACCACACCTTCAGAAATCAACCCCAAGCTCGAGACATTCGACTTTCCAACGGACTGGCCCAGCCGAGGAGCTCTTGAAATCTCTAACATCTCGGCATCTTACAACGAGGGCAACTCCTACGCGCTTCGCAATGTCAGTATGATAATACAGCCAGGAGAGAAGATTGGTGTCTGCGGAAGGAGTGGTAGTGGCAAATCATCTCTCATGCTCACGCTCTTTCGCATGATCGAACTGACAGCCGGCCACATTCTGCTAGACGGAATCGACATTGCCACTCTATCTCGGAACCGCCTCCGTAGCATGCTCAACGCTATCCCACAGGAACCCTTTTTCTTGAGCGGCACGGTCCGCGACAACGCTGCACCACAAAATCCTGCCTTTAGTACTAGGAACATCGTCTCCGACAAAGAGATCTGGAACGCTCTCAGAAAGGTGCATCTTGAGCCAGCCATTACGGCGAAAGGCGGGCTTGACGCACAGATGACTTCAACGTCGCTCTCTCATGGCGAAAGACAGCTCTTCTGCCTTGCGCGCGCATTGCTCAAGAAAGACATGTGCAAGGTGGTTGTCCTCGACGAGGCAACAAGCAACGTCGACATTCGAACTGATAGACTCATCCAGGAGACTATCAGGGAAGGTTTCAAGCATTGCACAGTTATCACCATTGCGCATAGGCTTGAAAATATCAGAGGAAGCGATCGAATTGCGGTGCTAGATGGGGGACGGTTGGTGGAATTTGACAAACCGGATGTGTTACTGGCTAGAGAATCTCATTTTAGGGACTTATTTGAGGCGAATGAGTGTGCAGGGTAGTGTATTTAGCGTGTATTCATATATATCAGCAAAACGTTTTTGCAAAAAAATTGGAAAAAGTATCCAACACGTGGAACAGATCCTGAATGGATCCTCCACGGATCTCAAAAGTCTTCAACACGTGTAATTGTAAGGATGCTTGTCCCGCACAGGCTTAGCGCCGGCTAAGCGAGGAACACCAAAGGGGCGAGAGAGTACAGGACAGATTTTAAACTCTTTGATACGAATACAGAAGTCTGCTCGCTGCTATCAACAAACCCTTCTTACAGTAATTACTTCCAATCACTGTACCGACTCTCCATACAACATATTGTTGCATCACAATACCAACGCACAACTTGGGACAAATTGGGTCTCATTAGACGAACGTCAGATTGCTCTTACGCGATTCTAACTTTTGATTTCTCTATCCTTTTCTCTTACAACACATCGTCACATGCACACGTTCAATCTCTAGAATAGTTCAACAAGCAGCTTACGGACCTCTTCTTGGTCCATCGTCTGCAGTTTAGAGCTTTCAAACCGCTTGATGGCCAGATAATGGCGCATTGCGTGGCTGCCCATCATGGATTCCAACTCTGGCAGCGCGTCTGCCAAGGCATCCAAGGCGTCCTTCATGCACCGCGGCAGGCATTTTTCGGGGTTGACAGAGTTTCTGTAGCTATACAGGGAGTGGTCAGGCCATACAGACAGGGTTTCCTGGTTGGCGATACCCAGCAAGCCGGCACTCAGCGTGGCGGCGAGCGCCAGATACATGTTGGCGGTAGCATCGACACAGCGCACCTCCCAGTGACCTCGGCGGATCTCGCGGACGGGGACCCCCCGGTGCTCGGTGCCCCAACCGATGATGTCGCCGGCGAGGTAAGGCTGCACGCGCTCATAGGACAGATCGTACGGCAGGGTGAAGGCGCAGAGAGCGGGTAGGCGCTGTAATAGGCCGGCAAGGAACGCGTCAGCTTGGTCGGGGTTGGTGAGGGAAATGTGTGTGTGTTGTCCCGTGGCCTGACGGCGTGCTGCGATGGGTTTTGGTGCCATTGTAATGATACAGCCGCGGCGAGCACCAATCTCCTTAAGTATGTCGTGTGCTCTCACCAGCTGATCAACAGCGAGCAACGGTGGAAGTGGACCAAGGGACAGCTCGTACTGCCCACGACGACCCTCACTCTGGAAGGCTTCGATTTTTACGCCTGGATCACTGTCTAGAAGTGTTTTGACAGCCTCCTCGACAAATGCAAAGCAAGGGTCCCTCAAGCCGGAAACTGCAAACCGCCCTAACCCCATGCTGAGTGGGACCACATCATTACCATCGATAGAGCGCTTCATCATCTCAAATTCGATCTCGAAGCCGACAAGAAAGTCTGTCCCAAACACGTCTACCGCCTTCTGTACCACCTTAGTTAGCGCAGTGCGCGGACACTGAGAGCTACTGTCGCTATTCTTTCCCTGCTCCACCACACTGCACATAACGGTTGCGTAGAGGGGGTTGGAGGTCGGACATGTCTGAAGCGAGCCCCAGTCCGGCATCAGCCAGTGATTCCCACGCGGATCAGTATCAGGCGACAGGTTGTTATCCACAATGCACTGGAAAGCGATGGGAGGGACATGTAGAATTAGAGAGCCCGCAGCAAGTTCCAGTGCACGCGACTGAGGGACCACTCGAGCGCGGAGGATACCTGAATGGTCCTGCCATTGGAACCGGACGAAGCGGACACGCTGGTGACGTTCGAGGAACTGTCTGAGGGCCTCCTGTATATCGCGACTCAGATGGTCACCATGGTTGGTAGGATTGTCAATCGAAGCCTTCATGTTAGCCGCAGTCGCGAGGGTAGTGAGTGCTAGGATCGAAAAACAATATCGATTGTCCAAATGACGTAAGAAGATGCGTTTGTAAAGGCAGACAATAATAGGATGTCCTGGTGTTGCCGATTTTTGGTCAATAGGCAGCGCTCTTTGTATATGAATGTGGTGATCTTTAATATGATACTTTTTCTGCTGCCAGAGCTTGTCCTCTCTACTTTCATAAGGAAGCATCAACACACTTCTCCTTCATCGAGATCTATTGAAATTTTAGGGCTTGATTCATTTACACACCGCCATGGTGGCGTCAGTAGCTCTCTAGCTGAGATAGGAAATCTGGGAGTTATTGTGCTCTTGTCAAAATGGAACGTGTTCTATCATTCCTCAAAATGAACAGCGTCCCGCCCGGTGAAAAGGATATTTATTTTAACATATCCCCATTAGGGCAATTCGCCGAGAATATGATATTGTGCCTGTCCATCATATCACAGTAGGTTCAGACTAGAAGGAGCGGGGCGTCGCGTCAAGTATGCCGAAGGTTTGGATCGACAGCTAAGTTTGGGTTAACGCAAGCGGATCATTATCAAGAAAAGAAACGCAATTATTCCAAGCTAAGCACGTTTGGACTCACAGATGAATTGAGCTATCCTAGAATGTGCGTGAATTGTGAATATTTCTCTATATCTTAAAAGCTCGAGCGTCCAGACATGTTTGGGAGAATCACCCATAGAGTGTAACATTATTTTTGCAACGGGAAGCTTATTAACACCATTTATCTCAACTACCGTTAAGAGGTACAACTTTTGGAAATACCGAGCCCCTTTCAAGCCACTCTTCTCACTTTAAGGCCGCTTCGTTCAGGGTACTTCAGTATCCATCGATTCTTCGGTAAGTTGACCCCGCCCTCGTCGCAGAAGTGTTCTCAGTCCCCTAATTTTCCACAAAGGGCAACTTCCAACATAGCAGCTTTTCCTATAGATAATATGGGACAGGAAATCAATCAGGAATGGGAGTCACTACCTATCGATCTAGTATCATTAGAAGCTGCCGCGTGGACACGATTACACACGGATACGGACCCACAAGAGACGCTTGGGCTGTTGTGGACAATACTCTGTCTGATTTTCGATCGCTCGATAGAAAATGCAACTATGGAAAGAATCGATGATAAATTTGGAGAATTACAATGGATGACTGTGCCATGGGACCCGGACGCTACTATCATCACACTTGGAACAAAAGTTCAGATAACCACTGCAAAGCCTCATAGAACCACACCAATAGGTGCCATTTGGTTCACCTCGAACCGAGAGCAAAACCATCATAGGAATGGACTGTTCGCGCCTTCGAAATCATCAATGACCATGGTGCTGCAGTTGAACTGGCTTACGACAGAACAGGAAATGCAGCCACGTGCGACTTTATGGTATAATCTAGCTGTCGTGGATTCAATCATGGCACATCGATTGGCAGGTGCTCTTTCACAACTTACGCATTGCGCCCTGACCCAGACGGGGGTTTCCATTGGCAAGTGGGACTGGGTAACCGCGGAGAATAAAGCGGATTTGCGACGATGGAATCCCTCATATTTACCAACCGCTCTCCCGACACTGATAGAGATTCTGCAAACTCAGGCACAGAAACAACCAGATGCACCTGCTATTTGTTCATGGGATGGTGAATGGACATATCGCAAACTGGATATGCGGGCCACCGCGCTCGCCGGAAGCCTTCTGCAGCGGGGTATCCAACCAGGAGAAATGGTTGTCCTTCGGGTTGAAAAGTCCAAATGGAGTGTTGCAGCCATAATTGCAATCTTAAAGATCGGGGCGATCTGCGTCCCGATCGATATTCGCAGCCCCGTCGAGCGCGTGAGTCAAATTTTGAAGCAGACTAAAGCACAGATTCTAGTGACGACGCCAAATACAAGCAGAATCCACCTTCCGGCCTCAGTACACGAATTCATCGTGCCACCGACGGATCTGATTGCCAACCGGGACACTAAGGGCTTTCCAGAACTTGACTTGAGTGCAGTCGCCTTTGTGTTTTTCACGTCCGGGAGCACTGGGGTTCCCAAGGGGGTAATTCAAGGACACCGAGCCCTTTCGGGGACGGTGAAGGAGATTGCGCAGGCTATGAACCAGAATTGCAACAGTCGGACTTTCCAGTATGCCTCTTACAGTTTTGATGTTTGTGTAGGCGACATTTTTGGCACTTTTTTGGGTGGAGGCTGCGTCTGTATTCCGTCCGAGTCGCAGCGGCTCGAGGAACTTGCATCGACGATCCATCAAATGCGGGCCAGCCATCTCTGCGTGACTCCAACGACTTTAGAAACACTATCCCCTGACCAAGTTCCAACTTTGATTCGCATATCAGTGGGAGGAGAAAGTCCGTCTGCCAAGCAAGTGCAACTCTGGTCTTCTTCACACGTCCGCCTGGCCGCGATATACGGGACTACAGAGTCTGTCATCTGGGATACGTATCACGATGGTTTGACGCCACAGGACGGCTCTAAGATCATAGGGAGGGGGATGGGAAGCAGTACTTGGATCGTGGATCCAGACAACCCAACTAAGTTGATGCCACTGGGAGCAGTTGGAGAGCTGCTGGTCGAGGACCCGTTATTGGCGGAGGGATATCTCAATGATGACGTCAAGACGACTGCCTCCTTTATACAATCTCCTCCGTGGATACTCGGGTTTCGAGCGGATGGAGCGAGCCGTCTATACCGCACGGGAGACCTTGCACGGTACCGCAGTGATGGGGCCATTGAGCTTCTGGGCCGTAGGGACCGACGAATCAAAATACATGGTCAACGGGTCGAGCTTGGCGAAGTCGAATCAGCTTTTCAAAAAAAACTCTCATTTGAGGTAAATTGCGTCG
Organism: Beverwykella pulmonaria; assembly: GCA_001599595.1. Taxonomy (NCBI): domain Eukaryota; kingdom Fungi; phylum Ascomycota; class Dothideomycetes; order Pleosporales; family Melanommataceae; genus Beverwykella; species Beverwykella pulmonaria. Next base: position 1,018,055 of record BCHH01000011.1, on the reverse strand, counting down.
CTGAAGTTATCTCCCCGGAATCCCAACAAGGAATGGAAACCCTGGCCCTGTTCCTTCATAGCCCCGACGGAACCATAAGCGACAATCATCTGAGAACCCTGCGTGACGAGCTCGCTCAGGAGCTACCGGCCTATATGATCCCATCAGCCTGGATCCGTTTGGAAAACCCAGTGCCCAAGACTTTAAGTGGGAAGATTGATCGAAGCAAGCTCAAGCGTCTCGGGGAAAATTGGTCGCGGCTTGACCCGCTATGTGACCTGGAACGGCCCACAACAGATAATGAAAAGAAGATCCAAAATCTTTGGGGCTCTGTCTTAGGCATCGATTCCATGATTTTCCTCCATAGAGACAGTGATTTCTTCCGCCTGGGAGGCTCCTCAGTTTCCGCTATACAGCTTGTGGGCATGGCCCGTATGCATGGGTTGCGTCTTAGTGTCACCGATATCTTTCGCTATGGGCATAGATTGCGTGATCTAGCGGCCGCAGTGGTCCCCATTGCATCTGAAGCTCACATAACAGCATCCACTCCATTCCTTCTATTGGGCATAAAAATGCTACCCAAGGACATTCAAGCTTTGGTATCCAAGGCGTGCCAGCTGCCCCCGGGGGCAATTCATGATGTTTTCCCCTGCTCTCCCCTCCAGGAGGGCCTCATAGCATTGACCCAGAAGAATCCGGGAAACTATGTCGGACAAACGATTATACATCTCCCAGGCGACATCAGTCTCAAGCGATTCCAACGTGCCTATAACCAAGTGGCCGCTACAAACCAAATTTTGCGGACGCGATTCGTCATCATTCCCGACCTAGGCCCATCTGTTCAACAAGTAATCATTGATGAGACTCCACGGTGGTCGCTCTATGCGGACATTGACGAGTGTTGCCGAAATGAATCCGAGCAATTGCAATGCCGACTCGGAGACCCCATGCTTCGATGCAGTATTGTCGACAACGGTCATGGAAGGCGGTCTTTTGTCTGGACCTTGCATCATGCACTATTCGATGGCTGGTCTCTTGATATGATGCTCAACAGCATCCAAGAAGAATACCTTGGTCAAAATCCAACCAGCTTAATCCCATATCAGCACTTTGTCGCCCACTTGTCTCAAAATATTGACCACGATGCTTGCCGTGGATTCTGGCAGTCGGAACTAGCTGGTGCCAGTCCTATTCCTTTTCCTCTCTCTCTACCAGCATCATATCATCCCAGCACATCACTGGGAAACATCCGACATACGATCAACGGTGTCCAATGGCCCTCGAACGGCATCACTCCATCGACTATCATCCGCGCTGCCTGGGCGCTGCTCCTATCCCGACTTACTGGTTGCCGAGATGTTGTGTTTGGCGTAACGGTTGCTGGTCGTCAGGCAAACATTCCAGGCATCGACCGAGTTGCTGGCCCGACAATTGCTACCATTCCGGTGCGCATACGCCTAGACGCCATGTGGTCCGGTTCAGCGTTGGAATATTTGTCACAGGTGCAGTTGCATGCACTTAATACCATTCCATACGAGCAAATGGGTTTATCGGCCATTCGTCGTATTGGTGCCGATGCGGAGCAGGCCTGTCAATTTCAGACTCTTTTAGTGGTACAACCGCCTACATCATTGCCGTCACCTTCTGCCCCCGCACCATTCATGATCCCTGCCGCGGAAAGCGTTACACCTGTAATCCACACATACGCGGTTATGCTCCAGAGTTGGCTACATAATTCTGGAGTCACATTCGAATTGCAGTTTGATGAGACAGTTTACAGTAATCGCGAAGCCCAACGCGTGTTCTGGCAACTTGAATCAATCATACTCCAGCTCTGTTCAAGCATTGATGTGGATGAGGCGCCAATCCTAGCACAGATTGACTGCGTCAGCCCATACGATCTGATTGAGATAAGTCAACTAAATGCAAGCTTTTCCGCACCATATGAAACAGTCCTTGCGAAGATATCCCAACAAGCCAGACGACAACCTGAGCAGAAAGCGGTCGTAGCCTGGGACGGTTCTTTGACATACCGGCAACTAGACGAATATTCAACGTCCCTGGCCAACCAACTTGTTAGGAAACATAAGATTAAACCGAGAGACAGAATTGCCCTCTTCTCGGAAAAGTCAAAATGGGTAGTTGCGGCATTGTTAGCAATACTCAAAGCTGGGGCAGTCAGCATCGTGATTGACTGGTCCCTTCCTTGTAATCGAGTCCAGACGATCCTAGAAACGTCACAAGCGGTTATGATCCTCGCTAGCCCTAGTCTACAGCCACATTATCAAGAATCGCAGCCATTGCTTCTCTTGGGCGAGGATATCTTTCGAGGTACTGGGGACAGCGTTGCATTGGTTTATACTAGCGCCTTAGAAGACCCCGCATGCTTGATATTCACCTCGGGGAGCACAGGAGATCCAAAACCTATTGAATGGACACACCGTGTCCTAGCCTCCGCCGCTCAAGAGTTTGGAACTGAGTTTGGTTTGACAGACCGGAGTCGTGTATTCCAATTCTCCTCTTACGCTTTTGATGTGAGTATACATGAAACATTGTCAACTCTTGTCTACGGTGGTTGTATCTGTATTCCGTCTGAGAAGGAGAGAATGGACTCATTGGCCCAATCCATACAATCTCACGAGGCAGACTTCCTCGTATTGACCCCATCTACTGCCGAGCTTCTCGATCCTCGTCAGCTGTCGATGTTAAAAACGATTGTCTTTTGCGGAGAATCATTACCTAAAGCCCTCGCCATGAAGTGGGCGTTGTGCATGGTGGTGCACAACTGGTATGGTCCTGCTGAATGTTCGCTGGCAACTTATTCTTGCAATATCACCGAGTCCTGGAATCAAGGAACCATCGGAAATGGCCGTCTGAGCAAGACCTGGGTGGTAGATCCCCATAACCCATCTATCCTATTACCCATGGGAGCCGTGGGTGAGCTGTTGCTAGAAGGGCCTTGCTTAGCTTCTGGTTACGCGCGAGATGAACGCCAGATAGCGGATGCTTTTATCAGAGCCCCAGCCTGGAGAACCCGCTTTGGTACCCAGTCCACCGATGTCACGTTATATAGAACCGGTGATCTAGTGCGTTACACTCGGGATGGATCTCTAGTTCTCTTAGGGCGTCGCGACCATCAAGTCAAGATCCGTGGACAGCGTGTGGAGCTTGCTGAAGTTGAACACCACATGGGCCAGGTCTTGCGACGCGATCGTAACGTCGTGGCAGAAGCTATACTATTAAAGGACAGTAACACACACTTTCTCTGTGGCTTCTACCTAGCCCCAGAGACTTGTGATTCTGAGGTCCGTATAATCCCCCAAAGTGAAGCCAAGATGCTTCAACGTCAACTTGCCGAGAACCTGCCTGCATGTATGGTTCCAAGTGCGTTCATAAGCATGCATAAGTTTCCTACCGGAGCCACTGGGAAATTAGATAGGAAAAAGCTTCGCAGCTTGGCGTCCGAGCTCATCGCCTCCTCTAGACTCTCTGATAGTAATGAGAGGCCTGTTGAACCACCTGCCACAGCCCGCGAACACGATCTGCACAAGTTATGGGGACAAGTTTTCAAACTAGAACCCTCGGCAATCGGTCGAGAAAGCCAGTTCTTCCAGTTAGGGGGAGATTCCATTGATGCGATGAGGTTAGCTGCGCTGGCAAGAACGCATGGCTGGTCGCTTAGTGTGAGAGATATTCTAGCATATCCTCGGCTGTCCGATATGGCGCCTCGGCTTGACTCTCTTCACCCCTGGCATTCCGAACAGGGAGATAACCCATCTTCTACGCCATTTGGAATGCTTACTCAACCCATGGATTTAGATGAGGTACGTGAGGGAGTAGCTGCCCGCTGCAATGTTCAACCTGCGCAAATCCAAGACGTCTTTCCCTGTACCCCCCTGCAAGAAGCCCTCTTAGCCATGACGGCCAAGCATGACGGAGACTATCTGTCGAGAGATGTCTTCGAAATCCAAGCGGATATAAACATGTTCAAACGGGCATGGCAAACAATCGTTGAAGCTGTGCCCATACTCCGCACGCGGATTGTCGACGTTGTCGGCCAAGGGTTGTGCCAGGTAGTAATCCATGAGGAACTCGAATGGGACGATGAACAGAAAGACTTGGAAAAGTATTTACTCTGGAATGAAGCACAACCAATCACACTCGGCAGCCGTCTTGGTCGATGGGCTGTAGTACGAGACACTTCCTCTTCCTCCTCAGAAACCTTTCTCTTTGTTCTAACTCTTCATCACGCCCTATACGACGGCTGGTCTTTGAGAATCATCTTTGAGCAAGTCGAAAGGGCGTATCGGAACGAGCGCCTACAGTCCATTATACCTTTCAAGCGTTTCATCCAGTACCTCCACAGCCAATCAGTTATCACCAAGGCCGAGACCTTTTGGAGGCAGAATCTAGCGGGAGCTAATGCTTTAGAGTTCGCACCGCTCCCCCATACCCAATACCAGCCCCGTGCGACAGGTTTAATTGAACAACATATACATTTCGCCCCTTTAAATGCGAGGGTGACAACATCCACATTTATTCACACAGCTTGGTCACTCTTTCTAGCCGCTCACACCGACAGTCACGATGTGGTTTTCGGAGCTATTATGCTCGGCCGTCAAGTTCCCATAATTGGTATTGAAGTTATGGTCGGCCCTACGATTGCCACAGTCCCTGTCAGAGTCCAATTTTCCTCCTCAGATCGTACTCAAGACCTTCTACAGTCAGTCCAACAGCAAACGATTGACCGAATTGGGTTTGAGCAGTTAGGCTTACACCGCATTCGGCGACTGAGCGAAGATGCGAACAGCGCGTGTCGTTTCCACACTTTGGTCATCGTTCATCCTTTAGATACTTCCCCAACGACAGGAAACCGGATTTTTACAGAGAAGCAAACCGATCGCGCTTTCGGTGTCTTTAACAATCACGTCATCGTTCTAAGTTGCCGCATAAAACGCAATGGGTTGCTTTGTCAGCTCCAATTTGACGAAGCGATAGTTCCGCCAGTCCAAGCCAGGCGACTGTTAGGCCAATTCGAGTACATTCTCACCCAGCTAGAATCATCGTCTCAACAAACGATTTCTGACCTTACTTTTGCGTCTCCATCTGATATCGAAGAGATTAGTCATTGGAATCGAACTGTTCCTGAAAACGTCAATTCTGTCTTCGACAGAGTCTTCCAGAATATTGTAAATAAGTGGCCAGATTCAGTCGCTATCTCTGGTTGGGATGCCGACTTCACGTATTCTCAACTAGATTCATATGCTCTTAGATTTTCCTCGATGCTTTTGTGTCTCGGACTGCAGCCTCAAGAGCGAGTCCCAGTTCTTTTTGAGAAATGTGCCTGGACGGCGGTAGTAGTATTGGGAATATTGAAGGCCGGAGGGGTCGTGATTATGTTGGATGTCAAACAACCGGAAGATCGCCAAATCTTTATCGTCAAGCAAGTCAAGGCCTCAAAAATTGTTGCTTCTACGAGTCTTTCCAACCGAGCCCAACGATTGCTACCAGCTGAAGGTCGCCTCATCGTCGCAGGTGGCAATATCTCGATCGACAGTCAGGTTCCGGTTCAGCTTCCTACTTCCCAAACATCTGATCTATTATATATCGTATTCACCTCTGGAAGTACAGGGACTCCGAAGGGAGTGATGATAAGCCATCAAAACGCTTGTACAATGATCAAACATCGGAGTGAAGTGCTTCCATGCGGGCCAGGAACGCGACTGCTCGACACAGTACCTTATGCCTTTGATGTTTCCTGGTCCAACATGCTAGTCACTCTAGGCACCGGAGGCTGTATCTGCGTGCCAAGGGACACGGTGGATCTTGCGGCTGCGGCTCGTCAATTCTGCCCATCCGTTGTGGGTTTTATCCCCAGTGTAGCGTCTCTTTTAGACCCATCAGAATTCACCACAGTGCGCTCGCTGATAACCGGAGGCGAGAAGGTAAACCTAAGTGACCTCAAGAAATGGGAAGAACGGGTTGATATCTTCACAACCTATGGACCTGCAGAGTGTACCGTCTCAGTCAGTTATGCCCGGCTAAATGGATGCCGCCGCGCACACATAGGCCGCGGACATGGAGCTCGAATGTGGATTGTCGATTTAAACAATCCCAAGACCCTAGCTGCAATTGGTGCCATTGGCGAGTTGTGGATCGAGGGACCGCAGGTCGGTTGCGGGTATTTGAACGAGCCAGAGCGGACAGCTGCAGCTTTCATCAATAATCCACCATGGTTTCAACCATTCTACAGACCTACTTCACGAGGAGAATCTATATATCGAACTGGGGACCTGGTGCAGTATCAGTCTGATGGTACCATTGCCTTTGTCGGCCGGCGAGACGCGCAGGTTAAGATCCGAGGCCAGCGCATTGAGTTGGAAGAAGTCGAATATCATGTTCGAAAAGCGCTGCCGCGAAGTCTTAACTTGGCCGCTGCAGTCATTATGCTCAAGTCAACCAGTAGCTTGTTTCTAGTAGTCTTCATTGAGACTAACGATGCTGGCCCCCGAGACCGTGACGGAGATATCCTGGAATCTCAGCATCTCAAAGCGATAATCGACCCCAGTATTACTAGTTTTTTACCCGTTTACATGCACCCAGCCTTCTACCTACCACTGCCGGAACTGCCAAGAGTTCCGAGCGGGAAGGTAGACCGTAAGAAACTGCTCACGATAGGCGCACAAATATCTGCTGCTGAGGCAAATGAGCGCAGCTCCGACGGACTTGCTGTTGCGAAACGTTTTTCATTGACAGAAAACGAGAAGCAGCTGCAGAAACTGTGGGCTGTGACACTTGGGCTGCCTGTCGACACGATCGGCGCCGACGACAGTTTTTTGCAACTCAACGGGGGCGACTCCATCAGCGCAATGAGGCTTGTAAGCATCGCACGAGATGTAGGTGTCAGCCTTTCTGTGGCTGATGTGTTTCTGTATCCAAAACTGTGTGACTTGGCTAGCAGAGTGAGCTGGGAAGCCAGCTTGCAATACGACCACATTCGTCCTTTCTCCCTCTGTCCAGGGAGTAAGGCCCGGTTACGTAATGATGCCGCCGCCTGCTGCCAACTGCCAGTGGATCTCATTGAGGACGTCTTGCCATGTACTCCACTTCAGGCCGGCCTACTTGCTTTGACTGCCAAGAGCTCGGACACTTACATCGCAATGGAAATTTTCTCAATTCACGAGGCTGTTGATCTCGGAAAACTCAAAGGAGCGTGGGAGATTGTTGTTGCCACAACTCCAATCTTACGTACCCGCATCGTTGATCTGCCTTTGATAGGCCTCTGCCAGGTCGTGTGCAATGTCCATATGGACTGGACGGTATCAACGGAGCCGCAACGAGCTAAGCAGATAGATTGTCATGTCTCTCCCGGCCTGGGAACCGCCCTGGCACAATGGGAGGTCAGTCAAGAGCTAGGCGGGCAGCGATGGCTCCGATGGACAATCCACCATGCATTATACGACGGTTGGAGCTTGCCATTGATCATGGAGCAGGTCGAACGGGTATATTATGGCCATTCACTAGAGATATTTCACTCGATGGCGCCGTTTGTGAAGTGGTTAGGCACGACCCAGGACACATCGTCACAGCAATACTGGATCGATCAGATGGAGGGATCCGCTGCACCAACATTCCCCAGCCTACCTTCAGGATCATATGAGCCCCGGGCGACATCATCTGTCCAGATAACCTTGCCAGCAGCGCGTTGGCCACAGGGAGTGGAAGTTACTCCATCTATCTGGATCCGGGCTGCCTGGGCCATCTTCTTCGGCCGCTTGAACGATGTCGCCGATTTCACGTTCGGAGCTATAGTGTCAGGACGCCAGGCTGCTGTCCCTGAGATTGACCGAGTAATAGGACCGACGCTAGCGACGGTACCTATCCGAATCACGTTGGACTGGTCACAGAGTGTCTCCAGTTTTGTTCACAAACTCTTCCAGCAGGCCGTTGAGATGGTACCTTTTGAACAGATCGGGCTACAGCAACTCCGGAAACTCAGCCTGGACGCACAACAAGCTTGCCAATTTCAGACATTATTGAACGTCCAGCAGTTCCACCATCGTGCGGCAAGCCGACTCTGGACAAAACGGCCGGAGCTATCCCAAGGACAGTTTAATAGCTTTGCCTGGATTCTGGATGTCGAGCTCCACGAGGATAAGATCCTATTGCAAGCAGACTTCGATGAGTCCATTATCCCGGCTCGACAGGCGCAACGGATGCTCGACCAATTGAGTGCAATCCTTGAGCAACTACAGCAAGGAATGTTTGACCCTGAAACTCCATTGAGGGAGTTTAATCTCATGACTACCTCGGATCTCAGCGACATCTGGCAATGGAACTTCGAAGTCCCCGAAACGATCCCTGTCTGTCTCCACGAGACAATCAGAGGCCAAGCGCAACACCATCCCCACGCTCTCGCTATCGATGCCTGGGATGGACAACTGACATATGCGGAGTTGGACCTGCACAGTGATTGTCTTGCGGCATATCTAGAAAAAAAACACGGTGTCCAAGCAGGCACGTTCATACCGTTATGCTTCGAAAAGTCTTGCTGGGTTGTCGTGGCAGTATTGGCGGTGATAAAGGTCGGCGGTGCCTTTGCTCTGATGGACATCACGTATCCATTGGAAAGGCTACGAGCCATTTCTCAACAAGTCAACCCGCGTTTAATCCTTTCCTCCAGGTCATGCCAAGCTTTGGCCGCTCAACTAGCCGATGAGGTCATCGTTGCGGACGAAGAATCTGTGAAGGATACGGCGGCTCAGCCGTCGACGCCATCTATCAAACCGTCCGATCTGCTGTATATCGTATTTACATCAGGAAGCACTGGAACTCCGAAGGGGGCAATGATCAGTCATGCAAATTTCTCCAGTGCCTCCAGACACCAAGCGAAGACGTTGGGATATGGCGAGGGAACCCGTGTGCTTGACTTTGCATCCTACAGCTTCGATATTGCCGTTTCGAATATCCTTCATGCACTGACTACTGGAGGCTGTCTCTGTATTGCTAGGAGCGCTGAGATCCGGGATAATCTGGCTGGCAGCATTGAAAGATTTCGCGTGAACCTCATTGATTTGACACCATCAGTGGCACGCTTACTTAATCCTTCCTCAGTAACCAGTTTACAAACCCTGATTTTGGGTGGAGAAGCATGTACTCGAGCTGATATCGAGCTCTGGGCACCACATGTTCGTGTCTTGAACGGTATCGGCCAGGCAGAATGCACCATTACGACGACTATGGCTACTATGGCTACTATGCATCCTAGGAAAAGGACACCCGGGATCGGGAAGGGTTTAGGGGCCAACACCTGGGTTGTTGACTCAACTGATCATCATCGTCTCGTATCAATCGGCCAAGTGGGCGAGCTCTTGGTGGAGGGACCACTCGTAGGCCAAGGCTATCTTCATCAACCAGAAAAAACTACGGCAGTCTTCATTCGTGATCCCAAATGGCTATTGCACGGATGCCCTGATAACAATTCCCCAGGGCGCCCCGGACGGCTTTACAAGACTGGTGACTTGGTCAGGTATGACGCTGATGGAGCACTTGAATTCCTAGGTCGCAAGGATGCCCAGACCAAGCTTCGAGGTCAACGCATTGAGCTGGAAGAAGTTGAGCATCATTTCCGAGTGTTGTTACACAACACAGAGACAGTTGTCAACCTGGCAGCGGAAGTCATTACTCCAAAAGCTTCACATAGTGCCCTGTTGGTAGTATTCATCCAGCCTAGTGGTCTAATCGACGCGAAATTCCAGATAATTTCTGATCGTGCGTTACAGACGCATTTTCAAAGCTGGAATACACAATTGGCTGCCGAGCTGCCGCCGGTTATGGTTCCCTTTGCATACATTCCAGTCACATGTATCCCGTTGGCACCAACAGGCAAAACGGACCGCAAAAGGCTCAAAGCTGCCGGGGCCAGCTTGACCATCCATGATCTGGTGCTGTTTAACGAAAGGACTAGTGAATCCAGACGGCCGGTAGTCACCAAAACGGAATTTCAACTGCAAAAGTTGTGGTCCACGGTCCTCCAGGTCGAGCAGGAAAGCATTAGAGCAGACACCGATTTCCTACAAATCGGGGGAGATTCAATAGCTGCCATGAGGCTCGCTCGCCTGGCACAAGAAAGTCATCTTAATTTATCGACCCAAGATATTCTCTTGCACCCACTGCTTTGCGACCAGGCTAGCAAGGCCGAAGCCATCATCGTGGAGGACCTGGAAGAATTTATATCTACTTCACTCAACATTAACCTAGAGCATACTCCCGATTTCTTCGACGTCTATGTGCGTCCTCATCTAAAAGGTGCTCACACCAAGGTAGAGGACATCTTGCCAGTGACAGAATTCCAATCGAATTGCCTTCAAGGATCTTTACAAAGTCCTCCCGCCTATTTGAATTATTTTTATACGGACCTTGCTTTAGACATTGATTTAGACCGACTTCGATTTAGCTGTCACGTTCTTGTCAACCACCTTCCTATCTTGCGCACAGTATTTGTTCCATACCAAAAGAGCTTCTTACAGCTTATCCTACGGGACACTACCCCAGATATCCATGAGTGCGACCTCTCAAGATCAACGTTGGCTGCCGCTACTGAAGAGCTTTGTAATCGAGACTGGAAGACTGAGCCAGTTATTCTTGGAAGCCAATTTGTTCGATTCTTCATTATTTCAGGGAGCGACTCCAGCACAAAGAGACTAGTCATCCGCATGTCTCACGCCCAGTATGACGGGTTGAGCCTTGCCGGAATCCTGGATACCTTGGCTGCCGCTTATGAAGGCCTTCAACCTCCACAACTCAAACCTTTCAAATATTTCCTGGCCTATAAACAGGCAAAAAAGGATACGGACATCACATACTGGCGCAAGATATTGTCCGGGTCCACCATGACCCAATTGAACGATGGCACACTACCTTTGAAGTATGGTCAAAAGCTCAGCGCATCATACTCGATTACCATGACCATTCCTTTCAACTCCCTGTCACGCAGGAACGGAGTAACCGCCGCAAGCGCTCTCACGGCCTGCTGGGCATCCGTTCTAGCGACCCATACTTGCCGTTGTGACATTGTATTTGGTCGACTTGTATCTGGCCGTACTGCTCGTTCGAATATCAACCTTTCCCGAGTTAGTGGACCCTGTGTCAACATCATTCCCGTGAGGGCACACTGGAAGGATTCAGAGGTTTCACTTCTTTCACCGCAAGCGGTTATCAAATCTATCCAAGACCAACAAGTTCAAGGAATAAACCATGAAAGCATTGGATTGTCTGACATCATCGAGCATTGCACCGACTGGAGCGCTGGTACCGTTTTCGGTTCGATCTTTCAATATCAGAACATCGACGAGACACCCGACGCTATAAAGGAGAACCGTTGGAAAAATTTCGACGCAGTTCGACTCCCATTCTCCCCACCTCAGCTGTGGATTTTGGTTAAGCCCCATGGAAAAGAAATAGAAGTATATCTTTATGGAAATGAGGGAATCATAGAAGAACAGAAGGCACGAGGGCTGCTTCAGTTCTTCTGTACGTCTGTAACAAAATTGGAGAAAAATGTGTAATTAATTAATACCTGGAGATAGAAATGAAAGGACATAAGTATTAAGAGAATGTGTAAGCAGGGTGAGGGTATAAAGATGTGTATTGTGTGTATCTCTGTGTGTGTAATGTATGTAATGTACACTGGTACTACATATAGAAAATAAACTTGTAAGCAGAAAGGAGGAGGAAAAAGGTGTCAAGATGTGTATTGTATGTGATGTATGTACAGCTGATATATATATGACGGACTGATTAGTCAGTGACGTATCCATGTGACAGTATGGTGTCCTGGGCTTACAAAACTTGACAACTGAAAGGTCATGGCAACTACCATGCTATACCATAAACCACGGAGGGCTGATGGAATGTAATTAAGAATAAAAAAAATTTCCCATCGCCGTCGCAATCAACTCATGTAACACTCAAAATGTTGACCAAATTTCCTATCTTCAACACAACATTCCATTCATCAGTTTACCCAATCACCTATCCAACTTATGATACGTTATCCACAAGTAAAAATATTGTGTTTGTAATAAGTAGAAGAGAGGGATTAGGAAAACCATCGCAGTTGCATTCGCAACAGCGGGCGCACGGGTTATTGCGTTCCTCGGGCGTAAATTGAGAAACCTAGAAGATGCGTCGAATGAGATACCAAGACCCGTTCCCTGCACCATGCACCCAAACCTTCAACCCGTGCTAGTGGTGGATTTCAGCAGAGTAGCTCTTCGCTACGGCGCAATATATTCGAGACTTGGTATCCATTCAGCCTGTTGCGAAACTGGTTGTTGCTCCAGTCTCATTAGATTTCTCGATTTTATGTCTGAGATTGGAATGCCTTGCAAAAAAAATTCTCTCGTCCATGTGTACATTCAGCAATAAACTTACGGTACTGAGTCTTTGGAAAACATGGAAAACGGAAGGGCCCACTAATGGCAAGAGGGTGACAAGAATATTTCTTAGATTGCCAATATTATATTATGCCTCTTTACATTGAGCCCCTCTCTAACTTGTATCTCTCTAAACTCTCCGCTTTATCGAGATCCTCAAACCATCATTCCCAAACGTAGCCATAACTCCAAATGTCGGCTTCTTGTCTTCCACCCTTGGGAAACTTTGTTTCCCGCCTCCAACACCCATCGCTAGCTCAATATCATACAGCTACAGCGCCGTTCCAATGAACCTCAATACTTCCTTCATTGCCACGAACCGTCCCGCACACAACGTGGCCCTACCCCCAAACGGCCTATAACTACTATTCCTTCTCATTTTATTCTCTTTCAAAAACCTCTCTGCTTTGAATTCTAGGCTTTCGGGACCGTAGACGTCCGGGTTCTCGTGCAAAGAGCGGTAGGGCAGGATAATCCTATTCCCTTTTCTCAAAATCTTGCCGCCAATAACGGAATCTGCGTCGATGAACCGCATGGAGGCGGAGCTTGTGTAGATACGAAGGACCTCACAGAGAACGGAGTCGAGTAGGGCACATTTGTTGAGGAGGCGGTACATGCTGGGCTCAGAGTTATTGCTTTCAGCCAATACCTCATATCTGATGGAAGAGAGGAGAGAGGGATCATTGAGGATGTGACAGAGAGCCCAGAAGCAGAATTTATAGGTGTTACTATTGACACTGTTTCCCATGAGTAAGAGCTGGGGTGTTCGGAAGGTAAGGGAGAGGAAGGGAGGAGTCACTTACACAAAGTAAATGATCAGAATCGCTAAAGCCATTTCGCGCTCACTCAACCCAATCGCTCTAGATTCCATCTCGAGCGACTGTGTAAACCACGCTGCATCGTTCCTTGTCTCCTTTGGTAGCGCATAATATTCAGTTAACAGATCGATGATTCCATCGCGCGCCTGTATTGTGTCTTTGGAGAACCTTTCCGGATACCGGAATAGAATTCCCCACATCGTTTTGTCAAGACCTTCAAATATCTGTAGCATTTTTAGGGTCATATTCCATAGCTTTCCCCCCCCCCAGTAGACTTTTGTTCCGGCTTCGACAAGGACTTTGCCGCAGAGGTGGTAAAGAGATGTGTGGATTATATTATCGGATGATATGGAGCTGGACATTTCATTGTCTTGGAGAAGACTCTTCCATTGGAGAAAGTTGTGGATATAGGCTAGAAAAGTGTTCGTGATAGGGTCAACTTGCGACTTCGGGCCCGGAAGTAGTTGAATATGATGGAAGTCTACGGCCAACCCAATCAGTGACTTCTTTTGGGGATTTAAGCTAGACTCTTTAGAATCACTGAGATATGGTGACGGGCTCGTGGTCATTTTTCGAATGACTTCGGGAGATGTGCCACATGAGAGCATAAGGTCTTCGATGAAGACATGGAAAGAGAGTGTGGCAGCGTTTTGTAGACTTGTGCGACATCATGTGGGTTGGTGACAATGTAGAAACCTTGACCAGCTAGAGTGACTTTGAATGGGGCGCCGTTAGGACTGATTGCTCTGAAAGATGTTAGATGAATGCCACGACGGGGAAACTTTGATCTTGGGAACTTGCATGCCAGATTGTATTACTGAATGGGAGTCGTTAAAAAATCCTATAGCATGACCTAGAGTTTGTCGTTAAGATATGTGTATTTCTAAAACTCAGCCGAAGCTCACCAAGCCCTAGAGAAACTTTAAAAATGTTAGCACATAGGGGAAAAGATTACTCATAAGGTATTCTGTAAGGCAATGTTCGTGCATCTTTTGGTCTAAGTAGTGGAGTTATGATAAAACTCCAAAAGTACCATGTCACCCACAGAACCACAGGAAACAAAACAATTGTAGACGCACAGTGAATCGGAGAGCTTCGTGAGAGTTGGTCAATAAAGTAGCAGCCAAACAACATGATGAAGCGACAACCGCTCCCACTCTGGGTGGCGAGTTGCTCTGGTAAAAGGATTCAAAATAGATATTGAACCACAGTCTTTTGGAGGAAATAAGTGCTTCGCAGCAAGCCATACACACCGAAGATCCCTATGAATGCCCTTTTGGTCTGGTTATGGAAGGTGTATTTATTGCACAATGATCTTGGCATGTAACAATGTCGCAAACTGGTCCGTGCCAGCCATGCATATCTCAACCCTGATCTAATTCAGACTCGGGCTAGATTTCAAGGCGCAAACGAGATACTGGTATATGTGTGTAACGGTTAGTGATGGAAAAGTATTCATATGTCACTCTGCCAAGTCGGTCGTTGAGTGGCTCATGCGGGGCTGCAGGCTGACACAGACGGACGCAAGCCGAGAGACAATTACCTTGATGCAAGCCGCATGTGGGTGCTACGTTAACCCCAACATCAGACAAGGGATGATCCCGCGGCATTGGTAGTTCATATATCTTGCAGTTTCTTGATCCCCAAAGGCTGTGTCACCTTTTTTGGTTACCGGTACGCTTTTGCTGCCGCAAGCGCTTATACTCATGAAACAATCGTAGAGCTGAAAATACTGTGACTTCCAGAGCTGGACTTTTCCAGTGTTGCGTTCCAAACTTTTACCTCTCGTTTGCGTCTTTATTTCGTTCTTTCTTGAATCATGTCTGCCGCTATTCCTCCCGGCTATGATCTGAATATGATCCCAGCAGGCGTCCCGCCCCCGGGGGTCATGCCCATCATCGGTGGTGGTCCCTACCTAGGGACAGTGACCATCGCGATCGTGAGCGTTATGATTTTCCTCGCTGTTGTGGCCGTCACCTTCCGTACGATTGCAGGCTGGAACTCGAGACGGAATTCAGCGGGTGGTTTCAGCGCGGCTGACTGTAATGTCGCTGTTAATTCACGAAAAGAAGCATTGCCTAACGCGTACCACAGGGACGTCTTTCATTGCAGTCATTATTTCGATCGCACAATCTGCACTCGTCATGTCCGGTATGTGAACCGCACTGCTTTCCCACAAAAGCCCACTGACGCCTTCTTAGTACATAATTACGAGCGCCACCAATGGAACGTCGCCGTGGGCATGTTGACATCAAGCTACTTCAAGCGCATCTTCATCCATAACTTCATTGCATGGCCGGCCATATTTTTGGCGAAGATTTCCATCCTTCTGCTGTATCTCCGCCTCTTCCGCATCAAGGAGTCTATTCGCTATGCTGTCTTCGCGGGCATGGTCTGGACAGCATTGACCTATCTCCCTAGCATGGCTGTAGCAGGATATTGGTGCAGCGCTCATGTTGGTGAGGTTTGGGACTTCAACGTCGGAATTCGATGCGTCTCCAAAGCGCCTCTGAAATGGCTAGTCACGTCTGCAGCCATGTCTGTTGGCTTGGATATCTACATTTTCCTTCTCCCGCTCCCGGTAGTGCTCGGACTTAAGCTCAGTGATCGGAAGCGACTTGGGCTCCTGCTCGTCTTCACCACTGCCTTCTTGTAAGTCTCGCAGCAAAAATGCATCCGCCACTAACAAAAACAGCGCCGTTGTTTGTGCAGTCCTCACACTCGTCTACCGGGTTAAGCTTCTCCTTTCGACAGATTCCATGTGGCTCAGCTCCCAACTCTTCATTTGCAAGTAAGTAAATGGAAATCCGAGGTGTTCAAAAAGCCAAATACTAAACTCCTTCTAGCGCGGTTGAAAATTACATTGCCATCATTGTTGGTGCGCTGCCTGGTTGCAGCTCATACTTCAAGTCTCACATCAAGGAGTCGGCGTTGTTCATATCCATCTCCTCCCGCTTCACCAGCAGCAGAGGCACTTCTAACCAATTTTCTAAGGGAGGATCGAAAGCGACGAAGGGCTCGTACAAGATGCGCGAGCTCAGCAACAATACTGAGTCGCAGCGATCTCTGGAGCCCAGCACGGAGGAAATTGGCGTGAAACTCTCATATGAGGTACGAGAAGATCAGGTATAATCGCACGGTTGATGGGATTTCCGGTTGTTATATCCTTGTGTTGAAATGCGAAAAGCGATTGGTTGGGATATATGTCTTGTCACAGTGTGGTTTCGGGGACTGCTGGACTGTGTGAATACACATGGAGATGAACTATGACGAGGCAGCATCAAACCCCGAGAGCTAATATGTTGGGGACGCACAAGATAGACTAGTCCTACCTAGGCCTAGCGTCAAGACGTGTTTCTCTTCATGTTTGCCGCCACGGACGAACCTGGCACTTGCAAATGAGCGGCACACAACCCGTCTTCACGTGCATGCTATAAATACAGCTCGTTGTCCCTCGATATGAACAAGCAGCTCAACGGTTTCCCCTGCTTGCCTTCTTCTGCATGGTCTAACTCTTCAATACTTCCCGCCGATGTCCCAAACAACGATGCGTGTGCTCATTACGGGCGGGAGTGGCTTTCTTGGGGACTACATCGTGCAGCAGCTCCTTGAGGACCCCGCCACATCCGTTGCCATTGTCAGCCGCAAGCCCAAGTTAACCTCCAGCGATGCGCGCATTTCATACCACGCTGCAGACGTTACGAATGACGCCCAAATCAGGGCCGTGTTTGATGAAATCAAGCCGCACGCCGTCATCCACACCGTATCCCCGCACCACGCCGACCCCGCCTCCGTGCTCATCCGCACCAATATCGATGGCACCAAGACGTTACTCATGGCTGCCAAGACGTGTCACGAAACGCAGGCCTTTATCTATACGTCGTCCGATTCGGCTGTTCAGCCAACTCAGGTGCCACTGACCGAGGACGAGGCAGTGCTCTACACCGAAAAGCACTACGTCGGACCATATGGCATGACCAAAGCCGTGGCCGATGCACTTGTCCAGGCTGCCAACGGCTCTGAGCTGGCTACTGCCGTAATCCGACTCCCAGGCATCTACGGCGAGAACGACACAAACTTTCTACCCCAGCTTGTTTCTAGTCTACGAAAGAAGGAGCACAAGATGCAGGTCGGTAAGAACAAGAAAGTATTCGAATTCGTGTACGTCGAGAAGGCTGCCGAGGCCCACGTCCTCGCAGCTCGCGCTCTCTTAGATTCGCAGAAGGCTCTCGCCGTCGCGGGCGAGGCTTTCTTCGTCTCCGATGGTGTCCCGCAGCCCTTCTTTGACTTTGCTCGCAAGTGCTACGCCGCTGCAGGCAGCCCTGTGAAACCTGAGGAAGTCACCAGCATTCCTCTCGGCGCTATGAAGGTCATGGCATCTTTAGGAGAGTGGATCTACTTCATCTTCACGCTCGGAACTAAGACGCCGACTCTTCGACGGGATGGCATCGATCACTTGGACAAGGGCTGCTGCTGGTCTATCGAGAAGGCGAAGAAAAAGTTGGGCTATGAGCCGGTTGCCGACCAAGACGAGGCGATCAAGCGCAGTATGGATTGGGCTATGAAGAATTGTTGATTGTTGGGGTTTGTGGAGTCATGCGAGGTGGGTAATGCAAATACTAGCAGCACTGCAATCAAAGTCAAACTTGTCTTTTAGGGAAACCAGAGAACTGTGCGAAAATAATAGGAGTGAAACTCATGATGATATCATAACTATATATTAGAAACGAAGGGATGTGGGAACAAAGAAAATATGGTATCAAAACCGTTGCGCCCTCCTCTTTACCACAAGTTTAAGCCCACTTTTCGGCACAATCGTAACCCTCCACTATATACTCCTCCCCCCTTAAACGGCAGCATCTCACAATCATAATCCTGCAAAAACCTCGCATTAACCAATTTCAGCGTCGCAGTTGCATAAAAACTTCCTGGACTATTCCTCCATCAATCACACATCAGCTTCCATTGGGTGAACTTTACGAGACCTTACTATGTGATTCGCCCGATCCCCCAGATAAGCCACTTGTCTGACGCGTCAGTCATACAAAAATCACGCGCTGAGCGACCGTTCTTGAGGAATCTGAACCCGTCGAAGGTTAGTGCGTCCATGAAGTTGGAGTTGTCGCGCATCATGCTGCGGCAGCGTGGTAATCAGTACGTAGTACGGTCGTAAGTTACGGCACCGTAGCTGCTTTGTAAGCCGTACGTACGTACAGGCAGTTGARTACGTATGGTTGTGGGGCGTACCGTAGGTGATTTTGAATTCTACGCGTATATGGTACCGTAAATATGGTTGTAGTTTTCGCGTATAAGCGCCTACACAGGCGATTCTTTGGTGTTGTAAAAGCTTGTTTTAGGAGTAGTCCTAAAGCGGTTAGCGATGCAAGCCTCCTCGTCCTCCACAAGTAGCGCGTTGCCTTACCACTCAGTAGGTTTGAAACGCCCTGGAAAATTGCTTTGGTGGAGCTACAATCAAAGCAATACAACTACAGAAAAACTGACTACAAAACAAGGCTGTAGAGAGTCATCTTATCAAACTTCGCGCCTACATTTCGCGCCAAGACTAAAACACCCGTATACGGCGTATACGGTGGTCTCCGTACGTACGTACAGAGGTGCGAATTTGGATCCGTAAGCTCATCTCATCCTACAGGTGCCGTACGTACGTACAGAGGTGCTAATTTGGACCGTACAGCTTCTTCAAATACTACGGATATACGGTGTACGTACGGATTACCACGCTGTGCTGCGGTGCGGGACGCAGATCCGGTCCCCGCGATTGATGCGTAGACCGTCCCAGAAAGTGAATGGATTCAGGGCTTGTCTTCTTACACCCGCTATATCCTAATTAGCCTCCCTTCTGTCTCAAAACTAAAATGGGAATAATAGCTTACTGCTCTCAAAAGCACTCAGCCGTGCAGATTCACTAAGGAAGCTATCAAAGCAGCGGTAGAGCGGGCCGTCATTAAAGTCAGCAATTTTTGCGTTTGAGAGCTCTTCCCTAAGAGGATCAATGTATTCGGGATGTGTATAGAGATCCAGGATTGCGTATGTGACAGCAATGGAAAGCGTGTGGACGGAGCCGTACCATATGCCCATTACCTCGCCTACGAAACGGTTCACGCTCCAGGCTTCTTTCTTGGGGACAGTGTCGATGATCCATTGGAGGCTGTCCTACTTCAATAAAGCCAATCGTTATTTTTGAACGCGAAGAAAATGATTTACGCACGCTAGGAAGGGAATCTTCGTCGGGTACGAAAGGATATTCAAAAGCTACCTGATCTAACTAACAAAACGACTAGCTTATATACACGAAGAGAGATGAGAGATAACGAAGCTGAGGTACTACAGGTTCAGATAAGGACCTGTATCGGAGTTGCATCAGGAGCTGGTCAGGAACCGAGGTAATACGGTTCGGATATGGATAGAGCCTGTTTCGGAGTTGAGTGGGGACCAGGTCGGGAGCCGAAATCCTACCAGTTCGGGTAGGAATAGGATCTGTATCGGGGTCGGACAGGGAGCGGTTTGGTCACGTGATGGAACGATTGTTCGAATCGTTACAAAGATCCTTATCAAAAATAAAACGTAAATAGTGTTTAGCTTATCAATCAAGATAGTTTGACCTCTATCTTATTTCCAGTGCCAAGTGTCAGATGTACGCGGTATTAGTCGCGGTATTAGTCATGGTGTATGTCAGATACACGGGGTATGTGTCAGGTGGCGACGGGGAAATCAAAGATGCTCGGAAAACAAAGATGCTTAGAAGCCTGAAGCATCCTCAAGGAATCCCTGAGTTTCTAAAAAGAGTATAGAATTAGGAAGGGTCAAAAAGACAGATGAATCTGATTTTCACCTGGGGGAGAGACAGAGCACAAGGAATTAATCCAAAAACCATTTTTTCATCATTGTTTATTCCATTTGACCTGAGAAGGCTGATATCTAACACCAAGCCTTTTCACGCTAATAATATTACTAAGCCATAAAGGTCCTAAACAGTAAAATTAAGGCACTGTTTAGTTGCCCAGGGCCAGGGCCAGGGAGAAGCAGATTTTCTGGAGGTGGTTGTAATGCAGGTGGGTTGTCTCGTGCTAAATAGGATTGAGAGTAAGGGTTCGGGGTTGTCACGGCACCAACATGGCTGCCTCGCGCCTTCCCTGTTTGGGTCTTGCTTACTAAGCGGTCCCTTGTAGATACACGAGCCGAGAGCTCCGAGTATCTAGCTCCTCACAGTACAACAAGTCAATCACCTTCCCCCGAGTGCCAGTGCCGTGACAACCGTGGTAGTGACCCTGTTTCCCTGCTAACGCCTTGATAGCCTCACACTCCCTATGCCTATCGTTCCGTCCCTGCAGTGCGTGTTTGTGCGTAACATCAGCATTAACTGCTCCTTATGTGTCCTAACACTGATGCGGTCTGGTTAAAGTAATTTAATTAACGCTAATTGAGGTATCGCTAGCGCGGGGGACAAATTTCGCCAGCCTATTCCTCAACTTATATATAGAGCAGCGCGAATCGATTTACTATTTTTAATTCAGGCATGCACGTTAGAAGTCTCGTTTTTACGCTCATATAAGCCAGAAGTATTTAGCTGCTGTTATATAGAATTAGTACCACCAGGTGCTTGTTAGTTAGTATTGTACGGAGCGCGTACCTTGTCCCAATGGAATCATATTCCACGACCCATCGTCTCCAATAGTAAGAACTCCCCGTCTTGACAGCCTTGGTGACCACGTGCCGGTAATAGACGATCTCGTGCCCGAAGTTACCACTTTGAGAATTTCATCCATGAAGTGTCTCTCTCCATCTGCTCCATGGTTCAAAATCTCCGACGCTCTTTGTGAGTCAGCACCCAAAACCGTTTCCTCGCTTTTTGTAACACACCAAAATGTGTCCTTCGGATGTATATGCAACCATGGATTCTTGCCAAACTCGTATTCCAACTCGTTCACCGGTGTCAAGATCCACTCGTGCTGAGAGGGATCAAATGTGAAGAGGCTCACGAGCGTCTGGTCTCCGACCATGCACTCCCCAAGGGCTAAAGGACGCTTATGCAGAACAGCATGGTGTATGTGTGATAGTAGATCTTTGGGCTGGGAGTCATCAGATTCCAATTGCGCGCTAGCATAGTCCATCGCTCTGGCGTCCGGGTAACTCAAATACTGGTCCACCTTTCTCCTCTCTCCATTCGGAAGGACAACCTCCATATCTGGTGGTGCGGGGGTCCGCTCGAGAAATGACTCTTCGGCGATGTTCGTTGGCCAGTGCTGCTCTTTGTAAGACCACGCCTGTAACTTATTAAGGAGGTGCACTAGTTCCAGTGGCGAAGTTAACTGACGCCGCATAACGGATACGAGCACCAACTCTAGCAGGTCTATCCTCCTGATAGCGACGAGCCTGCGAACGAGTGCCTGGAAGAAATGAAACCGAATGGGGTCCCTAGTGTCCTCTTTTGCTATCGGTTTGGTCGTCTTCTCTAGACCCTCAAGGTCAGTGAAGGGAATGATTCGCCACAAGATTCCCTCAACAAGAATTTTGCCCCCAAGAACCAGGCACTTACTCCCTGCCGTGATTTGTGCTCGGCTCCAGGAATGTGCGGAGCGTCCATCTAGGAGCGTATAGAGGCAAGTCTGGCTTAGAAGCAAGCTGTGCGGAGCGTCTGCTCCACCATGATGTTTTAGAAATGCCAAGTCGTTTGTAAAGAGGGGGCTCAGATCCCCATTAAACAAAGCCATAGCCAACACACAGGCGGAGAAGCTGAGTTGTTTCTGAAACGCTTCGCTTGGGTGAAGTCGGTATGGATAGCCTGTGAGGTTGCCCAGGATCGCGAGCTTGTCGGAAAAGACGGTGCATGCTTTGTTGCGTTGGTTAACTAGTGCAGCCAGGATGCTCATTTGCAGCTTCGGCCATTCCTGTCTAGTGTGGGAAGATTGAGGATCCCTGCGGCCGGGAATTGGCACGTCGGGGAGAATATCGCGTCCCGGGGCGTCGAACCTGAAGCTGTGACAATGTATCGCCGTCAGTTGTATGAAGTTCATCGTAGTAATCTTGTGACGATGAGCAAGATAGCACGTACCTCAGACCATGTTTCCACCAATACATTTCTTCAACCCCGTCGTTTGTCAATGTGTATATTATTTCGTCTTGTTTCCCAGTGCTGAATGTGCTAATCTCGCTCCAGAGATGGCTATTGCTAACGCCCCGTTTATTGCACTCGAAGGATATTCCGCCAATCTCGTGGTCGCTAAATTCCCAGGACCTTGGGATATTTTGCACGATGTCCCCCGATCTCAAATTGAAACTTGCCCTGGCAAATTCCCACCGGTGTCCCGATACATCCAAATCTTTGTCCCATCCAACCAGATATCGCAGGTTCTCCGTTGGGGTGACTCCAAATTCCTGGCAGGTCCAGGCGCGAGTGAACCACCTATCGCCGGTAATTCTTTCTTTCAGATCTTGGCATTTATCGAGCCTTAGAATGGTGTCATGCAGAGAAGTAATCTCGGCGGGATTTCGAATATGTCGGTCAAGGAGTACCAGAGTGATCTTTGCTCGGCGGTAGACAAGGTGCATGTTTTGTAACGCATCCTTTTTGTCTTCGGGATCATCTTGATGGATGCACTCTTGGTCAATCCAGATCCTCTTCACTCCCTTGGCCGAAGCGTACTCGAGGCTTCGTAGTAGAATATCTCGGGACGCCCTAGCTTTGCGAATCTCAGTTGAACCTGGCTTGTTCTGAGACGGAACTCGGATTTTGAGAGGATCCTCGCTGCTCCGAGTAAGGCCCCAACAATATGAGATGGCGATGTATGGCTCAGCCATTGTACCTCCGGGTCCGGGTTCGATCAGTTCCAAATCGTGATCTGAGCCTTCTCCGGCAGCGACAACGAACCGCATACGGTCTAACCAACCCAACGTCAATGAAGCCGGGATCATGATTTCCTGGGCGAGTTCGATCTGTCGATAAATATCGCTGCCGGATATTTGGTCCAGGGGCACCAAGGTATCATCTGCAAGGTCTGGGAGAGCCTTGAATTCCAGTAGCAGTTGTGCTATGCCGCGGGCGCCTCGATTAAGCGCCCGTTGCATCGGTGTAAATCCAGAACCACCGCAGACCGCCGGCTTGGCTCTGTTTTCTAACAGCGCCCGGGCGACGCTTTCGAATCCATGATAGGCAGCGATGTGGAGGGCAGAGTCACCGTTTCGATTCTCAGCTTCAATGTCAGCCCCGGATTCTAACAGCAAACGCACAATCGCATCATGTCCATGCTCTGCAGCATCCAATAGTGCGTTCCCCGCATTAGGGTCGAACCCTCTCTTCAAGAGAACACGCGCTACTGATATGTATCCACCCTTGCAGGCTTCACGCAGAAGCTTCTGCCGCTGGATACCTTTAATCTCAATGTCGAATCCAGCTTCCAGAAGCACATCCAATATATTTGCCAGTCCTAGTTGAGTAGCACGTACGAATGACTCAGCGCTCTGAGAGAGCAGAGTTCTAAGAATTTCCAGTCTAGCTACATAATCTCGGTCGGACGTAGCCGCGGCTGCTACTTCTTCCGCCCAGCCAAGAGCCTGGTCCATATATTTCATGGTTTCCGTTTTGGTGAAAAGCGTTAAAGATATCAAGCTGAGTGTTTCGGGCGGAGAGGGTGGATAACCATTGACCAAGACTTGCAGGAACTCCTCGAGGTCGTCTTGCTCCATCTCTGCTGCCATAGCAGTCACCTCCTCAAGCTCGGTGGATTTCATTGCGTTTATGTTGTCAGGACGGGTCAGCCTCGTGCAGCCAAGTCGAAAATCAGTATTCGAGGACACTGGGTGAAGTATCCACCGATAAACCACATGATGGTATATATATCAAGAGTGTGGCGGTAAGGCCTCAACTTTATTCACTCGCTTGCGCAATCGGCAACGTAATCTATTGGTGCAGTGCAATCCCGCTAATGCGTCATTCGTTTTGCGTTTAGACGCGCACCCTTCCCCGCCCATTTAGACCAGCTTGTGATGGCAAACTCTATATAAAGCTAAGACCATTGCAGTCAGCTACATAGCGAGGTCATATCAGGTTGACTCATTTGAGTTCCATATATAGCATTAGTAGTCCCGCGAATAATAGTAGAACGCGTCCAGGTAGACAAAGAGACTTGATAAGACCTTGCAATGTTAATCTTCAACCCATCGATCAGATCCACAAACGTGGAAGCAGCTTTTCTGGTTAAAGCATCTAGAGAAGAACCGGGTTCCATGGTACGGTAAATTGCGTTATTGAAACCTAAAAGAAAGCCGTCATCCGTCAACACGTCTTTGGTTATAGTCTCATTCGCGGCATTGCTTATTCCAGCAATTTTACTATAGCCTGCGCCATAATAGGCCCAAAGCTAAGCACATTATGTTGTTTTTAAGCGGCAGTAATAAGTGAAAACTTGTTTAACACGTAGATTCACATTCTGGGAAGACGCAACGTGTGGGCTGGCAAGACATATTTATTCCTAGTATGCGTAAGCCAAAAATGGTCTATGATTAAGATGCTGACTGGGACGACTAGTGCAAAGCATGCTGACCTTATGTAAGGCGACTGTAGGCAGGAGATTGAAATGTGGGTATGGAGTGTATTCAAGACGAATCCTTGAGGAGTACTCAGGAGTTGGAAGGTGTGACGGTGCTGCTCCCCAGCTCGACCACACATCACATAACCACGTGTTGGTGTCAGATGTAAGGGCTATATGAGGGTTTTGGAAATAGTATTTCTATAACCCCCAAGTAGACAAAGTGTCAGACGGACGAGGTATTAGGACGGGTATTAGTCGTGGTATCAGACGGAATGCGCTCGAATGGGCCTCCAAAGGATCAACCAAATAGGGCAAGGCGCATGTGGTTAAGCGACCAAAACCCCGGCGACCCGAGAAAACAAGAACAATAATGAGAAGCAACACAATTATTCATCAAAACTCATCACTCCTTGATCTCACAACGTGACAACACCGTTCCTGAAGCCAAAATAGTGCTTCAATCTGACAGAAGGACTGGAACAAGAAGTATACGCTAGACTCTAAAGGCTACATCAACTACATGCTGCCTCGTGTCCTAGTTCACCAAGATGCGTATAGAGCATCTACAGGGAAGGAGAGCATCTTTATGGAAGACAACGCCTCAATCCACAACTCAAAGGCTACGCAGGCTGCAGAGAGAGCTCTTGGTGTCTGTTAGATTGAAGCACTATTTCGGCTTCAGGAATGGTGTTGTCACGTTGTGAGATCAAAGAGTGATGAGTTTTTGATGAATGATTGTGATTGTCCTAATTCTTCCGGGTCGCCGGGTTTTTGGTCCCTCGCTTGACCACATGCGCCTTGCCCTATTTGGTTGGCCCCTTTCAGGCCCATATGAGCGCATTCTGTCTGATACCACGACTAATACCCGTCCTAATACCCCTTACATCTGACATTAGGTTATTAGATAATTCAACATTATATCTCTCACGCATCATTATCAGGAGAGTAGGTGTTTATCTTGTTTGTAACGCTTGATTTGGGGCGTAAGCTCAGGGGCAGCTCCCGTAGTCGAGTCTCGTGTGAGAGCTCTCATGGCCCAATCACGTGCGAGCGATGAGATACCCTCCGAGGGTACTCAGGGGCCTACAGAGATTGGAGAGTACGTAGTACTCTAAGCGGGAGCTGGCCACTCGGCCTCGGGTTATATACAGAAAAGCGAAGAATCAAATAAATACAAAAAACAACGCAAGCAGAGTTTAAGTTCGTGTCAAACTTGTTGGGATGGTGGGTGGGGATACAAATCGTGCCATATTAGCCTATTGAGCGTACAATGAGGCTGTTGATGATAGCTGAGGAGAGGTGGACAAGGTGGACAAGGTGGAGGAGAAGGACGAGGAAGTTCTGCTCTGCCCTGAGGCACCAAGGCCCGTGCCAGAACTTGGCATCAACCACGTGATATAGAATCAACCATCATGGCCAATTCCACCCACTCTACTCTGTCCTCAACTTTTTCTCGGCGTATTTCTTGAGGTCGTTGGCCTCCAATTGGAACTGGCGTTGGAAATCCGGCTTCAAGCTGTATATCACGCCTGCATTCTGTCCATACTGCGTTTGCCAGTGCGTAAACTGGGTTGATCTGTCCTTTAGCGCCAAGAACAGAAAGCAGTGCTCCGAATGTCCAATGATAGCGTCATTTTCGATATTTTTCCACGCAACAAAGTACGGTCGCTCGACGAAGGTGACGATATCTGTTCCAACGTTGCTTGTGCCGGGTGGTATTCCTTGAGAGTAGAATACAATCGGTTGTCCAACTTTGATGTCAGCAGCAGTCTTGACGCCTGCTGGCGGTATGGCGTCGTAGATGAAAGTGTTCCATTTCTCATAGTTATTGACGTCAAGAATGGCGTCAGACACAACTGAAACCGGAGCCATGATGTTTATAGTTGCGCAGATGCTGAAATTTGCGCCACTTAGACCGTAGGTAGGTGTTGGTAGGATTTTGTCGCCAACGCAGTTAATAGCATTGTATGTAGTTGGGTAGGAGAGGGCGACTGGGGAAGTAGCCAAGAGAACACCCAAGAGCAACATCTTGATGGATTTGATGCAAGGGTTGAGTGTAGAAGGGTGGAGGGATGATGGAAGGAGTGAGGATTAGCACTGGCTTCAAGTACCCCTAGATGAGGCTGCGAGGAGAACGACCGTCGTCAATGTGGACGGGAAGCATACGGGGTCTCGCATGTTGGTGGCTTTGGGCGATCATTCAGATTGGGCCACTACACACCGCCCGTCGCTACTACCGATTGAATGGCGGGACATGTAATATGGCGTAGTGTTTCGGACACCATATGCCGCCATGTGCAATATTCCACTCTGCGGGATTCATGGCTGATGACGGCATGATAATCCATGCATATACACGTGAACGAATCTGGGTGAGGTGCATAGTACGTATTCGTAGTACGTGAATTATTCGGTCACGTGATACGTAAGAACGTAATCGATTTGTGAGTCGTAGTTTTCGTTTCGTTTGGCATAAATCTTGCACGGACTAGCCTATAAATTTCTGCCTTGGCGGCGGCTTTTGTGCGCATTGGAGGAGCTTGTTTACCCGTTGTCATGAGGCTTTTGTACGTGCTAAAGTCGTGTTTTGTGCAGTCACAAATCTCCAATAACTCGTGCAATAGGGGGATTGTTAGCAATGTAGCAAAATGTGAACGCACTTTTGTAGACACTCTCTATCTCCTATTAAGCAGGTTCTCTTGTCTTATCCTAGACTCATCTTGTAAGATGCGTTATCACTAAATATGTTTCCAACTAGCTCGCGCCTTAACTGCTTGGGTATCGCGCGGGCACCTCAGCCAGCTCTGCGGTAAATTAAACTGTTGTTAAATCTACTACTAATAATCTAACGTTGCTTTAGATTATTGACCTGCCTATCTCATTTGTTGCAACAATTCCTTAATCTAAAGCTCCAATTATTGTAGTGCAAAGACAAATAGAGGCGGCATAAAACTTCTATGAAAATGGTCTTCTAGCGCTACGTCAAAGATCAAAGAGCCTAAGTCACCATTGCGTCGCAGAGCCCAGGTGGCTCTCTAGAAAGCAAAGGTCTCCCCCTAACCTAATGGGCACACCTATCCTACACCCTTCAAAATATCTCAATTTCCTATTGGTCTCAAGCACTAGCTGCAGTAGAGGCAGAAGGACTGTTATTTTTTATATGTGGGACTTTGATTGAGGCGCTGCAGCTTTAGAGTGAGTTGACTACTCTAGCAGCTCACATTATCCGTCAAAAACAGCCTCTCAGCGAGACTACGCCCTCAATTTCAAACGTAACTTCTCACTCTGGGGCGAAAAGTACGAACGTGACAACAATCTCAAACGTTACTTTTACGCTACGTACTTGGCTCTCAATTCACCCTTTACGTACGAACATAGTAACAATCTGAAAAGTATCAGGCATAAAAAGGGCGAAACGTAGCGTACTACGTACGGCTGGCTACGCTGAGCTCAGATTTCCTCGGCGCATTTACATCTCGGTGTTCATGTATGAGGAAACCATTACATCTGCACCTAAACTCTCATATCTAACTGGCCGAACAAGGCGGATGACGGAGTGGTTAGATATGAACTTAAAACAAATTTCACCCATATATAGAAAGTCTGCAGACTGGCACGATAAGATTTGCTTTCACGTGGCGTCTTTTAAGCTTTTTGTGCATTGTAATGTTTTAAGAGTAAAATAAAAGATCACAAAGCGGGGTGAGACCAAATACGAGTATATTGAGGAATTATGGCAACATACTTGGGAACTTCTAGACCCTAACAAAGTCAATCAGGAGAGGCAGGGGAAGTAGAGAATCCGGCCATATTTATAACTTTGACGACAAACCCCTCGAATGCCAACAAAACGGTCACGCAAAGGAAGCTGGACAACAGTGCAGTTGAGCTTTAGAGTTTGGCGACAGCTACCCTGAATGCGTCGGGCATCTTGAGTTCTAAATGAGGTAGCGTAACGATCGATTGAAGACCCTTAACTTAAGCTGCTCATCTTAGCCAAGCTCCCAGTTCTTCTCCGAGATCACGGCCTTGCATGGATACGAACTCTGCCCTCCCTATCATAGTATCCTTGTTGGAATATATATCGAACGTGGTGATCACGTGGTGATGTTGTGATCACGTGTTTATCACATGAGACACTAGCGACGCTTGGCGGCAAAGAGATGATACAACCTCCTGAGCCTCACCTCAGATATAGACACATACACGAATCAATACTTTGCTTAGAACCCCCTTTGTTGCTATTGCAATAGCCCTGTGAAACCAACAATCCTTCTCGTGGATTTAAATGTTTTGGTTTTCATCTCATATACCTAGAATTTGTCGTTTAACAGGATATTGAAGGCGTGATGGGATGATGTCAATAAACTACATAGTGTTTAACCATAAATATGTGGCGTTTGCTTAGATTAAAAGCTAGAATTGGTGGCAGATGTGCGTGTGTCACCTGTAAATGTATGGAAGAGCAGTAAATGACATCAAGCCGACGTCCGGCATGCACAAAAATATTCCTTCTACGTGCTGTCCCTGAAGAATCACTTCATCGTATCCCAGCCGAGCATAGACCAAGACAAGGAAATGTCAATTTCCACACGAAAACTAGCTTCCGGTCTGATATACATGCGGAACAAACAAGATTTTTTGAACATCAAGTCTAGCAGCAAAAATGACCCTCTCGTTATGTTCTCGCTCGACCCCTCTCACCGATAGTCGCTGCAGAACGCATAGAAATTACCCCCCTGCATGAACGTGGGTTTGTCAGGGCTAGTATAAATAAACAGGACAAAGAGTGCTTGTAACGCATGCGTTAGCTCTCTCGTATTACGAAGCCGAATGTGACACAAAATGCGATTTACGGAGCTAGAAAGCGTTGTTGCAGGAATGCCCTGCGTATCCGAACCTGAGCTGTGGTTCTTTCATTCAATTCCACACCTTTCGTTGTATTTTTCGATACTACTCTACTACTACTTTCGCAATACAGATGCACTATTTGGGCTCCCGAGTTCCTCATGCAATTGCAGCGACGAGGTAGGTTTGGGCTTCTGATGTGATGTATGTCATCTTAATCACTTCGAGATTGGTCATGATATAGGCTTTGATGCTGGCGGGGCAGTTTTCCAACAAAGCAGACTGATAGTGCCCACAGATGGGGCCAATGAGGCTGATCAAGCTCGGTAAGAGAGGCAGATGGCCATTTACTGGTAGAGAAAAAATCGTACCACATATTTGAAGTTGTAAGATCTAAGGTTGTAGTTAATATTGCAAGGTCGCCTGGAATTCAAGGTAACCGATAATTCAACAGTTAGGCTTGACTTAGTATACATGAAAAGTGCACTCTTGATTGAAGGGCCCTACGGATACCAATTCAACCTTAACGAATTCGGAACGGTGGTCATGTTCGCAAGTGGCATTTCTTGTATCTTTCATTCACGCGTCTCTTTCATTCGTTTGGTAGCTAGATATAACGAAATTGCAACAGTCTGCTGCCAAACCTCATCTTGATCTTCCCTCCCCCTCAGTGCATTGTTGCTTCGGACATCGCGTGGCTGCGAGTCGCCTTCCACCCTCGTGATTTTCTATATCACACCCTTTACTCCACTGCATTACTTGTTCCCTCCGTTCTGCAGCCAATTTGACAAGGATCGGCTGCGAGCCTACCTGCTGCGGATGGCAGAGATCGACGGCACGCCGAGACTTCGAGAGACGGCAGTAGCAATTCGCGGTGGATAAGGCTAGGAATGAGCGGCGGAAGAAGTGTATATACGCGCGCCCGGCGCGGGTTTGACTTGGGCCTGAGAGACATTAGTGAGGATTGGCACGGTTAGGAGCTGCCTGGCGATTGTGGTTTGGTGTCATGCGTCGGTGGTTGAGCCGCAACTGATGAAAGTACTGTTTTAGTAGTCTTGCAAACGACACAAGCCAAACAAGTTTCTCCTGTCAAGTATATGAACCTTGTTTATAAGAGATGTACATTCGCCATTGGCTATCTGTGGGTGGGTCAGAACACAAGTGCAAGCGGACCGCCGCTCGAGCCTGTTGAGCGGTCGAGATGTGAAAGAAAAGCCCAATGAGCAATTGCCGGTCCTGGACGCAGGAATCGATGCATAGACAGCGGAAGAATCCTAGGCCTACTTGTTCAGATCACGGACGATCAGTGGTGGAGTAGGGCTTGGATATTTCAGGAGGACTATCTCGCTGGGACGAGGATGTGGCTTCTTATTCGTCACACGCAGGGACTTGGCAAACCGCATAAGCTTGGACATCTCTCAGGCGAGTCGGTAGTCAAATCAGAAACGTACAGGAAGTACGCTGCCCTATTTTACCTGGCTTTGTACTAGAAAACGGATCGAAGGCCTTTGATAAGAAACACATGCGAAAAAGTACTCCGTAGAGCCGGCAAATACAACGTTCTCAATAAGTACAGAGGCGGCGAGTGTGGCATCCCAAGAACGATAACAGTCAATTTTCTGAAGGATTTTACCAAGCGCGCAATATCGGTCCCCTCGGATATTCTCGCAATTATCGCGAACATCTTCGGCTATGACATTCGAATCCTGGCAGTAAAGAACAACACTTTGGAGATGTGCCTAAGCCTAGGGATCCTCACCCTCTGTGTATCTGATGGTGAAATAATCAGGAATGATTGTGGGGAAATGACCCTTTATGAAAGCATATTCGACTTCCTTGAGAACCGCGTGATGAGCATAAGTGCCCCCTGGCCAAATGGAGCATTAACATTCATCAAGCATTGTCGGCTCTCAGTCCGTTTTCTTTTCACGGCTGGTATTAATACCAAGAGGGATCCTCTGAGAGAACCCACGCTATTGCAACTATTGATACGAGCAGCAACGGGGAGTGGCAAGAGAGCATTGGAAGATAGTCGATGGTAACCTCGAGTGAGCGGGAGACGCGAGGTTGGAGACGGACAATGAGGGTTAATGAACTCACAGGAAAGAGGTTGGATGCACTCAGATTCGATAAGCTTTCCGAAAATTGTCAGACTGTGAGAAGATGAAGTATGTACAGTCCACCTGGCCTGAGAATGAACGAGAATGTTGCCACATACTAGTTTGGAAGGATCCGAATAAACAAGGCGAAGAGATATTTTATTGATGGAGGCAATGAAGAGGTGGGCGCGTAAATTTGTTTCATAAAAGTTGAGCTTCGCTGCTTTTGCCTCTCCGGATTTGGCCCCAGTCGAGTGAGACTGGCGCGATGACACTGTCAGACTCAATTTGCCACCATGGCCGAAAATATACTACCCCGTTCGATGATGCAAGACACATGCCATTCGAAATTGAAGCTGAAGAAAAATCCAATCTGTTCTCAAGCTCCATAAGGTCCTGTCGTATGGGCTAGAATTAGTGTTCACACACTCAAGCGTCCTTAGCTATGGTGCGCATTCTGTATTCATCTTGATAGATTAGTTTGGAAAATGTCTCCGATAAGTACAACGTATCGAGAGAGTATGCATTTGCAGAATCCGAATTATGTCTGTTGTTGCGACTAACAGGATGCCTCGAAACCTCAGCTTTAATTTGAGGGTCGAGGTGAAAGTGTTTGGGCCTAACCTGTTTCATGGTAGCGTCCCATTAGCGCGCCACTACGGACTTCGGACTTTTCCTCTTAAGCAGCCAACACCACAACATAGTGCACTCCAGCATCCACCGTCATCACCGTCATCACCGTCATCACCGTCATCACGAGTATCTACTCCATGGCCCCTGTATACCAACCGACGAGCCTCATGGATCTCCCTGACGAACTTCTCCTCCAAATTACGGAGTATCTCCACGTTGTTCCGAGTTTTCAACCACAATCGGAAGCCTTCAGGTTCAAAGATGAAGAAAGGAG
This sequence comes from Beverwykella pulmonaria, assembly GCA_001599595.1. Lineage (NCBI taxonomy): Eukaryota > Fungi > Ascomycota > Dothideomycetes > Pleosporales > Melanommataceae > Beverwykella > Beverwykella pulmonaria. Next base: position 985,418 of record BCHH01000011.1, on the reverse strand, counting down.
ACGTCAATGCGAGAACCACCTGCGACAGAAGACCTTGAACGCCCTATGTCTTTCATCGCGACGTCTAAGAAGAATCGCTGAGCCCAAGCTCTATTCTGCCTTTCTGGGATCAACAACATGGAGCGGACAGGACCAAATCATTCGTTTCCATCAGACAATATCCAAGCAACCAGCACTTGCACGGCATATACAGTACGTCGAGAACAGGCTCAGTGATTACCTCGGAAATAGCCTATACGATGATTCGGCATTCTTCGGAGCTCTCGATATGGTGGTTGAATACTTCTCTGACCTTGCCTCCATCGTCAGCCACGCTCCGAATATACAGCACCTAAACGTCGTCAGCTTGGAGACAACAGACGCCTCATTTTGGCGCTATCTAGTCGACAGCCAATTGGATGCGCAATTCGTGTCGCATGGATTTCCAAAACTTCAGACGCTGTGCCTTCAGATCCAGACAGACTCTTACAGCTATGGCGACAATTCTGTTTGTTTTCGGCGTATCACCGATGCGTTGACAAAAGTACCGACTTTGAAGTCGCTTTGCGCTAGTGGAGTTGTTACCCTTGACGATTCCAGCGCTCCTTCTACGAAATGCATGCCTCTCGACGCTGTTGAATTATACGAGTGCGCTCTCGACTTTGATGAGGTCGTGCAGCTCACCGCCAGATGCGAGAAGCTCAAGCATTTCACCTGTCACTGGGCTTATTTGCACTGTGAGGAGTCTGCTGAGCCGTCAGATCTTTACCCAGGCCTTTTACCGCACAAGGACACTCTAGAATCTCTTCATCTGGATGTCCGAGAAGCTCGATTCCATCGCGGTCCTATTGCTGAACCGCTAGGATCGCTCCGAGACTTTACTGCCCTAAAATCCGTTACTATCTGTGGGACCACACTTCTCGCAACCACGCTCTCCATTCTAGACTTCCCCGACCAACATTTACCCTTGAGAATCGCAGAGCTGTTGCCGCCATCGTTGAAGTCTCTGACACTTCTTGTAGAGTCGGAACATGGATACAACGATGATTTCAGGCTTGACGAGTCTTTTGCGATGTGGGATCTTGCGGAAGACTGTGAGACGATGCTACCGAATATGAAAGAAGTCAACATCATGTCCGGACACGTAATGGCAGGACTAAACTTGACACAGCAGTTCAAAAAGGTTGGAGTTGACCTGAGGTTCATCCGAGATGCCCGAATTGACAATAGTTTGCCGTGGTAACACTGGAAGGCATCTATAACGCTGATCTAAAACAGCGGTTTTCTGTTCTGACAAATTTGCACATCAGAGTCCACCATTCGACATACGCAAGGATACGAAATTGCACGACATGCTATCATTTAATCCATCACAATCGCACGATTGAAGATTGACAATGTTCATGTTCACGGCAAGTTTGGGATTGCTTTTTTTCACGTACCTGGGTTTTCACACAAACCAACAATGGTAGCATGGTTATCCTTCCAAGAATTTACTCTATTTTACCTCCTTTTGGATTGTTCTCAACACGCTAGTGAGGTGTGCCATTCTCGGTCGGTCAGACCCCACGGTGCGGGGAAGCTCTTCGGTACCTCCGGTATACCTACATAGGGCATAGCGCTGAGTGTAAGCATATGCGCGTGAACCCTGTAAACATACGTGTGCTTGTTAAGGTTGGAGAGCTAGCTGCACCCTCCAAGATTCTGAGAAACACAACGACAGCATCAGAGCACCTACACTGGATCACTACATCAAATTGAACTCACCATGTCTACCGCTATTCCGTCGACAATGCATGCCTGGAGAAAGCACAAGGGGAATATGGAAGCTGTAAGTCATTTATTCCAATTCGCATCGATCCTGGACTCTTCGGAATCTGATATTGGACAGGTGTGGGAAGAAATCCCCGTCCCCAGCGTTCCGCCAACAGGCTTCCTCGTCAAACTGATAGCTTCAGGTGTCTGCCGATCAGATCACAACCTCTTGACCAACGAAGTACAGTCGGCATGGTTCCAACCGGCCTTCACCCTCGGCCACGAAGGATCCGGCACCATCGTCGCTATCGGATCCGAAGTTCCGGCAGATTCAGAATTCAAGATCGGGGATGAGATAGCACTATTGGCGGTTCCAGGATGCGGGGAGGAGGATTGCCCAGAGTGCAGCAGAGAGCTGCAACAAATCTGTGCTAAAGGGCACCACTCAGGCATCGGTCAGGATGGTTTCTACGCACCGTACGCAACAATCGATGTCCGCGGCGCAGTGAAGATCCCCAAAGGGGTGACTCCAAGTCAGGCTGCTGTAGCTACCGATGCAGTGACCACTGCGTACCACGCCATTCATCGAAGAGGGGAGATCAAGGCAACAGAGACAGTGTTTTTGTTCGGGCTCGGTGGATTGGGTTTCAATGCGTTGCAGATTATAAGGGAGATTGGAGCGAAGGTACTGGTCAGTGACGTGAAGCAGGAGAACCTAGACGAAGCGGTTAGAATTGGTGTGCCGAAAGAAGATTGTGTCCCTGTTGGGAAGAGCGTCCAGGAGTGGGTGGTAGATAATGGGTGGAATGGAAAGATCGATGTGATTGCGGATTTTGTGGGGACGAAGCAGACTTTTACGGACGGACAGTACATCGGTATGTTTTTTTTTGTCACTCTCTGTTCTCGTTTGTTATAAGGTTTGATGTGCCTTTGCGCGGGGTGCTGATATTCGGACAGTGCGTAGTGCCGGTAGGATGCTTTGCGTTGGCACACTGAACCACGAAAATACGGTGCATATGAAGGTCGGTATCCGAAAGAGGCTGAGTATCATCTTCTCGTATGGCGGACAGACCAGAGATTTAAAGGAGGCGCTGGACCTGATTGCGCAAGGTGTATTGAAACCTATGGTCATCGACGGAAAACTTGCGGATTTTCCAAGGGTATTGAAAGAGCTCGAAGCTGGGAAGGTTACGGGACGAATAGCTCTGCTGCACACGTGATGGTTTACTTTTTTCCATTTGTTAGAAAATCTACAGATGCAATGTATTTTTATTCCTTTACAACAACATCAAACTTCCCCGTCCCCTCCGGCTTCTCTAAGGCCCACAGAATCCCTTGCTCCGTTGTATCATCCCAATGCTGCGACGCCTTCAACTCACTCCCAAACCGTCTAAACCCATGCGGTACGCCCTTGAACAGAATAATCTGCGTCGGCACGCCTGCCTCTGCCAATGTCTGCGCGTACAGCAGCGCCTCATCCCTTAGCGGATCCAGACTGGCGATCCCAAACACTGCTGGCGGCATTCCCTTGACCTCCTCTTTCGTTGCTAATCCCGGATTTAGCTTCGTGTCCGTCAAATCTGGAATCCCTGTCTTCAGCAGATCGGTGAAGAACCGTATAGCCTTCATGGGAAGTAGAGGTGCGTTTTCGTTCTCGGCATAGCTTGATATTTCAGGACTCTTCATACGCTTCAGCGGACCATCTTTATACGTATCCACATGCGCTAGCGCAGGAATTAATAGAATTTGCCCAGCGATAGGCGGGAACTCAGTCAGCGCTTTGCCCAGATGTTTCTCTAGGACCAGACTGGCCGTGAGTTGGCCCCCGGCTGATATTCCGCCCACAACGACTTTATTCGCGTCGCCTCCGACGTCGGACATGTGCTGGTGCAACCATGCAAAGGCATCTTGCGAATCGTTCCATGCCATGGGGAAAGTATGCTCGGGCGTATGCCTATAGTTCACATTCACGACCACGATGTCGAGATCAATCGCTATCTGTGCGCAGGTAGCGTCGTTGCTGTTGATGGTGCCAAAGAAGAATCCCCCGCCGTGGAAGAAGAGGTACACAGGGAGTTTCTCGTCCAGAGGTTTGGATTTTGGTCTGTAGGATCTTGCTTCGACGTGGGCCGAGTCACGCGTCAGGATGGAGTGGTCTTTGATGTGCACTTTTGAGGCGAGGGTCTGCATGGCCTTTGCTGCGGCTTCTTCGCGGTCAGTATTCACGCTCACTTTGAGGTCTTGAATGGATTGCGTGAGGTTGAAGGTTAGGGAGGGCAGGGTCTTTTCAACGGCAAGCCATTCGGCGGAGGGGCCGGCGTAGGAGGAGAAATCTGCCATGGTGCTCAAGGAAAATGATGGTGCAATATTGAGCGTTCTGTGGAAAAAATGTGAAGGGGAACTTAAAGGATCTAAAACGAAAGGTTCAGGCTGTACCTAAAGCATGCTGCAAGTTTCGCCACAACACTCCCTCACGAATTGCTGGCGCCATTTACTACCCCTCCATTAGCTCGTTATCCCCGCACATCTCCGTTCCGAGGTCTATTACCACGAGCTACACCATACAAAGGTTTGCCGACTTACGCTCCGAAGTGGGCTATATACATTTAGGAGCAAGGGTCGAGCTTGTTACTTGTGTAAGCATACGTTCGTACGCGGTCACGTGCATCTCGCACTCACTAACTCCACCACGCTTTTCTCAGCTAAAACCCCAAGAACAGGACTGGAAATGGCTGAAGTACCCAAAAGTCCTCCACCCCGCGGCCTAAAAGACAAAGTCGCGATCGTCACCGGCGCCGGCTGCGCAGGAGACGGGATCGGCAACGGCCGTGCTATTTCCATCATGCTTTCCTCCGAGGGCTGCCATGTTCTGTGTCTTGATCTCAACCTCGATTGGGCGCAGAAAACCGCTGAAATGGCGTCGGGAAAGCCTGGGTACGGGCGAGCGCTCGCGCTGCACTCGGATGTAACGAAAGAGAGCGATTGTGAGGCCGCCGTCAACACTGCTTTAAAAGAATTCGGACGCCTGGACATCCTAGTGAATAACGTCGGGATAGGAGGCGCAGCAGGCACGGCCGTGGATGTTGACATGGCTGCGTGGGCAAGAGGGTTGGAGATCAATGTCAGCAGTATGGTGCAGATGGCAAAGTACAGTGTGCCTGCTATGCAACTACACAAAGAAGGGCAAGAGATGAAGGGCGCGATTGTGAATATGGGGTCTGTGGCGGGGCTCAAGGGGGGAACCCCGCATCTTCTGTATCCGACGAGCAAGGGGGCGGTGGTGAATATGACGAGGGCGATGGCCGCACATCATGCGGAGCAGGGGATCAGAGTCAATTGTGTTTGTCCTGGTGTAAGTGGTTACCCTGCTCTTGATATTTCTCTTGGGATCCATTCCGATTTTCTATCTATCCTAGTTCATCGCTTTTTTGCCATGTTATGGAAGACCACCTGCTAATCAGCTCAGATGCTCTACACACCGATGATGTACGCTAATGGAATGAGTGACGAGGCTCGCGAGGCACGAAGAAAACGAAGTCTGCTTGGAACGGAAGGGAATGGCTGGGATGCAGCGTGTGCAGTGGCGTTCCTGGCCAGTGACCATGCGAGGTGGATTACGGGGGCGATCTTACCGGTTGATGCTGGTACGACCGCAGCCGTCGGGATTGGGATGACAAAGGCTGCTAGTATTAATGGTTAAGGGTTTTGGGTAGTTGGAAAAACAGTGAACTAGAGGTGAAAGAATGTGTATTTGAGCAGAGGAATGTAGGGTTGAGCATAAAACGGCGTTTGAAGAGAAAATATACACAGACATAGTATGCAGCACTGAGAAATTGCACTGTACGTTAAATAAAAAAAGACCTATATTTGTTCATGGGTTTGAACTAGAGGGGCTAGGTTACAGCATCTGCATACTGTAAGTATTGAGGAGATAATGTTTTTAAGAGATATTCGGTACCGAACTACGGTAGGAAGGCAGCAATAGAAGTATTCTAAAGATAATCTTGAATCATCTGATTTAAAAAGTAATCTGAGAACCCAACTACACCAAGTCACTCTACAGCCTCACTCTATCCACGGCTCTCACCATTTTCAAATCTTCATACCCCCGTGCCTTCACTTCATCACACCTCTTCCGATACCCGGGTGCAGGGCCATTATATCTTGCAACCGTCCTCTTCTGCTTCCCCTTCACATTTTTGTTTACCCCTGTCATCCAGCTATCCACCTCATTGCTCAACAACCCCTTCGCACATTCGTGCACGTGTTCCGTCCAACTCTGCACCCCCTTCTCTGTACACTGAGCCTCCACTATGCCTTCCTTCACACAATGCTCGATGAAATCTGCCACCCATCCCACCGCGTACTCGATGCTCCGCGGAATATTGCCGAACATCTGGTGTGGGCCCATGATCATAAACATATTTGGGAAATCGAGAACAGTAAGACCTAAGTAAGTGCGAATTCCCGAGCTCCATTCATCAGTCAACTTCTTCCCGCCGATGCCGCGGAAGTCAACAGCAGCGAAAGAACCTGTTACAGCATCGAAGCCGGTCGCATAGATGATGATGTCAAATTCAAACTCCTCGTCCTGCGTCTTGATACCCGATTCCGTTATCCGCTCGATGGGGTTCTCATTGATGTCGACAAGGCGGATGTTGGGCTGGTTAAAAGCCTCGTAGTACCCGCCTTCCAGCGGCACTCTCCTCGTTCCAAACCCGTGGTTCTTCGGAATGAGCTTCTCAGCTACCGCGGGGTCGTTGACGCGCTGCCTAATCTTATTCGCAACGAACGCGCTGAAAAGCTCATTGGCCTTCCGATCAGTGCCTAGATCCGCAAAGTTCTTCAGCCACTTGGAGAACCCAGCCTGTGAGTATATATCTTCATAGTGCTGTTCTCGCTCCTCAGGTGTGACGTCGAATGTTTTTCGGGGATCCGACTGGTGGATGAAGCATGCGTAGCTGTCGAGACAGTTTTGAAATATCGTCGGGTATTGTTTGCGGATTGTGTCCATTTCTTCGCGTGTGATTTTGGTGTTGCGGAGGGGGGCCGTCCAGTTTGGTGTGCGTTGGAAGACGGTTAATGTGCCGACAGTTTTCTTGATTTCTTGGATGGTTTGGATGGCGGTTGCGCCTGTACCAATTATGCCGACTCGCTTCCCGTTCAGCGTACTCGCGTTGTCGGGCCATCGTGAGGTGTGGAATCCAAGACCCTTGAAATCGTGTACACCGGGGATATTCGGCAGTGTAGCCTTGTTCAATATGCCCATGGCTGTGATCACGAACCGTGATGTGTACGTCCTCCCTGTGCCATCTGTTAAGATCCACGATTTTGAATCTTCCCGCCAGTGCGCGGATACGATGGAAGTATTGAACTGCATATCGCGCTTCAGATCGAACTTCTGTGCGAAGAACTGGCAGTAACGAAGGGTCTCGGCCTGCCCTGCGAAGTGCTCCGTCCAGTCCCATTCGTCGAGTAGCTCTTGAGAAAACGAGAAGATGTATGAGTATGATTCGGAGTCGAAGCGAGCGCCGGGGTATTTGTTCCTCATTTCGTTAGCTAGAAGGTATGGTGGAAGCCAGGAGTTCTAAAAGTACCAAAACCATGTTCCACCTTCTCCAGACCCGGCTTCGAAAACTCGAGTTTTCAGGCCGAGCTCGCGCATGCGGTACAGTGAATACATGCCGCTTTGGCCAGCGCCAATAATAAGGACATCGTAGTCTAGCGACGAGTCCAGCGTCGCTGGTTGTGCAGCATTGAGTGGTCCAACCATAATGGAGAAAAAGAGTATATTGCCGTGGGAGATAGATGTGGGATAGGCAATTCGTTCTAGAAGGACTGTTGATAACTTTTGGGTTTATCAGTACGACGCTGTAGTTCTGCAGCCTCGTATTTCGAAGTTCCGACTGCCGTTCGTCTTGCAGGTTCGGGTTCCCCGCATCCACGGCAGCGGGCTGTGCGGAGAAATGGCAATACGCTTTGGGAATACCGATTCGTGGCTTGACGCGTGCACAGGTGGACCATACTAGCAGTTCGCTAGTCCCAATGTTTACGTTCCACCGAAAGCGCCTGATTAATTATACCGGATAATGTGGCCCAGATGTCGATGGCGATTCAGTCTGCAGGCATGTTCCTGAATGAAGGCTCTGGAGCTGATTGATCCCATCGTGTGGTGGTTGAAGCTCTGTGTTCATGTATTTTGATCTTAACTATCTCAGACAACGCCCTTTTCTTTCCAGTACGTCTCTAGATCCCGGAAGAAGGCCCACTTCAACGACTTGCCCCATCCCCTCTCTTTCCAATTATTAAGAGTCTTGGGGAAATGCTCAACGCCATCCCTGACGGTAGAATCGTGCGCAATAATGGTGAAGATATTTTCATCACAGTCCAATGCCTGCAGCCACCCCATCGTATTTGTCGCAAGTGGGATATTATCGCCGAATGTCATGTCGTACAGCGTATCATTTGGCTCTCTACCTCTTAATTTCTGGAGTTCGTTAAATGCGCTTCCGGGGCAGAATGGAATTTCGGGATGGAAGTGGTTGCATGGATGCGGTGTAATAGTATCAGGAACAGGGAGGTGTTTCGAAGGGCGAAAAATCCCAGCATAGTGGCAGATATCTCCTCCCAGGAGCACAAATGTATCCGTCCCCATTCCAGCTGTCGTTCTTGCCAGTCCACACAGATGCCCAATTGCATGCCCAGGGCTGTCGAGCAAGTAGAAACTCCCGTCGCCAAAGTAGTCGTGTGCAGGGAATTGCCCAATTTTCTGATGCGAATCGAATGTGATTTCGCGAAGCGTTCGATTGGCGTAGTCACTTTCTCGGATGGGAGAATCGGGGTTCGCAGGAAAGCCTGGCAGCATCACTTCTTTGAAACCTTGGCCCACTACTAAGTCAACGCTGGCTGGAAACGATGACGGGTCCCCAATGTGATCCCAGTGCCAATGTGACCATATGACCGCTTCAATGTCTTCCGGATTCACTCCCTGCTCTTGCAGCATCTCCACGACATTCTTCGACACTTGGATGTCGTACTTTGTAGTTGGTAGATATTCCGCGATCTTTTTAGAGTAGTTTTGATAGTCCTTTCGTATACTCAAATCAAATACAAGTTTTCTTCCTGACGGATGCTCGATGAAGAAGGAGAAGGATGGTGATTTTTCGAATTGCTCAAGACCTGGGACTGGTGGGGCCATGAAACGGTGGATTTGTGCAGGCCCAAAGTTGACAGGGTTCATGAGGCTGACATTCACTGGAGTATTGCCAGAGGGAAATGAGAGGGTTGGGCTGGAGGACATATCTGTGGTCTTTTTTGAGTATTGTGAATTGGAGATGGATTGTTATGGTATGAAGCAGTGCGATATTGAGGAGGTAGAGGTGGTGATGTATGACGTAATAAGGTTGAGAAGGAATAACCGAGTATGAGACGACTCCCCCGCAACCCCAGATTAGGCACTTTAACACTCTCCACTACACTATCTCCATTTCCTGCAGATTCATGACCCAAGATGCATGACCCCAGACCGTTCACTGTTGTAGACCCATCGCTTATACTCGGCAACCCCAATCCGGAATGCCTAGCGCAGAAAACGAGTAATTGTTTTTCGCTCCTCTACCACGCCAATGATGAACCCTAGCCATCTTCTATGCTCATTTTTGTGTCAACAGAAAGGCCAAAGTCGATTCGCAATTATCTCAAAATACGCTAACCTTGCCTGGCAGCTCTCCGCACTCCCACAGCTCCGCAATCTCCCCCAGAGTACGGGCTTGCCAAGATGGCTAGACTGAGCGCCGTGCGTATAGGTGAACCGAAGACCTGGTACTGCATATAACCCCCTCAGTGATCACCAGCGCACCTGGGACTTCACGAATAATTGCATTCATTCATTCTTGCTGTACTAAATTCATCATCGTCAAGTCAACATGTCCAACATCGACAAGCCCCTGGAGATCCAGACAGAGGACGCAAAGACCTCTGACATAGACATCGAGGATGACAACAAACTCACCACCATCGACACCGTCCACCAGGACGAAGCGCTCAAAGTGCTGGCCGCCTATGCTGGAGAAGAGACCTGGACGGAAAAGGAGGAGAAGCAGGTGCAGCGAATCATCGACTTCAGACTCATGCCCGTATTGTGCATCACCTATGGGCTGCAGTACTACGATAAAGCGATGCTTTCGCAAGCAGTATGTCCATGTACTCGTCAACATGCGTTGTATTTAGACTGACTTGAAGGAAGGCACTCTTCGGACTACGAACGGACCTGGAATTGACTAAAGGCAACCGGTATTCCTTCTCTGCAGCGATCTTCTATCTAGGATTCATCGTCGGCGCATATCCAGCCATGATTCTCGCTCAAAGATTTCCTATCGAACGGATTGCGTCAGTCATCGTCACAGTTTGGGGAATATGTCTAATTCTTACCACTGCCTGCCACAACTACCAAGCGCTCTATGCTCAGCGATTCTTCCTTGGTTTCTTGGAAAGCGGTATCAGCCCGATGTTTATGATGATTGTGGTATGAGTCCCATCTCATTATATCTTATAATCTTTTTGTCTAACTATCTGCGCAGGGAAGCTTCTACAAGAAGAATGAGCAAGCCCTCAGAATGGGAATATGGTACTCGTGCACCGGATACGTGTCCATCTTTAGTCCTCTCATCAACTATGCCTTCGGTCAAGCTAAGGGGGCCTTACACCCTTGGAAATATATGTATCTTTTCGCTGGTGCACTCACCATTGTTTGGGGAATCGCCCTCTTCTTCATCCTTCCGCCAGATCCAGTGCGCGCGAAAGGTTTCAATGAACGCCAACGCTACATCGCGGTCGCACGTCTCCGCACCAATAATTCCGGCGTTCGGAATATACATCTGAAAAGAGAGCAGATCAGTGAACTGTTGATGGATATCAAATTCTGGCTGGTATTCCTCGTTGCCTTCCTCTCTATGATAGCCAACGGCCCCATCTCAACTTTTGTTCCTATTATTATCAACAGCTTCGGATTCTCTACGCTGAACTCCCTCCTGCTCGTCATGCCCGCTGGAGCGTATGCTGGCACTATGCAGCTTCTGGTTCCGTATTTGTGCTACAAGTACACTAACCTGCGAGCTGGCTTGATATTCATGTGCCAAGTTGGGACAACGATTGCAGCGCTACTACTCTGGCTGTTGCCAATAAAGCAGACTGGGGCGCTCCTTTTTGCATGCTACATTCTACCAACCACTGGCGCAGGATATGCTGTTCTAATGGGCCTGTCGCTTGCTAACACGGCCGGGTATACTAAGCGTTCCGTCGCTTCGTCTGGTCTCTATATCGGATACTGCCTCGGTATGTTACGTCTTCTAACCCATCCACCCCACCACTGACACATTTTCAAGGGAATTTTGTAGGTCCACTCATATTCAAGCCCGCAGACGCACCAAGATATGTGCCTGCGTTTATTGTTGTTACAATCTCGGCTATCGTTGCTGGTCTTCTAGCATTGGTTTACAGAGGCATCTGTATGTGGGAGAATAGGAAGCGCGATCAGACAGGTACTCTGGAAGGATTTGAGAATGCATATGAGGATGATCTCACAGATAGAAAGGTAAGAGCTCGAAGACCGCTTCTCCTCGCTGCCATGACGCTGACAGTTAACTAGAATCCGCAATTCCGTTATATTCTTTAGATAGTGGACTGTAGCTCCATATTTTGTTTTACTGGGAATTTAAGGGGGTGTTTTCATATTGTTTTTGGGACGATAATTGTTAAGGATTGATATAGACGACGCTTTAATCGAGCTTTCGAAATCCTAGCCTTGTGAACTTCTGTTGGCGCAGCCTGTGACGTAATTTCGGGCGCAAATATATTAAATACATGTTGCTAGAGGTGAAACTAGGGAAATTTTGCAACGAGACCTTTACCTACCCTGGATCTTGTTCATGAGTACGCGCTCGTAATTGTGTGCCCAGGTGAAGAAGGCCCAACTTAATATCACATGACGACGCTAGTGTAGCGCGTCGGCTGATGTTTCAACTCGGCACCCCAAACCCTTACGAACCTCAACCCTTTCCATTTCGGCGTATGGTTGTCGATATCGAGGCCGTCTATAATACATGCCAGTATGAAAACGGTCTATATTCTTACCTCGATACACCAGATTCCGCCCAAGCCGAACCCTTCTGCACGAGACGCCGGAAAAGCGTTGCCACCGCTCTGAGCTCTGAATCAAGAACGCCGCATTAAGTCCATTTGAGTATAACAGGGATTATTCCAGGAAATAACGCGCATTTGCCGGCTTCACTGCTTTTGATATGTTCTAGGAAACAGCACAATCAGCACATCACTGGCCAGACGCATTCCAGGGCGCCTCTACCAAATCATCCAATACCAACACCTGGTCAATACCACCGGCCTACAGTCGAAACGTGGACCTACCTTCTCCGTCTCTTATTTTGTAATAAGTTTACGGCATGTCGTCAGACAACTGGATGCACTTCTCCACCCAGCAGCCCAAACGGAAACGGGCAGAGCTGGTTTGCATCACTTGCCACTCCAAAAAGATCAAATGTGATATTCAAGCACGTAAAGGCCGGGGAAATCAAGATTGTACTAACTGTTCTAATTCGGATCGAGATTGCCGCATCAGGCCCTCTAAGCGTGAGAAGAAGCAGAAAGTAGCAGTGAATGATGAGAACAGACCTAGGGCGGCCGAATACCAGATTTCAAACGGAGTCGATGCTCTCCTGGCTGCAGATGCTACCTTTCAGGCTCTTGAGGCATCCAACGTTGATCAGAACTCCGGTGTAATTGATCCCAACCTAGAGCATAGCCATGTCTCGCCGTCAGCGTCCATCCAAAACATCCGAATTCAAGACATCCAACCCAATCCATCTCCAAGAAGCATCTTCGAGGTTCCTCAAAACCAATCTCCAGTCTCCCAACGCCATCAACTTAGTATCAGCCACGCGGGAACGACACCCACACAGATTGGCGATATGGATTCCGGCTTTCTCGGAGTCTACGGACCTGAAAACCAGTTGGATGCAGACAACCAGGCGTTTGTAGCGCAGCTCGAGCACAAGTATCGATCTGACCTGCATCCGGATCTCCAGCAGATATTTGCAGACACCTACTTCAACTACTGCTACACATGGTGTCCCGTGCTCGAACGCAACACCCTATCCTCAGAACTAGCACGATCACCTCTTCTAGCGAATGCGCTTGCGCTCGCGAGTAGCCATATTCAACCTCCATTGTTGCCTCATGACGGACCCGAGATGTACTACAAGCGGGCTAGAACGATTTTCTATGAGGATGAGGAGGCGGATAGTCTGACAAGTTTGAAAGCCTTATGCCTGTTTTACTGGTGGGCACCCCAAGCCCCTTCTCGAGTTCATCGTCATTCGAGCTGGTGGTGGACAAGCGTCATTATCAGGCATGCACAACAAATGAATATTCACCGAGAACCTGCTCTGGATGACGTTCACCGAGAAAGACTTGACCTTGGGTTACGGAGGCGGATTTGGTGGACTGCTTTTGTAAGCGCCTCCAATTCTTCTGTTTGGTCCTTTGCCACTATGTGCCTTTTAAACTTATATCACTAACTCTACAGGCGCGCGAACGATTGACGGCACTTTGCCAGAGCAAGCCCACAATCATCGATCCTGACGACTGCAGCATCCAAGAACCGACTTTAGAAGACTTCCCGAATGAGCCGCAACGCCAGCGGCAAGGCAAGATTTTCATCTACTGGGTTCGCCTGTGTGCCATCATTGGACGCATCGCGAAAGTCCTCTTGCAGTCAGACAAGTCAAACTCAAATGTCTTTCCCAATCACTTGCGGGAAGAGCTCGTATCTTGGGTCCACTCGCTCCCTCCGTGTCTCCGACTTCCCATCGACTCGGCACATACGGATCGTTTCGACCGAGATGTTCACCAACTACATCTCTTCTACCTTACTACTATTGTTATCATGCACCTGAAACGTTCGAGCGGACATCTTCCCCAGGCTCTACCTCCAGCCATTATTGCAGCTTCTTGCACCGCGCGTATCCTGAGAGATATTCTGGCGCGAGGCAATACCAGGTATCTTATGGCGATCACATGTTGGCATGTAGGAACGGCATTTATTGCCCTACTTCAGGCTTGTCGGATTGAGCACCTGACTAAGTATGCCAACGAGGATCTGGACATTCTAGTTCACACAGTCAAACAATTGCAACAGATGTGGGCATCCGCCAATGTCATTGCTCAGGGCTTCGATCGATTACGGAAACCTGGAACTACGCTGGCATTGGCCAGCAGCTCTGAGACAGTCAACGATTTCACGTCTCCGCCCAATATGAATATCCCTCACCATCCATCCGTTTCTCTTTCAAATGAAGTCCATCTTGACGACAACGACGATTTCGACTGGCTTCGTTTCTTTCCATTTGTATCGAAATCCACCAACGGAATTGCCGAGAGCCTGATCTCTGGTAAAGAGCAGGGCACAGCGACGAGAGGTTTCCCGTCACCGAATAATGAAATATTTCATGATACATTATTGGCACAGTATCAGGATTTGTTTGATCCATTTACAGACTATACTCTGGGATTCCCGGATTTGATGGCGACAAGTTCTTGATATAATGTTGACAATTCGTGAACGGATTGATACTGACTTCAGCAAGAAGCAATCAGTATTATGAAATCTATTTATATAACGCTAGAACTTTGAATTCAAAGGAAATTAAACGCTTTCTTTTGCTTTCACAGTCTGCTGTTTTTCTGGCCCTCGGCCTTGAGCCTCCTCCGCAACTTCCACATACCATGACAAATCGCTCGACTCATCCATCTCATATTTTGTGAATCCGTTGCCCATGAATCGGAACGGATTTGCCGTATTATATGTGATGTCGAAGTCCTCGCCCCGGATCTCACTCAGAAGACGATTGAACGTGTGCGCACTTCCGCCAAATAGCGCCGTCACGCGACCATCAACACGACCTCGTTTATACCAACTCTTACAGCCGCCTGTCCACACAAGTGTTTTGTGGATCTCATCTCCGTATTTCATGAACGAATCTACAACGGAGCGTTTCGGTACAATGTATTTGATATCCTCGGTTGAAAGCTTTTTGATCCACTTGACGAAATAGTCGCCTGTCCAGTTCAGGCTTTCGACCAGCGAGCCGTGCCCACCTAAACAGTTGGGTCCCATCATCATGAAGTAGTTAGGGAAGTCGGGCGTCATGACGGAGATGTAGGATTCGGGCTCGTCTTCCCACTTTTCGCGAAGGTTGACATTGTTCTGGCCGACGAAGGGGTAGCGGGGACGGTGCGAGACGTCGAAGCCCGTTGCGCAAATTACTGTTTGAATGTCAGTATGATGATTAGGAGGTTTGGGGAAGAGGAAAGCATGGACTTACCAACGTCGCACTCGAAAGTCTTACCGTCCGCCGTGTGTACTGCGTTCTCGCTGATTCGCGTAATCGCGCTGTTTGTTAAGTCGCAGTTGTCTCTGAGGAATGACTCCAGATATCCCGGTCCCGGTGTGATTCTCCGACAGCTGTTATCATTAGTCCCAAGTTATGGATACTACGAGACAGAAATCCCTGGCAGGGGAACACATACCCCAGTTCCCACTTTGGAATCAGCATATTGCACAGCCGCTCGTCACGGTTGAGTTTCTCTGCCATTTGCTCCGATGCAGCCTTCATGCCGGCGTGGTTGTTCTCGCCCTTCAAGAAGATGTAGAAGGACCTGTTTGTTCTCGAAACAATACCTTTGCGGTACTGGTGATGGTATTCTGGGTCCCTGAACTTCTCCTTCTCCTCCTCGGTGAAAGCTGGGTTGGGATCGTCAACTGCGCGGCCGAGATGTTTTGAGGGAGGTGCGCGGTAGTACACCCAAGCTGGTCCGCGGATGAAATTCTGCACAGTGGTACCAGGAAGCTTTGCCATCTGTGGGACGATTTGGATGCCAGATGATCCGTTGCCGATGACTGCGATGCGCTTGTTGCCGTAATCGTAGCTGTGGTCCCAGCGCGCAGAATGCGTCATGTGACCTTTAAAGTCTTTGAGGCCGGCAACGTCTGGCCAGTTCTCGTGCCTGCGATTAACTCATCAGCAATGTCAAACAATCGAGAACGGGAAGGAACGCTTACACTAAAACGCCCTGTCCTGAGATAATGACATGGCAGAACTCATCACGTTGCACGCCAGCATGTTCGACTGTCACTTTCCACTGTCCGAGGTCTTCTTGCCATGCTGCACCGACTACTTTGGTGTTGAGCTGTAGGTCACGATCTAGATTCCACTTCTTTACGATGCGCTTGAAGTATGCGAGAATCTCGGCGCCTGACGCGTAGAAGCGTGTCCAGTCTGGATTGGGGTCGAAGGGGAAGGCCTATCATATGTCTGTCAGTATAAAGGAGAAGATACGAAGATAGGTGCACACTCGCGTATATATGCGCCGGAACATCACACTGCACACCAGGATAATTATTCACCAACCATGTCCCACCAACCTCACTATGCGCCTCAAAAATTGTATGATCGACCATCTCCTGCATCTCAGGGAACCGGTGCTGGAATTTGTGCGCGATTAACAGCCCCGAAAAGCCCGCACCGATGGTAAAGACTTTGAGCTTCCGCGGCGTGTATGCGTACTGTTCGCTGAGCTTGAAGGGGTCGAAGTCTGCCTCATTGTGCGTTCTGTTGATCCCGTTGGAGGCACCATTCGTAGTCGCGACCCTGGGATGCTTAATCCCATTTGTGGTGCCTTTGATATGTGGGATTTCGGGCGCTGTATCGTCAATGGCGGTGCCGGTGCCGGAGCTCGATGTGTCCATAAAGACTGTCATGTTGAATAATAAAGAATAACAGCAGAGTAGGTATCTCAAGGGAGAATGGGAGGTCTTTGAAAGCGCTCAAGCGACCAATCTGGATAGAAAGATGAGACGAAATATTTGGGCGATACAAGACTCTGATCTCTCAAGTAAGCGTTGTCGCAAAATAGATGGTATGAAGGTTGAAGGTGAACGGATGGGGTATCCCGTTGGTATCGCATCACTCTGAGCCGATGTGGTTGAGATCGAATTGAATGTTGCACCACCGAGTTCCCCGCCAACGGCGAAATTCGGGAATAGACTCCGGCGTCATCAGTTTCGGCGCTGTGTCGTTGAGGCCGTCGTGAAAAGGCGTTGCCGAGAGGGACACGCGTTGAAGAGCCAAGACGGTTATCAGGATTCGGATTGCCTAGCGCAAGGCCGTAATATTCAAGGGTGCATCTAGCGCCTAATGATGGTAGCCAAACCCGCACTTTACCGCGTGTTGTTTATGGTTGTGGTGTTGGACACCATGTTCGTATGCCTGGGCGCTTCTTTTTGAGCGGTTGACCTATTCCTGTTTATTTGATTTCCCAATTGCTTCTCTCTCTCGATTCTCAAGTTTCTTTTTTGCTTCGCACAAACTGAAGACTTCTGTCTTATTCTGATAGCACGAACGATAGTCAACCGCAGCTATGCCGATACCCCGCTACGAATACACGGGTCCTCTGGACCACACAACTCCCATCGATGCCTCCAAAGCGAATGGAAAATCTGTCATCATCACCGGCGGCGCAAATGGCATGGGCGAAACCTGCGTCCGCGCCTTCGCCGCTGCAGGAGCAAACGTAACCATTGGGGACGTGAACGAACGAGGCCAAGCCCTCGCCGCGGAACTCAATTCCAAACATGCCCGCGACTGCACGCAATTCATCAAAGTCGACATCTGCTCCTGGGACCAACAAGTCGCGCTGTTCGCTGCCGCCAAATTGAAATTCGGCTTCGTTGATGTCGTCATCGCCAATGCGGGTATCTCTAGGAGTTCCGGGGATAGTCTGTGGAATTTGGATGATGCAAAGGGAGAGCCAACGAAGCCAGATTTGAATATTGTGGAGGTGAATTTGAGGGGGACCTTTTTCACGTGGAAGTTGGCGGTGCATTATTTTAGGAAGCAGGAGGAGACAGATGACAGAGATAGGTGTTTTATTATTACCGGGAGTATGGTGGCGTGGATTGATTCACCTGTACGTCTCTCCATCCCTTTATCCTATCCGATTTTCTCCTTCTATTATGAGGCAACAGAGGAGCTGAGAGAATTTATGCAGGGCAACTGGGAGTATACAGCGACCAAATACGGACTCCGCGGCTTCATGCGCACAGCGCGCCGCTCGTCCTGGGAACAAGGCATCCGCATCAATTATGTTGCGCCGTGCTGGATCAAATCTGCCATCCGGACAAAAGAGTATGAGAACTGGCTTACGGAGCGGGGGATCGAGTTTGGTGAGCAGGAGGATGTAGCTAATTGTATGTTGAGGATTACCACGGATAGGAGTGTGAATGGTACGTTTTGACTTTCCTCATCATCCTGTTCCATAGAGTGGAGCTAGGGTAGATGCTTGAGTGTGACTTGAAGCTCAATTTCATACAGGCAAGTCCTTGATGATTGTACCACGGAGTATTGCGAAACAGGGATATATGGACATTGACAAGGATGATTACACGGAGGAGGACGGGCATAATGGGTACTTTAAGCGGACGCAGGATACGCAACTGGTTATTATTGAGGACAAGTGGTTGGATGATTATAAAGTGAGAACATATAAGGAGTGATAGAAAGAAGAGCTTAGATGCTGATCAGGCGCAGGCACAGGGACGGAGGCATGGTGCAGGCGAGAGTGCGAAGAGTAAGATCTAAAAGTAACAGTGGAGGCATTGTTTGCGAATCGGCTACGCACCGCTTAATGAAATGGATGTTTAGAAGCCCACCCACTCCCCTCTCTATCCATGTCCCCGCTATCTATAACAGCACACAGTGATTTATCGGAGAAAATTCACTAAGAAGTCTGACAATTTAAATGACTTTTCTCCCATCCGCAGCGCGATCAGAAATGCAGACCATCCTACGTATTCTCCCTCTTTACCTCTACCTCTCATCCGTGACTGGTTTTCCGGTATCTGAGCCCGAACTTGACATTTGCTCCTCCAGAACTGCAGACTCGGCAGTCAACGTCCATATGCGTGCCTTCGTCTAATCACCCAATGCCGGAGTTGCTCGGCCACTGCTTGAATCTCTGCAAGCTTTTAGTCAGTAATCTGGGCAAGTTCGCACTGTTGGGGCCTGAGGTTGGCAATATTGGAGACGTCCTTTGCTGGGCCAGGGATGGCAGGCGTAACTAAGGTGGATGCCACGTACTCGCGAACGCTTTTTTTCGTGGGTCGTTTGGCAGGGACCTCGTCATCGGAGCTGTCAAAACTATCTGAGAATCCACGTTTTACGCCCAGCTTTAGCCGTGGTATTGATAGTGGTTCATATGGCAGAGGCGCGACGCCTGGGAAGGAGGTCCAATCCGCGCTGCTGCTAGAACTACTAAAATCCTCAACCTCAAACTCCTTTGTATCTCCAAAGCACTTATGAGCCTCACGGGCATTGCGCCTCTTGAATTTCTTGCAGAGCTTAAGGAGATCCTTAGCAATTTCTTCCCTGAAGCGGATCCTGTATTGATCGAAGGTTGCGCCTTTCTCTTGCGCCGCAAGCAAGAAGTAGTAAACGACGAGAACAAATAGTTCACCATAACTTTTGGCCCGATTGAATGGCCAGCATCGTTTCAATTCTGGCACAAGCTCAGGAAGCTGGTTTTTGCAATATTTGTGTTTTGGCTGATACGGCACTTCGATAGGT
The DNA here is from genome assembly GCA_001599595.1 of Beverwykella pulmonaria. NCBI lineage: Eukaryota > Fungi > Ascomycota > Dothideomycetes > Pleosporales > Melanommataceae > Beverwykella > Beverwykella pulmonaria. The sequence goes on along the minus strand of BCHH01000011.1, from coordinate 965,988 downwards.
ATGTGTTTCCCTTCGTTGTCTGCCCATACACTCATAATTGATCCTCCTTTGGGGCGGCTTGTTGGCTGGAGGTATGCCCAGGCTTTCAAATTGACCACTTTTTGCCGTGGGCAGGAGTAGGTCCCGATGAAAAGGCGCACCGATACAAATTCTTCGCGACAGTGCTTTGTAAAGATCATCTGCGCAAGCGCAGGAAGCTTTTTAAAGAGGAGTTTTCCAGCAATTTCTTTCAGCCGCCTTAGCTCTTCAATCTCTAGTTCCTGATTTGAAGGTTTCTGGCACTCCTCATTCCGAGTCTTGGTTGCTCGGGTTGCCCTGGTGCCTTTAGACAGCTTACTCACTCGTGTCTTACGTCCACGATCCACTTCACCTGCGCTAGTGCGTGGTATCGAGAGGGGTCCCAAATCAGAGCTAGTAGCTGATGTTAAGCAAGTAAGTGACATTAATGATGACAATGTCAATGATTCGGAATCCAATCTTGTGTCCTTATCTACCACGGGCGATGAAGAAAAGTCTGAACTATTCTGTGCGTTTAATTTTTCAAGTGGCGTTGGTGATAGATCTGAAACTTCCTTTGCATCATTATCGACCAAGTCGGCATCTTCCGTGTTCCCGATGTCGACACTCGCATGTTCTGAGTGAGTGTCTCTTGGTTTTGAGTTTTTTGTAAATTGACCGCTCCTGACCGCAGCTGCACTCTCTTTACTAATGTCTGGAGGACTGGAAGGCAATGCGATTGATTTTTCCAGCGTTCGAGTATTCGCGTCCTTCGTCGCCGATGATTCCAGTCCTTTTTGAAAATCCGCATTCGAAATCGCCAGCGGCGAAATATATTCGGCCAGCAGGTCTGTAGATGATGCTGCCTGCGCTGGCGTACGCTTATCTCTCAAAACTGTCGGCAAAAGAGAGACTATTATGGTCACATCATTGAATTCACGATCCATTGGAACTCGGTAGGGTGTTTGAATATCCATGGATAGCCAATCTTCTCGAGAAGTAATGCTTTTCCTATGGGGTATGCGAGCAAGTGTCGTAGTGGAATCATTAGCCACTTGGGGTGAGTCGGGATCTGTGTCCCTACCACCGTTGCTGATGGAAGGAAAACTGCTGGGTGGAGATAGGAGATGTTCTCGATAGAATCTGAGGAATTTTTGCGAGCAGAGATTTCCATCTTTACGCTCCATTCTGATAAAGATCCGTTCTCAATGCTGTCTGCTCTCTAGAGGTGTAGGCCTGTACAAATGGGCGGTTGTAAGATCGTACTCCGTATTATGGTGAAGGCTTGCTTGCGTAGAAATTAAACCCAAGTCAAATAGAGAGCGTATTCAGCATGAGCATTGGTACAGGGAGTGCCGTGGTTCAAGAAAACAAGCGCAGCAGTTGCAATTCCAGAAAGTTGCGTAGAGTCAAAGGTGGTTATGTTTTGTAACTAACAGCAGCGCTGATTGCACTTAAATGAAAATGGGGGCCCTAATTGCAAACACGGATGAAATGAAGGGAGTAGAAATATCATGACTGAAGGAGGTGATTGTTGTGGTAACGGAGGGTGGGAAATAGAGGTAAGGTGCGAGGGCTGGTGATTTATTTGGCGGTTTCTTAGCGCACACCCTCGGTCACGCCACGCCCTTTCTTCCCAAGGTCCAACCACGTTCACCCTTCTGCTCCTAAATCACGCGTATATCGCATTTTGATGTCATTGGGACATGGGGAAACATATGAAAATGATCAGTCTCCTTATTTCAGCTGAATCAAGATCTTTTCTTCCCAGATGTCTGATTTCCAGTACAAGCTCCGAACCATCAAATATAACGTATGGCGTCCTCAGTAAAATGCGGCTCTTGTCTGACATTGTACTAGCAATCCCACCCATGCGCATGCAATGTTCGTGATGATGTTTGTTCTCTCTACTTCTTGGCCTTCCCTCCCATCCTCCCATGTACCTCTCTCATTCGTCCCTATTTTCTGGCCTGGATAGTTGCTCGGCAAGCACATAACAGCTTTTGATTTCACCCTCCAGAATCGTGCTACCCAAGTAGTCCTACCCTTTGAGGTCCTTGAGCTTCGATGATATCTGTGAAAAGCAATTTTTCAGAAACTTAAGATTCACCGTGTGACAGGAGGCTTGAATCTTCATCTTTCAACTATCTGTGTCGCATCGGAGTGAAGTGCAAATATTGATGGGTTCTCTTGCCGATTTTCAAAATTTTGGTCGAAAGCTGGAGTGAACTTTTGAATTGGGCTGTCGTTGTCTCTATAGATGTGACTGGATACCATCCTCTATTGTTCCAGCTTAAGGCCGTCATATTTTGCCATTTATTTTTGCAGTTGTCATTTCAGTGGAGCTTACTCGGAATATGAACATCCAAAGGGATATTAGCCATGCAGAGCTGGAACAGGAATATGTGATCCTTCGGGGACATTGACAGACAAGAAAAGACACGTTTTATCTTAAGAGTTATAATACTAAAGCGAAGAAAAGATGCTTTCGTTAATTTCTTGTATGTTTCCGGGGTTGATGTCCAATAAATGTTTTGAACAACTAACAAACAGATGGACAATGGAAGTATAACTCATAGCAACTTCCTATTGCTTTCTATACCTCTTACACGTCCGCCCACTAACAGGTAATAATATGCACTCAGCGATCAATCGTTTCAATATATTCATATTCGTAACTTGCGATTGCACTATACGTCATCCCCGAGCAAAGTCCGAGGGATTTCTCGCATCATCTGGATCCTGTCCCGACCCACGTGTCACCACGCGGTGATCAAGGATGCAGCATCGTGTTTGGTGATACCGTGATCTCGTATGTGTTGGTGAATTTGGGAGCCTTCGGATCGAGTGGGAGATTGGTAGCTACAGGGAGCGGAGTAGAGCAAATTGAGTATTCATCGGTAAAAATCGAATTGTTGTTGGGAATTCTATCGTGATTATCCCACCTCGCGCGAGAATACTTAGCTAGTTTGAGGCTTTGGCTGACAGTTCAAGCATGAGAAAGCTTCCTAGATTGGATACAGACACGGGCCGCTGCAAGACGTCGAATTCAGCCATCTCACTTACATGCGCTGCCTCATACAACCACTTGGTTATATCAGATTATTAATTGTCTCTCCAAAAATCCTGGTTTCCTCCCATTTCTCTTCTTCTTCGTCCTTTTGCAAAAGCTATCAATACCACAATTTTCTGATTTGAAAACCCATCAGCATGCAAATAAGCCTTATGGCCTGACGCCACCAACAGTCATCATCCAATGAAAACCGTAGCAGCCATTGGTGATCGGGCAAAGTCGTGCCGGCTCACCGGGCTAATGCGGACTAAACGGAAGGGGAAAGGCATACCTTGGCAGACGAAGGGGAATTGAAGATTTCGCGCAGTGGTTCTTTGGCGCGGTTAAATCCGGATGAAGCTTCGATGTCGAAACAAGCTCCTAGTTGACTGAACCATCGTATACATACTCAAAGTGAAGATCCAGATGTTGATGAATCTTTGGTAATAACTACATGTAATATACATGCGCCTTCGATTGTGCTCCCTTGGTATCATGAACGCTCAAACCCAAAATTTTCCTTTCCATTCCATGCAATGCAACCGTTTTCCATTCCCATTCATAATAACATTAAAACCTGTTTGAACCATTCCCACTGCCCTTAGGTTGTGCTCGAATAGGATAAACAACCTCATCTTGGCTATATATCCGATCGTGATCTTGCCCACCATGGTAATGCATCGGCCCATGCCCCAGGCCCGCTCCATGCCCATGGCTGTGCGATCTCCCCATCTCAGCATCACTCGGCGTTTTCCCACCTGTCGTCGCCGACACTGCCGATGCCGGATCCTGATCATACGAATGCGTGTGCGGGCCCAGATGCGCATGATCGTGATCCTCGCAGTTCAGTCTCAGGTCCAGATCCGGCGGCCCGAACGTCAGGAACCCCAGATCTTGCTTCCCCTCATCGATGGTATGCAGCGCCCGACTATCCCGATCCCCATTCTGTGTCGCCGTCGTCCCAGTCCATCTCCCACTACTCATTATGCTGCTCATTTTACTCGAGACGGTGCCGCCGGTTATGTGCCACCAGCTGCGTGGCGGCGATTTCGGATTCGGCGTTGGTTCGCGTGTGGGAAGGCTACTATTTTTGGTACTCGAAGGAAAGAGGCTTGACGAGATTGACTTGAAGAATTTGGGGACAACGGGGAGACACAGAACGAGGAAACCGGATGTCGTTTCTGGGAAAGTGAAGAGCGCGTTCCAGGCCGCCCAGTACGCTTGATCGTTGGGCGTGTGCATCATTTTCACGGTGGTCCACACGGAGAGGGAGCCAAATATACATGCAAGAAGGCCTGCGAAGAAGAGTGCGCCGAGCTTCATTTTGCGGCCGAAGGGCATGTGTAGGTGCCAGATCACCTTCTGTGTCCATAGCAGGATGATGACGTCTAACGCAAGGTTAAAGCTTTGAGAGACCATATAGGATAGAGGTGAATTGACGCATTTGCCGCCAGTAATGAGGGGATCCCATTGTTTGCGCATTGGCTTGCAGGCGAAGATCTCGATGAAAACGGTAGTAATGTAGACTAATGTGGATATGCATCAGTTTTTGCTTTTGAGTTACAGTTCTTGCAACTGCACATACAAATAGTGTTCATCCAGATCAGGACATGCGTCGCCCAGTACGTTTTACTTCTTTCGCCAGCCGGCACAAAGATGCGGAGGAATTGGATGAGGATCGCGATCTTGAGCGTCATGATAGTCATGAAATAGAAGACAGCGCCGACGTGGAAGTCCTATCAAAAGGTGTCAGGTGAGAAAATGGCAATGCGATGCGTTCCGTTTACCAGCAAGAATTTCGAGACAGTTCGAATAGTCATATCCCATTGGTGGATGACGGGCGCGTAAGTGTAGACATGAATGGTCGGTGCAAATTCCGCTGCCGAGAACAGAAATGCCAAAGGAAGCAGATCTATTCCATTGTCAGCACGTCCTCTTCGTTGACATCCCAAATGTCAAACTCACAATCGTCCCAGTGCCATTTCCTCACAATAAACGTCTTGACGTATATCCGCATGAAGGTCATCACGACCGTCAAGATCCCGCACGGAATTATTATTCCTAAGGCTAGCGCTACATTATGTGGCGGATGATTAAAATTGGGCTCGATGCCGTCAGGAGGTTGGGCGGCAGGCAGGCCGAGGAGGGCGTCTTTGAGCGACATGGCGATCCAGTGTGGGAGATGCGACGACGACGACGACGGAGGTGCGAGTTAGATGTCGACAAGTCCGAAAGCAGACCTTATGCGTCTGGTTATCTGTATATACTGTAGGCTGGATGACCAGTAATCTGACGCCCCGGGCCTAGGTAAGCACAACGCACGACCGCCTTTCGCCCAACCATGCACCGATCTATCCATGGCAATCGAGTATCCTAGGATTTCTCTATTTCAACCGCATGTGTGAAGAGGATCGTGGCAGTGGTGCTGCAAATAGGCCTCAGTGGAGGCCGGGACCCAGAGACCCATTCCCAAGCTTCGCGCCCGGATCAAATGGGGCTATGCGCTGCCATTTTCTCGCGTGTGGCAGATTCGCGATGATAGGCCTTCCAGAAAGAGGGTGTGGGCGGCATCAGCAGAGAGCGCATAGGGCTGTGTTGGTAGTGGTGGAAGTCACGCCCGGAGTCCGAACAAGCGGAAGAAACGGGCCCAGTGAACCACGTGATGAGCCTCCTCATGCTCGATGCCAGATGCGGTTAGTGCATAGCCCTCTCTGCCCCAAAAGTGTCTGGAGCTTCAACGTCTCAGCCTCCCGCAGACCGTCGCACTGGCTCAAAAGCGCCTCAACCGCCGGGGATTATTGTGAATCCACTCATCTCGCAACTTGGATGGAGAATTGTGGACTCCATGAGACTCTTCATTTTAGATCGAGCGTGCGACGACTGTCGCGGCTCAAATGCGGACGCTACAACAGTTTCCTTCTTTTTCCACTCTCGAAATTATGTGAGACGCCCTTTACCCGGTCATCAACTCCGCATTTATGGACTCGATCCTCCACGTGTGAGTGCAACCGCCGATCTCGACTAATCTCGGTCTCGCGTTTCTATAAATAGATATGGCTTCCGATCCTGGAGTTCAAGAACCCAAGCCCTGTTCCTCCTCTCATATTTTCAGCCTTCGCTCACTCCTCCACCGCAGGATTCCTGCCGCTATGGATTACCTTGATGCATCTTCTAACGCCTCTGTTTTTTTTCTCACCTCCACTTCCAGGACAAAGCTAGAATACCCCTCATTCCCTCTCGTCGCGAATGTCAACAACACGATCATTGAGACAGTGCTCTGAATCTCCGTATCATGAACGCGGTCAATTTTGCTTGTGCATCCATTTCTTTTGGGATGTGGGTCTAAACATGTCGCGTGTGATTTTTCAGCCTTGTAACAATTCTTCGGACGTCATATTTCTCGTGCCCTTCTCATCTAGAGGTTAGAACATATTGTCGTCGTCACAAACGGAAGGTGAAGATAATCGCTTTTTCACTCTCGGGCCTTAGTAGCTTGGATATGTCTCCGCTTACGTCACGTGGTAATGGATGGCTCCACCCTCAATTATGCCGCTTATTGATATCTGCTTGTTGTGCATCAGGACAAATTCCCATGTAGCGTTAAAGGTGAAGGAAAGCGTCATAGATTTAAGTGGACACGGGCGAAGTTCTTGACGTGGACAACATGGTAAGACTAAGGCGGGAGGCAGGAGGCTGAGGCTTTGAGACTGATCTCATTGAGAAATGGGTCGCTTGATGATGCGGATCATCAGCAGTGGCTCTCAACGCGATGTCCGCAGCAAAAAGAAGTTTCAAGAAGCACCCCTAAGAGGGTGGACTATGTACACAATTCAGATATTAGGTTAGATTCCGTCACAACTTTCGCCATCATCGCGTTCTGTCCCTGAATATAGCGGGAAACTCGGTTTGTTTCCGCGTTCAAAAGATGATCTCTACCAAATCACCTGCAGCATAACCCTAACCTAGCCAACTACAGAAGAGATTGATCTTGATCAATGGTGTCCGCCCTATATGAACTAACGGGTGTCACCAATAACATCATAGATCTCATAATATCCATTTGTAGGTATCAATACATACTATCAGGAAAATCAATTTGAAGGAAGCACAATTGATTGTAGGGACTAGGTGCAAAAGGAAAAGGGTATCAAACTCGAACTCCAAGCCAGGCATGCCTACTGTATTATGCCGTTCTACCTCTCCGAGGCCTAATGTATCCCGAAATTACCTGTAGTCTACTCCCTCTTAAGTATGTTCTTTATCCTGAAATTTCCCGAGGGGTATTTCATTCGGGTACGCCGATCTTCTCTAGGGACATACCAATGGGTGGTTTTGCTGAAGATGGCTGTTCCACCACTTTTCTGCTGATTCTAGCCAAGTCCACGACCAATTTACTCTGCTTGGACAACGCGTCCTTAATACCTCTGGATCCTCTTAGCAGCCCCGATGGTATCTAGTACTGTCCCCGCCAAACTGCCCAGTGCCCAATAACGGGACCGCAGGCGGCGAGTTACGGTTCTGCCAGGCCTGATTCTCCTGCATAAATGCTGGGGCGGTCTTAAACTCCCCTGGAATTGGGCTCACATGACGCCCACGTAATCATATCCTACCACCATGTAGTAGAAGGCCATCATTTTGTCTCCACGACAGCGCTACTATAGATGAAGTTGTCGCGCAAGAGGTTGCCCTGGGGATCTTCGCGGCGGATTGCTGGGTAGAGGGTGGTGGTATTCGTGGTCAGTGAAATTTGCAGCGAATTTCAACCCCTAGTCCACAGGGTTTTGAGGACTCGCTAGGAAATACTACTGCTCCTATAATTGGAGCTAAGGTACGGAGGAAGACAAAGCCTGTCACAGTGGTGCCTGGAGGTGTGACTGCGGCGTAGGAGATGGCAGGGGTTGCTTGCGCAGTGAACATTACTGTGTTGAAGACTGGGTTATACTACCGCTGGTGGAAGGGTGCAATAAAGTGAGGAAATTGCTATATTATGGAAGGTTGTGCGTCAGTATACATCTCTAGGCAAGTGAGGGCAGTTAATTAATTATACAAACTTGGCGACATATGGCCTTCAGTTAGCACTTGAAGGAGACTGGCCGATCGAAGCAGTTAGTAGCACGCAGCAGAAGCTAAGCGGTATACGGAAGTAATTGAGTCGTTATTACGTGTCTGGTTGATTTCTCTGGTTAACGTTTTAAGTCGAAATTGAGAAAGGGCAGGCATATGGCGTAAGTCCAGGACACCACTACCAGTCACGTGGAATTCCTCTGACTAATCAGCCCATCATATATATACTGTGATTATGTTTTTAGTGGTTCTATCATAAGAGTTCTATCGTGTAATCATATACCCATTCATCCGTATCTTACAGTGCCACAAGAATGACCTCGTCGCTCTAAACTCTAATACCTCCCGTCTCCCGTCTTGCATCTCCTTACCTCTCACTGCTCACACCCCGACCACGCTCGCGGCCTTGACCACCTTCTCTGCCACAACTATAAAATCCTTTGCCGCAATCATCTCGAACACAGCAATGTCGACGGCAAAAGTCTTCTTGAACCACGTCCGCAGCTCGATGGCCAGCAGCGAGTCGACGCCGTACGTATACAGCGGCTGCCGCGCGTCAATGTCTTCGGGTGGCATCGCCATGGCCTTTGCAACTCTTCGCACCAGCGCCTTTACCACGTGATGCACAGCCTCTCCGCTGCTCTTTGCGGCCTTGAACAGCGATGCATAGTCGACTTCGCCCGAGGCTGAGGAAGATACTGTCGATATCGGGCCTTCGGGCTGCATCTGGTGAAGATGCTGAAACATCGGCCGGCTCATGAACGCAGGCAGCTCCGTCATTCCCTTTGCACGCACCATAGCCGGAGGACCCATGCCGATTAGGAGCTGTGCCCCTTCAACAGTGGGACTGCAACTGGGGTCGCAGTAATAGTCCAATAGCGCAAATAACTCCTCCTGCGAGACCGGAATCCAACATCCGGCAGCAATCCATTGTCGGGCGAGTGCCTCATTCTCTGCGATGGTGCCTGCGCTTTCCATCCAGCCCAGATCCAGCGATATTGCCTTCTCTCCTCGCGCGATGCGATAGCGAGCGAATTCGTCCAGGTAGTTGTTCGAGGCAGCATAGTTTGATTGTCCTGCCGACCCAATGATGCCCGCGACTGAGGAGAGTATGACGAAGAAGTCCATGCTACGAGGGAGAAGCGTGTGCAGATTCCAAGTTCCTTGGACACGAGGCCTGATTACAGCATTCCAATCTTCCAGCGTCATCTTTTCGAAGAGGGCGTCTCTCAGCACCATGCTACCCTGGATGCAACCTTTGATGGGAGGCATCCCAATTTCCTCACATTGCTTTAAAACTTCTTTAAGCGATGCCTCATCCGAAACGTCACACTTCGGTGCTTCCACTCGAACCCCCTGCTCTTCTAGAAACCGCACAAGCTCCGCCGAATCTCCAGGATAGGCCCCAGACCGAGAGAGAATGATAAGATTCCGGGCGCCGCGACTTGCCATCCACCGTGCAGTGCTGCGTGCGATTCCACCGAAGCCACCGGCTAGCAAATAGGACGCATTGGGGTCGAAGGTCCACGTGAACGGCGGCCGAACTATAGCTTTGACCAACTCATTTTCTCGCATCTCGACTATTGTCTTCCCGGTGTTCTGGCCACTCTGTACGTAGCGAAAGGCTTCCTCCATCTTAGAAACACCATACACATGCACAGGCTGAGGCGTGTAGACGCGACCATTTTCAATCAGCTCGTTCACCTTCCTCAAGATGGCTTGAACCATTCCGGGTCTCTCCTGAGCCATGCTAAAGATATCGATGACCGAGTACGAGACATTTTTTGCGAACGGCAACATAGGCAGCTTAGAGTTCGCAAAGATGTCCTTCTTCCCAATTTCGAGGAACCTCCCAAACGGCGCAATGCACTCCCAGGATGCAGTTAGTTTCTCATCGGAAAGTGAATTAAAAATTACATCGACTCCTCGTCCGCGAGTGAGTCGCATTAGGTGTGTTGCAAAAGCGGTAGATCGGCTGGAAAAGATCCGATTGTCGGGGATGTTGTACTTCTCCATGACCAACAATTTCTTCTCCTCCGTCCCTACTGTGACGTATATTTCTGCACCGAGGTGCTGGGCTATTTGCAACGCAGCTTGGCCTGTGCCACCAGCGGCTGAGTGGATCAAGACAGATTCTCCGGGTTCGAGATGTGCAACCCTGGCTAGCGCATGGTATGCTGTGATGACCGCACTCGGCAATCCCGCTGCTTCCGCAAACGACATATTTGCTGGTATCCTCGCAATGAGGGATGAATGCGTGATAGCAAAAGTAGAAAAACATCCGGTGGTGCAAAGTCCATAGACGGCGTCGCCGCATTTCAACTCGCATCCAGGCCCTGTTCTGGTTATGACCCCTGAGAAATCCACTCCGATTGTCTTCATTGAGTCCTTCATGCGACCGAGGGCAATCAAACAATCCCTAAAGATGATTCCGGTTGCTCTAACCTGAATCTCTACCTCATTCATCTGCAGCTCGCGGCGTCTCGGATTCTCCACAAAATGGATAGAGTCTAGGACTCCAGCAGTTTCGAAATCTAGTCGCAGCGAGGGGGCCTGGCCAAACTGTTGCATCTCCACCTGCGGATTGAATGTCTTCCTCTCTATATGCTCGTTTATCGTACCCGCTTCTATCATTCTCTTGATGCATAAGACCCCATCTTGCTCGGTATACTCCTCCTCGGCCCAACTTTGTTTATGCGACGACACCGTATCTTGATGAACCTTTACGATCCGACTAGCATGGCGCTTGGTATCAGAGCCACTTTCCAAGACAAGCGTGACGAACCGGAAATCTTCATTCTCAGATGTGAGGACCCTCCGTAGCCCGTTCACCATCTGGAGTTTGGCCGGGTCGCCCTCATTTGGTTTGTTTGTGGATACCCAAAGGATCGCAAATGCCGTGCCCACAATTTCTTTAATTCGCGAGAACATGTCCTGGCTCATGTCGGCGAGCTGCGGGCCATCCACCTCAAGTAGGGAAATGCAAGTTGCGTTCTCGAGCTGTTTAGCAGTGACGGAATCTATCGACAGGACACTGCAAGCTTCTAGAGAAGCTTGCATCTCTTCCGCCAGCGCTAGTTGGGCTTTCGAACCCTCTTGGATGATAATGATATTCTTTTCTTCCGGTCTCTCGATTCCGTTGGTCAATTGCATTGCGGTGGCGACCAAAATGCTCTGCTCATGGCATTCGTTATCGGGGAAGTCTCTCAGCGCAATGTCCAGCCCAGAGAACCCTGACTGGCGCAAAACGGTATCCCATCTCGACTCTGAGATGCATGGACCACCTTCCCGATAGTCTTCAGTACTCAACCACCATCCGGGGAGTAAGCCCATGCCAAATCCGGCTTGCTGGAAATTGCTCGTGATCTCGACCAGGATGAGCTTTCCACCAGGCTTCAACAGGGAATGCACATTTCGAAGTGTGGCATTGAGGCTATGAGTTGCGTGTAGGACGTTGGCGGCGATAACGACATCGTATGTTCCAGTCTCAAACCCTTGACTCTTGGGATTTTCCTCGGCATTGAACACACTAAACTTCATTTTCGAGGCAGTGGTTTTGAACATCTCCTTGGCGGACTCAAAGAATGCCGCAGAGATGTCTGTGTAGTCATACCTCTCTAACCGCGATGTTGTTCCTTTGGTGAGGCTATTCAGTACCACTGCCGTGGTACCGCCCGTTCCGGCTCCAACCTCGACCAACTTCATACTTGGGTTCTTATGCGCCAGCAAGTCCACGACCATGGACAGTGGGGCAGAGATCCGAGAGTTGAAATCTTGGTAGAGGCCTTTCGCCAGTCCGCCTTCGAAGAGAATAGCCAGCGGGTCGACTTTACCGCGGAGGACATCTAGAACGTTCGCACCTACTTCGGCATAGAACTCGCCCTCATACCCAGCGGCCTTAACTTCAGAGTGAAGTTTTTGGAGCAATTCGTCGTTGTCAAGCTGCTCCAATTCGGCCGGGGACGCGGAAGCGATGAAGCCAGACAATCGATCATGCATCCAAGCGACATACTTCCGGTGATGCGGCTTTAATCCTTCTCTATCGAACTCCTGTAAACCTTTGACAACCTTCTTAAAAGTCATAATCATGTAAAGCTCCAGGTTGTTTCTGAAGCTCGAATTCGACTCTTGTTCTATTACATTACAATAGCGACCCGCGCTTTCTTGGTCTAAAAACGAAATATCGGGCTTCAAGTCAAAGAAGTATGTTTGTTGTTTCTTCGCCACTGCTGTGCTTTCTTCCGCTTGTCCAATGTTGGTCGTCTCGAGGCTGGCCCACGAGAGAAGCACATCTCCAGTAACAGCATCCGTAGCTGTAATCGTAAAGTCATTATGGCGGTCGCCGCGGAACTTGGTCTCAGCGTATGCCTTCACCGCGTCAGACCCAGGATGCGACAAGCCTCTCGCGGAAATCCAGAGGTTCCTGGTGCCTGTTGGCAAATTGACCGGCGGGACCTCGGTGGCGCCGTTCGTCAAACCGAGGAGCGCGAGTTGTGCGAGGGTATCGAGGGTCGTAGGGTGAATGACGTGCGGCTGGGCATGATTCGCTTCTGCCTGTTCGCTCCATGGGAATAAGCCGACTTCTGCTCGCGCACGTCCTGCTTTCTTGCCGCAGCGGATGTCCCTCATGCCTTGAAATGTTGGGCCGTATTGAAATCCGGACTTTTTGAAGTGCGAGTACACTTTTGCCCTGTCTACCGATTTCGTACACTCGTCGTAACGCTGCGCATCTTGGAATGCCGTGGAAGGGCCTGGATGAATAGCGTCGTTCTCTCGTTCCACGAACTCGATAACAATAGTGCCATGGCAATTTCGAATCCAGCGTTCATCGACGTATGAGCACAAACTAAACTCAAATGTATCGGTGGCTTTGTCCCCATCGTTCATCTTTGGCCTCAGATGCACCTGCGTCTCCACGCCCCGCTCATCCTCTGGTATCGCGAGCGAGTTGTTGAATGCAGCTTCCTTGACTATAAACCCTCTAATGGCTCGATCTTTTGGCACCATGAGATTCGCTGCCTCAACGGCCATGACCAGCATGCCTGCCGCAGGATATAATATGGTGCCATTGACGCGGTGGTCCTCTATCCAGGGCGTGTCGCTAATGCGGAGAAACTTGCGCCACGCGGGTTCGAGGGGATTAAAGCCAATGACGGGCGCACCAAGAAGATCCAGCGACGGGAATTGACGAAGAAGGAAATCCTTCTGGAGGCGCGGGCGGTGGACATAGGATTGACTGTGGTCAAATGGGTACGAGGGGAGGCCGATAAGGAGCTTGGGCTTTGGATCAGATGGGGATGTGAAGGCAGAGTTTACGGCACCAATGTCGATAGTATAGCCGTGGCACCACAATGTACCAGCCGCGCTGAGGACGGTCTCGATCGGATCTGAAGTGCGCTTGATAGCCGACATGTAGCTAATCCCTTTTCCGGGCGAGATTTCACCAAGTGTGTCCCGGATAGGACCTTGGAGAGTGGAGTGTGGTCCGAGCTCGATCATGTGGTATATCGGCGGTACTGGCGAAGTTTTATTGGCAGGCGCACCCGCTCTCGATATCGCATCGCTGAACCGGACAGGTGAGATAAGGTTCCGGACCCAATAATCGGGGGTGCAGAGCTCCGCCTTAGAGATCTGCTGTCCGGTGACTGAAGATATCATGACGACAGCTTCTGGGCCTTCTTCTCCAGGCACCATGCCGGCGAGGGACGTGGCATATGCATCAGCGATGACCGCCATATGCGAAGAGTGGTAGGCAACGTCGACTTTCAACCTCCGGTTGAAGACGCTATCGTCATCAAGCATACTGTTCAGAGTAGATATCGCATCCGCATCCCCGGATACGGTGACGCTCTTGGGGCTGTTGATACAGGCCGCGACCACGCTGCCAGGCTTGAGTTTCGAGAAATACGGCTCCAATTCGGTCTCCGAGAGACCGACTGCCAGCATGCCACCACGTCTCGTCTTGCTCCCAGACAGAGAGGCAGTCAGATTGCCCCGGAAATAGGACACTTTGACCGCAGACTCAAAGGACAGCGCACCCGTCGCGTATGCAGCTGCGATTTCCCCACTCGAATGGCCGACGACGACCTGGGGTCGAATGCCCCAGCTTCGGAACAGCTCGATCAGAGATAATTGCAAGGCAGTACAGAGAGGTTGGCTAAACTCTGGTTTGTCGATGCGCGAGGTATTCTTTGGGGCCGTGACTTCTTCCAGAACCGACCATTGGCACCCCAAGCTCTCCATGACTTTCTCACACCTTGCCATCGTGCTCTTGAATTCCGGATACCGTAGCAATGATGCGCCCATGCGTGCATATTGCGCGCCCTGGCCTGTGAATATGAAGGCCAGCCCCATATCCGACGTCGTTCGTGTTGGCTTGCTGAGAAGTGTGGATAGGGATGGGAGGGAGGAGACGGAGTCTATGAGTGCGAAGGAGCGCGAGGGGAATATGCTTCGTCGGGTTGAAAGGGTGTGGGCAAGATCTGGAAGGGAGAGCGTGGACGAAGCCGAGCTAAGGAAAGATGTGTAGGCCGAGAAGAGGCGATTTGTGGCATCCAAATTGAAGGCCGAGAAAACAAGGAGGTGTGGCGCTGTGGTGGTGATGGAATCATAACTGTTGGGTACCAAGACGGGCTCCAGACGACCGTTTGGCAGTTCTCTGGGTGCCAGGCAGCCGTTGGGTATTTCGGAGCTCTCGACATGATCGTCTGCGTTTTCGCTCCCGTTCGAGTCCCCATGTACGAACGATGCAGTCTCAGCCACGACCGGAATTTCTGGAATAGGCACCGTCACGCAATTTCCCTTTAGCCCCCTATCCCTTAGAAAGCTATACGCGTCGTCCAGGACTACATGCGCATTGCTTCCTCCAAATCCGAACGAATTGACCGACGCTCGTCGAATCCGTACGTCGGTTGGCCATGGGGTACTCGCCATGGGAAATTCCAGATGGTGCGCCTCCGCGTCGATCTTCGGATTCAGGGTGGAGAAGTTGGTATTCGGAGGGATGACGCCCCGTTCGAGCGCGAGCAGGGCTTTGATGAGGCCGGCCATTCCTGAGGCGCCTTCCAGATGGCCGATGTTGGATTTCACGGCACCGATGTACAGTGGCTGCTCCTTACTCCGGAACTTGCCGAACACCTCACCGATGGCATTCGCTTCGTTTGGATCGCCCACGGCTGTACCTGTTCCATGCGCCTCCACGAACCTTGTCACACCTAAACTTAACCCCGCCTTCGCGTACGTGTCTCTCATGAGATGAACCTGTTCCTCTTCGCTCGTCTGGGTGATGCTTCGATTTCGCCCGTTTTGATTGGAACCGGTGGAGCGGATGACGGCGCGGATGACATCGCCATTTTCTAGGGCCGAGGAAAGGCGTTTGAGGACCAGCACGCCGAATCCTTCACCGCGCGCATAGCCATTGCCCCGGCTGTCGAATGAATAGCAGCGGCCGTCTGGTGAGAGAAACCCCATAGACGACAGCGCCATGGTCATCTCAATGCTGGAAATGATATTCGACCCTCCGACCAAGGCCATGTTGGAGTCGCCCGCTCTCAAACTCTGGCATGCCAGATCCACGGCAATCAAACTACTCGAGCACGCGGTATCGATCTGCAAACTCGGGCCCTTGAGATCAAACGCCCAACTCAGTCGATTCGCGCTGAAATTCTGGCCTACGCCGGTCGCGCTGTGCTTGGGCATGTCAGCAACATCTTTGAACGAGCTGATCCGGTAGTCGTCGGTAAACGTGCCGGTGAAGACGCCCGTTTTGGTGCCGGCGATGGTGTGGAGGGGCAAGCCGGCGGATTCGAGGGCGTGGTATGCGGTTTCGAGGAGGCCGCGGTGCTGTGGGTCCATGGACAGCGCCTCGCTGGGCGTGAGTGAGAAGAAGGGCGCGTCGAAGGCGCCATAGTCCTCCTTCACTCCACCGTCGCCGGTATGGGAGAGGAAGTGCGCATTCCGTATCGGCACGCAGTCGCTGCGCGTCTTGTCTGGGTGGTAGAAAGCGTCGATGTTGATCCTGTCGTTCGGGAAGGGAGAAGACGCGCATTTCTGCTCGGAGATGATCCGCCAGAAGGATTCCGGGGAGTGGGCGTCGCCGGGGAATCGCAAGGCGAGGCCGACTATTGCGATTGGGTCCAGTAGGTCGGTATCCATTTCGCGGCCTGGAGTTGGGATGTGGTTTGAGGGTTCCATAGCGGCGGTTTTGCAAGAACTGTCGTGGTCGGGAATGGCTAGAGGGTTCGAGGCATATTCCACGGCGATCGAAGTCGTGTGCGCGGGTCTGGCTCCAGCGGTTCTTCCTTGGGTGAGGGTCGAAGTGAAGAGTGCCACCGATGGCGTGCCGATCTGAATCATCAGCTGCGAGAGGCGGTTCCGGACTTTTCTAAAAAACCAGCCATTGGCGTCCCCAGTACGTGGGCAGTGAAAAGAGTTCGCGGACCCGGGAAAGAGAGGCACGGTCAAGAGATGCCGTGGGGTGGTGCGGGATACGGCGGGGCGTTCTAACTTTCACTATGGGCCAGGGGCTCCACACGTGAAAGCCACTAGGGGAGGGTAAGCGCGAGCTGCCGTCACCAGTTCAGAAGCAAAACCGCATTTTCCCGCCATATTAATCACCGCGAGCCGCGCGTGCCGCGTATTTCCTCGTCGCCAGCGGCTATCTTCCCAATTTGTGGTGGCACCCCGAGGACCCCAGCCAGTCACCGACCCGCCTTCCCGTGTTCTACCTATGCAGGCACGTGGGCAGGTCGGCGACCTCCAACAACGCAGAGCAAGCGTCCTCTTGTCCCAAGCGAGGAAGGCGGAAGCGGCAGCGGCACGCAAGAACGATTCCATTCATACAAGTGAAAGGGCCTTCCTCGGTCAATTGCATGGGGCAAACCAAGGAACGCTACCGTACTACCGTGTCCAAGTGCGTTCCCACTGCAGACGTCAACATGGTGCTGCATGAAATGCCAGCTACCAGTCCCCTCCCGCCGGGCCCGCCGGGGCGCCTTCGTCCGGGGCGGGCTTTAGTGCCAAAACCTCGGGACTGGGCGCTGGCGGCTGGGCCGAGCACGCGGGTGCGGATAAGGCGCGTGGTTTCGTGCAGCAAGGCCTCGGATAGGAAGGTGAGCTCAGCCGCGCGCTAGCGGTGTTGCGAAGGCGCGACGGTGGGCAGCAGGATTGGTTCGAAAATGGGTGCGTTGTTTGGGCGAACTGGTTCCTGAATTCGGTACGAACTGCCGGGACCAGGTTCGGTTAGGGAACGGCGTTGCGGCGTTGCTTTTAATGTCCGTTCACGCCACCTGGGCGCATACGCTTGCCGCGGGCGAAATGATTGGCCAATTCGTGTTCCTGACGCAATCCTCTGAACTCCTATGCAGCCATTCAGCCAGAGTCCGCCTGCACTCAAAAAGTCCAGGAACAAGCTTCCCCCATCCATCACTGCTCTGCTTGCTTCGTGGCAGCACTGGCCTCCTGGAACCATGACGAGCCCTACCATCGCAGTCATGGCCGGCGCGTCCACGATCCCCGAACTGTACGCGCCACTCCGCGACGCTTTTAAAAAGAAAGGATACCCCGCTGTTGTCAGTGAGCCGCCGAGCATCACGGCCGAAGATGCGTCAACCGTTACACTCGATACGGATGTTGCATACGTCACGCTCGAGGTCTTGGCGCCGCTTCTCGCAGAAGGCAAAGACGTCGTTCTGCTTCTGCATTCCTACGGCGGCGCATACGGAGCCGCCGCAGCCCAGGGACTGAGCAAGAGGGAAAGAAGCAGCAAGGGAGAGAAAGGAGGTGTGGTTGGGATCGTGTACGTGGCGAGCTTTGTCACGGAGCCGGGGCAAAGTGCGCTTGAAGCATTAGGGCTGAGTGATTTGAAGGCGTGTGGGATTGAGCCTGCGGTACGTGTTTGCGCTCTTCATGTTGTCCTATCACCATTTTTTGGGACTCCGGTTGATCTTGATCATCCACAGGAGAAACCCGGCACACTCACCTTCACCGACCCACGTGCTCTCTGGCCTTCTCTCTCGCCGCAAGAAGGGAAAGAGCGCATTGCGAAGATGAAGCCAACGTCCATTTCGGCCATTGCAAGTCCATCGTCTGTTCGTTACGCGCCGTACCGGGACCAGGGATATGAGGGGAAGATTGCGTTTATTGGCTTGGAAAACGATGCCATTATTACAGAGGAGAAGAAGAAGGCGTACCTGGAGACGAGCGGGATAACGTTGACAAAAACAATCAGGGGAGGCCATGGGATTGACGCGGAAAGCACGGGGGACGTGGTGGACGCGGTTGTGGGTTTTGTTGAAGGGTTCAGGAAGTGAGACTTCTATGGAAGGGGAGGGTGTAGTACACTGGCTGGTACGGCAGTGCAGAACTCATCCTTCACATACGAGTTACTTGCAGTGCGGTTATTGTACGCCTTCGTGGCTTCTGGAGCGCAAAAACTAAATGGGCCAAGCAGCCCATCCGTTTCCAGGAACGAACGAATCGTGTCGTTAGCCGTGAATACCAACGGCTTTCGCTCGCATGACGTAATCCAGTCTCGAAAAAAGCAAGCCGCAAAGCCGAGCAGCAGACGGCAAGTACTTGCCATCATGCTTTTTGGACACCGGCTTGAGAGAACGTCTCACGCTTCTCCTTCGCTATAGCTGAACGCGCTATAGCCCAAGTAGGCAGGTAGGAGCGTATTTCCATCACTCACACCCTTGATCGGCATGTTGCCTTCAAGCAGAAACACTATCAACCAGTAGGATTTCACGTGTGCAGATTTCTAACTCATGCGGTTCGCTAGCAATCTATATGGCGCCACGGAAAGCGGAACGACCAGTATGGCGGTACCCCGAAGGATGCCGCCGTGCCGTAACGGAAGGATTGATCGCACGATAAACGTGAGTTTGCTGCAACTGCGCCGCACTTGTGCATTCTCTCTAATTCGCATGTAGATTCAGACCTTCCCTGCGGGAAACCAACACTGAAGCTAAAAGATAGGAAGAAGAGACAGCAATGAATGGGACAGCGCCTGTTGCGTTTCCGCCTGCGTATCTCGACGCGAATCGGTGGAGTGAGTTTTATGTGCCTACGACTATCACCTTTGCACTTTCCATGGTAGCCGTCACACTTCGATTCCTATCCGCTTTCGTTGGGAAAAGGTCCCTTTGGTATGACGACTTTGCCGCTGGTGTCGCAGGAGTGAGTCTCCCTCTCCCTCGCCTTGCCATGCCTAACCTTTCTCAAGGCATGTGGCGTCGCCATCTTCGGAGTGCTATCGACGATGTGGAAAAACGTCGGATATGGGCGCCACGTTGTCGTGCCTCTAGCCACAATTGGACCTGAGATCATGCAGCGACTGCTGAAGAGTTTCCTGGTGTTGGAGTTGTTGTATGCGACTGCGATTACGTCGTCGAAGCTATCCATACTGGCGTTTCTGTGGAGAATATTTAGTCCGACAACTATGAGGTACTGGCTTGTGGGAATTATTGGCGTCGCAATTTGCTGGCAGATTGCCGTCGTGAGTCTCTGCATTCTACTTTACATACGACACCGCTCTACTTTGTCACCACGCACCAAGCTTACCATCTTAGGTCTTCGCTTTCATCTTCGTATGTGTCCCCGTACAGGCCTTCTGGGACCTCAGCATCACGCCCCGAAAATGCCTCGACATCTACAAAATGTACCTGGGTATCACATTCCCGAACATGCTTACCGACTTCGCCATCACGCTGATTCCTATCCCGTACGTCTGGATGCTGCACATCTCCGTCAAGCAAAAGTTACTCGTTGCTGTCACGCTGTTTATGGGCTGTGCAACTTGCGTGGTTTCGGCAGTGAGACTAGGGAACATTTTAACTAGTTTCTCGTTAGCAGATCCGACGTGGGATACGGTTACTCTGATGAAGTGGACAGCGGTGGAGGTTTACTGGTATGCTCATTCCTCTCGTTATCCCCAAACGTCACATCGAGTGGCTGCTTACAAATTCGCAGCGCAATCACGGCCGTCTGCCTCCCCACGCTGCGCCCTCTTGCCCGCCTGATTACCGGCCACACACCCAGCTCCAGCACCGCTGCATCGCGCCCGTCAAAAATATCAAATGGCTCAAGTGGATACTTTAGCTCGGGGAAGAGGAACCTGTACAGGTCAGCCGATGCGGGCAGGGAGTTTGAAACGGGGAGTGAGAGGGAGTTGGCGCATCCAGATGGTATGGACGACAGAGATGGATTTGAGGAGGGGAGCTTTCCTATGAATGCTTTAGTGATTGGAAGAGACTTGAGGCTAGATAGAAGATTGTGAAATCTCGATGTACAAAAGTCTAAAAGCGATGAATATGTAAAAGTATACCCAGATGTTCAAGTGCGAGCTGATATGTCACTTATGTTTAGATCGTATTCGTCGGAGCCGGGGGTCAGCTTCTTGACGCTAAAAGGAAATTTGAAGCGGCCTGCGGCATTCAGGTGGTTGTTGGAGGCGCTTTCCGCCCTGCATCTAGATTCACACCCGAGTCTTTTTTCCTTTATGTCTCTAATCCTTTCCCCACCTCGAAAAATCAATGTCCTCTAATCCACAAGCATGTCGATCCTACCGCCTCACCCCATTCATCCATCATTATCTTGTACACCTTTTGGGTTCTCGAGGTTCTCGACCACTTCCACAAGAAAGTGACTTCTTCGGCCAAACCCTATTCTCAACCCCCGATATCTCAAATCAGACTCCGCCATGACAGACATGGCCAGCCAATTTGATAGTATTTAGAAATCGGATGATACTTTTTGACGTTTTTACAATGGTACCATGAACGAGGCGTGGATGAGTCCGCCTGATGTGGTATAAAGCACAGAAAAGGAGTTTCGAAACACCGCCACTGATCCTGGCTCTGGCAACAATACGCCCATGAGTCAAGTTTCCCACGTTAAAGCTGTCAATAACGCGGAGTAAATGACGATGATCTCGAAGACGTTCGTTGGTTGCATAAAATTATTGGTATGTAAACTGTACGGTTAAGGCTTTACAACTTACAAAAAACGTACTCACGTCCAATTTTCTGTCCTCTTCATTGAAATGATCACACTTTATTGACCAGTCAAACGACTCTCCCTCACATGGATCTTCCGCAAGCAGGAGTCGCCCCACATATGCCCTATCTCGGAACAGAGAGAGCAGTTGATGACGTACCATAAGTAGTAATTGAATGCTATTGTAAACTTACGATTTCATGTAATCTATAAATTCCGAGTTCACACAGGATTAGAGTCCATTATCAGGGAGGTATGTACATATTATTTACCAAGTATCATATAACTAGTCATCATCGCGGCCACAATCTTTGGGCTCGAATACAGATACGGCCAGTACGAAATGCCAGTGCCATCGCTACTTAAATTAATGTATTAGTCCGACATTACAATTTTTAGCGAGCCAAAGCCGTTCAGAAGAACCGAAATTCCAAACAAAAGGGCACATCTAAACTAAAATCAAAACCATTACAGCATTACAGGTCCAGGAAAATTGGAATCTCCATACCGAGCGACGAAAACCAAGCCCTTCTTGCAGCCTGCAGTCCCAAGTGAAAGCGTTGTTACATTCTTAATAGTGCAAAGGAAGCGAAAGCCGGCACACGGGGTATTGTACAATGTGAAACTATTCTAGGACGAAGGCTGGCCAATCCTATCGTTCTGCATTGAGAATGTGGTATCAGAGGTCTGGCTGATCCGCCGCTCAGCCAGCTGGCTCGCCAAAACCCCTACTCCTGGCGGTGGAAATACTATTGATATGTATATGGTAGCGGACTTGATTCATCATGGCATATCCATGTGACTGTTTGTGATATCCTGGGCTTACACTGATCTTGAGATCTAACACCGGCTTCGTACAAAGCGCAACGCTCTTTCATTATTTCCTTTTCAGCCTTCCACACACATTATCTTACTGCGAAGAGTCTTTTTTCAAGATATCAGAGAACCCTATTTCCTCCAGCATTTTTGTAAATTTGGAAATCAAAGGGCATTCATTTAAAATCTGTCAGTTGTTTACAAACATGCTTAACCTCTTGTAGACAATGCCCCTGTCGAGACATCGCATCGACAGCAGATAAGCCCAACCGAGGAATTACCCCAAACACCGTATGGTTTAACACCTATCAAATGAATCTTAGACGTTTCCAGAACTTCAGTTTTTTCATCTAGCAGAGTGTCTGGAGCTATCTGGTGATGATCGGAAGATATCACGGACTGCAATTCTTTCAGTCAACTGGATACAAAGAGTTCGGCGCTATTGATCGAACCAAACAGAGCGGTGGGGACACTGAGCTCTATGTTCATCTTTAAAATGACCAGGGACACGTGAAAATGTATCTGCTATTTGTTGGATGGTCCTACCTGCCCATCGGTGCTCGCCTAGCTCCAGCTCAACGCACGACTGATGTCGGCTGGCTGTGCCGATAACGATTCCTCAGAAAACTAGAGCAACTGTCTGACGAAGGACAAGGAGGTATTCTCGCAGAAACGCAGGCAGCCAAGTATCTACAACCTAACTCAAAAAGCTTTAAAGATCGCGTGTCAATTTTCCCAATCTAGAAACCTGGCCTGACCAAAATCCTTATATGACGAAGAAGCTGCTTGGCACTTTTACCGAAGGGAATAGCATAACCGAGACTTCTGAACACGATCCCGGCCACAACACTTCTCGCGTCTACCGCTCTGCTGATTGAAGGTGTGCTGATTGAAGGTGTGAAGGAAAAGATATCTGTCGTAGATTTGCTGTAGGTTCAAACTTAATTCTACATTGCGGTCTTCATCAAAACAAACGTCTGGAGCTCGATGCTACTGCACATCAAGTACATTAGCCATTGGTGGGACGAGAATTGATGCTGTGCAGATGCTATAATGTGCCTAAGATCAACTGACGTGGTCATGTTTTGGTAAGGCATGAGGCCATTTTTTTTTCTCGATTAGAAGGTGTAGCGTTAGTTGCAGTCTCTGTACATGTGAGGCCTCGACGAAGAAGCTCTAATAGGTGGTGGTGGAAATTGCCTTTGGCAAACAAGCTAGGTGCGTCGAAATCTCAGTGCTCTTTCTTCATCAGCCCGAATGTAGCAATTCATTACATAGCATGATCGTCGAAAATACGAAATAATGTCATTGTATGGCTACAAGTGACTTCTAATAATGGAGCACATGATGCGAACTGTGCGGGCCTCACTTTCAGCCGCAAAAAGCGAGGGCAACACGTGTGAGATATTCATTCGGTCGCTAAGTCGTCCGTTGCTAGATTTCTCGTTTACCCCTGCTGGTATCAAGGCTACGCATGTTTAGTACTGCAAGTACGTTTCCGTTCTCACTCCACCTAAATATCGTAAATCCACTAGCAACAACCAAGAACGCCTTCTCCACATTGACGAGATCTCCGCACGCTGCATGCCACTCTGCATTTCCGTCTCCTGATAGGGTGGAAAGCAAGTGTGATGTGGTGCATTTCAGCCTTGCGAGATCACACGACGGCTACGAACACCAGCACTTTATGAACCATGGGAAACTCATTAATGGATTCACTCCCATCTAAGCTAGACTCCGTCTTATATGCTACTGTTACAACCAACTTGTAATCTCAAAACATGTCGATCAAACAACTTCATCGACCACGTCATCTCGACCTTGCGGACGAGATACCAAAATTCAGCGGGCATTTCTCCAACATCAGCATCACCAAGCCAGTGATCTTTGTAGGAAGAACTTCGAAAGCAGCTTACCGGATAACAACGAGTTTCAACCTGGAAGTGGCTATCATTGGCTTTGATGAAAAGTAAGTGTTAATAGGTGGCTACACTTCAAGATTCGGGTATCTGACGATCATTTAGTTTCCAGAAGTACAATAGGTTCTTCGACTCGATTTCTCTCAGATACTTATTTAACCCTGGTGAGGTACACGATTATGCACCGCATTCAGATAAGCCCGCCTCGATGCACGCTACGAATGAATCGGCGAAAGAAAGGGGAGTGACGCTGGGAGTGGAAGGCAGCAGTTTCCCTGGAATCACTCCAAGTGCGCAATTCCATATCCAAAACAATGATACCCTTACAATCGAACGAGATATGCGAGCCTGGAGACGTGGCGTTTCAAATGAGCACTGTAAGTGACCAACCCAATATTAGCCTCCGCACTAACGATCACCCGAAAGATCCCCCAGAGAGAGTCCCCTCAACACAATCGAGTCGCGCATGGATCACGAATAGCTTATCACCGACTCCGTGCCGGACACTACACCATTTCCAAGTCCACTCACCCAAAGACGATCCTGAACATGATTTCGGTAAACGATGTCGTCACTTTCGGTGGGCATCATCCGAGAGATACGGATATAGCTGTGCCCTGCACTGGTTCTGGCAGACAAACTGGGACATGCATATGTGGACTCCCGAGGTTTACGACAGTGTCTCTTTCCCCATTACCATCACTCGCGAATACAGCCACGGCGAACTGAACGGTTTCGTCCCGGAACGCTCATGGGTTGGTGAATCGGAGTTGAGATGTCTGCACTTTGACTTTGAAGTCGAAGTCAATGTTCGCGAGCTGGGGAGATGGACCAATTTCTTCACGCGCGGGACGAAGCCACCCGACACACGTGCCAAACATGATTCCGGCTGGCCTCTGGGAGCTGACCATAGTGCGTTCTGCATCTTTGCCACATTCTCGGATTATGGGAAGAATTGGCCTTTGGGGGAAACACAAGATTTGCACAAGATGACCAGGATTTATCTGGAACAGGTAATTCACCAAAACCGTCACTCTCTAATGCCGAATGCTGTTGTTTTCTAACAATCCTTAGGAAGCTAAGAGCGGCCGTGCTCCACCCCCAAGGTTACCTACGTACTACGACCTTGCACAAGCTGCATATACCCGATCCAATGAGAATTACAACAAGTGGATGGCAGAAGAAGAGAAGGCGCATGGCAGAAGGTGGCCTTTAAGAGACTCTCGCTCAGCAAGCCCGTGCCCAAGATGTTGGTGTGAAAGATGTGGATGTAAAGGAAGTCGAAGTCGAAGTCGAAGTCGTTCGCATTCCAGAAGTGAAAGCGAAAGCCCAACAACTAGTTCCATAGTCGACGAATATCGTATCAGTACAGGATTTGGAGAATCCAATATCAGCATACATGAGCATAGGCAAAAAGACCAAATGGACGAAGAGCATGCAGGATGTTCGCACCGACATACCTACCACGTCAGCTCTGACTCTGAAAAGGCCGACAACAGGATACGGCCAAGGTCACGCACACTCTCGGCAATTGAAAAGAAACGAGTCCGCCAGTGTGCAGAGTATGAGCGAGAAAGGAGGGAGCGAGAACATGCACGAAAAAAACAAAAAGAACAGTTAGAAAGGTTTTTGGCAAGTCGCGTGCAACATCATGCTCGGCATAACACTACACCAACGCACGAGGAAATAGTTCTTGAGGATGACCTCTGCAAGGCCGAGAACGAGCGTTGGCGAAGTGAAGAGAGATTGGAAGCCCGATTACACGAATTACAAGAACGGTTATTTGAGGCGGAAGCAAAAGAAGCGCTTGAAGAGGAATGGCATCTCATGGAACGAGAAGGGCGCCCGAGACACCGCCAAAGCTCTTCAGTAAGACACATTCTAGATCCACCTCCGTTCATAGAACTATCCAGATCTCCATCTCCCGATGAGCGGAGAGGGAGATCACGAAGACGAGAGCAACGGCGTCGAAGAAATCAGTCACTTCCCTCACTGTACAGATCGCCGAGTTGGGACACCCTATATTTGCGCGGCCACCGCGCATCAAGATCCAATGCGCCACGGCCTCGGGGCTCTCCACATGTTCATTTCGAGCGTAGTCCTTCAGTCAGACATAGACACCGCCGTCAGATCTATTGATAGCCGGTTTGATTCGAAGAGATTGATGAGTTGGGCGGACGCCTAAAGTTGGGCTACTCATATAAATGTCTAGTCTACTCTTCTTACTGACACGAATGAATTCTTATCAAATGACATCCTTCCAGCACCTCAACGTCGCTATTCGATTCCATTTTCCCATTATTCCACTATATATTCCTTACTTGTAGTTTGCGGTTGTTGGAATTTGGATCCTCACTTTCATGTCTCATAAAAAAAGGAGTGCTGTCATATCGGCAGACACAACTTGAAGATGAGTATCCAACCTGACTCCACTGAATCAGCCCACCGCCATATAGCTCACAAATTTATTGTACACGTAGCCGTGAAGGACCTGAGGCCACCATACCATCGTGCATTCACTCCATTCGAATGAAACTTGTACAGATCAATTTGCCCAGGCCATATGGCTTTAGTTGCGGGTCTTATACCATTCGACACTTGCATTCGCTCCTGCTTGAAAACTTTATAAAATCAGATATTCACAGTAGCTCGCGAGCCATCACTTAGACATGGTTTCTTCAAGATTGGAGTTGTCGTGATATGGAACTGCTCAAGTCTGAGTCTAAAACAAGTGCTTGACGTCATGCAGCTCTTCTACTGCCGCTTTTATGTAGCGAGGATGTGGAAACAAAGTCTAACGCGGCGCAGCAATCTCTTCCACAGATGTTCTCAAGATGCTTTGCTCTTCTCGTTGATAAACTTGTACGAGAAGTCCAACTCGCCGACGAGTTCCTTCACAAGCCTGCTATTGCATTAGCGATACGCAATCACGCTCCCAACGTCCTTATTCACTTACGCAGTCAACTCATGCAGATCGGCAATAATTGCGCGATTCGAAATCTGCAGCATGGCAAACCCCGAATACCCCGGCTCCGCCACATGTCTGATGCCCAGAATATCTCCATCCATCATCTGCATAACCTGCACTATGCCGTACGGCAGCGGCAACTTTAAATACGGGGGAAGCGGTTGCGCATTCAGCACACTATTCGATAATAAACACAGACAGCTAGTAATCTGATTATGTGAAGTTTCCACACTCGTGAGGATGTTCTTGAACGCCGCCCGCCACTCCCCATGCGCCTTATCCCCATCGATGGCAAACGCCGTGGACGAGCATCCGATGAGTGCGGTGTAAGAGGTGATGCGATCGACGCACGCGATCAGCGCGTCGTACGTGGCCTTTGGAAACGCGCAGTCGATGGGGATCTGCCATTTCGTGAAGGCGGATTGCGCTTTCATCTGTGCAATGAGCAGCATGGACTTGCTTAGCAATTTTGTCCGCTCTCTCTCTAGATGGTATCCTGGGCTCGTTTTGAGGAGTACGTCGCCTTCGTCGCCGCGCACGCGCGCAGCTACAGTTTCTTGGACGACGGCATAGTGCCGTGCTGTGAGATGCAGGGCGTGGCCTAGGCTCTGCCGCAGTTCTGAGCGTTCCGACGTCGGGAACGGGAAGAAGGTAAAGATGAAAGCGACGAAGATACCGCCCATGGTTACTATCAGCCGATACGGCGCGAGAAGGTAGATAGGGTAGTACTTCTGCTTGTTCTCTGTCGCTACTTTCTCACCAATCTTCCTCACCTGCAACGTATACCCTATTACAATCACATTCGTAATGGTCGTCAGCATTCCGAGGAGGATGAGCCGCGGCCGCTTGACGGGTATCCACGCTACGGCTGTGATGGCGACGAAGAAGAGGAGCAGCACACCGGGCGTCTTACCGTCGACAATGTAATATATCGGGTACGCGAGCACAGCGCCAGTGACGCTGCCGCAGATGCGCAGGAAGTATATAAACCCACCTTCGCCACTGGTCCTGACCATGGTAACAGCCACGAAGATCTCAGCCCAGAAGAGCCTGTTTTCAACAAAGAAATCCTGCGTACTCCTCAGGAAAGCCACAATGCCAATACTCATACACGCGCACGCCATTCTGAACCCGAATACTGAGTGTGGAGACCGCAATGCGGACGCAATCATTCGAAGAAAGATGCCAATGTGCTGGAGGCTGCGGGTCGCAGGGAGATGGTCCGGGTCTTTGCGCGAGTGGTAGGCTTCACCGAAGTGCAGGTCTGTGGAGCCGGAGTCTTCCATGGTGAGTTGCTCGCTGGAGGAGGTGTTCGATTGTTGGTGCGTGAAAGGTGCGAGGAACTTCATGATTTGCTTGTGTGCGGGGATCAGGAGGCGGTTGTGGGCCCATTTTCCAGAAGAGAATTGGAAATCAGTCCATTCTACGATGCGGAGGAGCGCGAGGCCCGAGCTGTACATTAGAAGTTGTATCTATCTTCGGTTAGTATCTTAGGTGTGGTTGGGGGGCGGGGAACTTACGTCTAGCAGAACGAACAACTGTCGTTGTCGATGCGTCTTAAACAGTGCGGCCTCGGGTCCGCCATGTAGCCAGCTAAACTGCGACTGGAACGAATCTTCAGCAAGATGAATGCCCTGCTCCATACACCAAGTTCTTAAAACCGGCTCTCGGCGCTGGTAGAAAGTTTCGAGGTCTTTCCGGAAACGCTCTGCGAACTTCGCACCTCCGGCATCCGTCGCACTGGGCGGAGACTCCACATCCATCTTCCGCCAAAAGAGCTTTGAGTGATATTTCCCAAGGTCAAGTCTCATCAGAATATGATCAAGAGCCTCATTTATCGTCTGCCCAAGGTCCTCGAATGGTTTATGAAGGTTCTTCATGATATGCTGATACTCGTCCACTGTTCTCTGCTCATCAATATCATCTGTCTTTGCAGCGTGCTGTTCCTGGTCCTGGTCTTGTAAATCCCACCCATGGGCCTTCGCGATTCGATCGAACACATCCGCCATAGTGATGAACCCCGTAAGAGGTAGGAAAGCCTTCCTAAATAACCGATGAATGGCCGAAAGATCCGCACCATCTAACTTCCCATACGCAAACTCTTTTTTTCCCCACGACAGATCAGCATACAACTTCCCATACACGTCACGCAGCCCATGAACCTCTGCTCTTAGTTTTGCAGCTTCCGGTGTGCTGTGGAACATGTTATGGTCTTCTACCGTGTGCATGTACTCCAGCTGAGCATTGAGAACCTTGCGCATGCCTTCAATGTAGTTCTCAATGTGGCCGAACACTAGCTTCCGGCAACTGAGCGGAAAAAAGAAGATGTTTACTCCCGTGGCAATCGCTACGCCTGTCATGGTAGCGCCGTAGATATGGCGTACTAAAACTAGGGATGCGGCCATGGTCGGGTTCTGCGCGCCGTAGGTCTGCGTTATGATGGCTACGATAGATGATAGGACACATGCGAAGCGGAGTCCTGGTCTGGAGAACTTAAGAGACTGTCACAAGTCAACCACATCAGGTTTCTAGCGCATTCCACTTCGATACTCACATTGATCACATAAATCATAAAGAATAACCAGACTGCCGACACCGCCGAAGCTGACGAATTATACTTCCCCTCGGGTGCACCGGGCGGCGTCGTGTGCTTCCGTGCCTGCATCGACGTCCACATCGCCAGCGTCGCTACCGCCGCCGTCAACGAAATAGCGAACGCATTGATCATCATGGTCTGCAGGAATGCAGCTCTAGGTTGCAAAACGATTGACAAGACAGAGCCCACGGCTATGAGATACCCAACGGTGGAGTATGTCTTGGCCACGGCATCAGTTTGGAACATGCACAGGGATATCGTGGGCGGGAGAGCGAATTTGACCATTTTAATGAAGGTGTCTAGGTCTAGGCCGAGTTTATCTTTTGTGTTTTCCCATATTGAAGGTGAGAGGTGTTGTTTGGAGATGACGTCGTCGTCGCTTGCCATATCGCCGGCGAACCCCGCAAGATCAAGGATGAAAGTGTATGGAGATGGAAATGCACATGAAGAGAGGTTGGTACTGGGACAGTAGTATTAAAAGTGCTTACGGCATGCTCAAATTGCCCACACGACATGTCGGGCCGTGTCGAGGTGCCGATTCTTTTCGGCTAGCCAGCGCGCCAAGACGTCTGGGGTGGTACGTCATCCATTGCATGAATTTTCCGCTGGCCCCAAAAATCATGTGCAAAATCTAAAATCAAGCTTTGTGATGTATGGATTAAGTTGAGAATATACCTTAGCTGAAGAGAACGGGAAAGCGATCTCTTCCCTCGACGCGCTCCGAAACGTAAACTGCAACACTGTTCCTGGGACATGGAAAGACGCCACGACCATCATGGCCGATGGTGACTTGATGTTTCGACCCTCCCAAAAGGTCGGACCATACCTCACCAATATGTTCTCTGCCAACGTTCATCGTCTGGGATCGACTGTGGCTCTCGTGCACCAGTCCGAATATTTCGCTCAGTTTTCTTATCCAACCAGATCTCCTGAATGGATGTTGTTCGAAAACGCTTTCTCGCAAGTCTGGGGCCCAGCTCAGCACAACTGCCATGCCAGCTGCTTTATGATCATCACTTCCAGACACGCCTCTGCGCACCCACCCAATACAGTGTGGGTCCGTGAAGTAATCCTCTTGTTTACCATAGGCGTACATCTTCCGCGCCAATATCAGATCGGCAAGCTTTCCACCACATGTCGGATGGGAGACGTGTGGTGAAGAGGTCCCATAGAGATCCCCGTAGAAGACACAGGGATAGCCATCCTCTCTAAGGAGAATTAGAGCATAAGCCAGGGCCGTGAAAGCGGGCGCTATCGGAGTATCCATGACTTGACCTTTCCTACTCAAATTAGCCAGTGGACGAATAGAAGACTCCAGGACCTACTGGGTGTCATGATTCATCACCAGGGTGACAGCATTGTTCGGCCTCGACCGGACGAGCGATCTCTCAAAGACAGTCCTCAGATCCGGATTCTTCGACCACGAAAGTCGCCCAAAATTGTAAAGCAGCGGCGCGTCGTATAGGTACAGGTACGGCCAACTCCTCTCAAGGTATGCATTCAAGACGTCGACATTCCCACACCAGTACTCTCCAACAAAGAACATCTCATGTTCAACACTTTGCCGAACATGCCTCATCCAACCCATAGAGAAGGCGTGCGAGAAGTGTTGCATAGCATCGAGCCTGAAGCCCGATAGTCCTAGATGCTTGGTGATCCAGGAACCCCAGTGCTTCACATCATCTCTTAGCTCCTTGTTCGTGTAATCGAGGTTATTGAACATCAGATAATCACCATTGCCCCACTCATGAGAGACATCCTTCGCCCAGTCCTTTCCCTCGTCAACAATCTTCCAAATTCCATGATTGTGACTCCGATCATCCCAATCCGACGCGTTGAAATACCGCCAATCGTAAGTTGCATTACTGTACTGCCCACCTCTGCCTGCAAAATCGAAGCGTAGCCAGGCTTCGATTTCTTTCGGTGCGCACAGATTCTTGGTTCGATCATTGGGGTCTGCTTGTACGGCTGTGACTGCATCTTTCCTGTCGCCACCGCAGCGATGATTAAGAACTGCGTCAAAGTACAGATGCACATCCAGCTCTTTTGCTTTTGCTGTGAGCGCTAGCAGGTCTTCTTTGGGCCCCCATTTCGTGGCCCGAGAGCCCTTTTGTTTGAATTCCCCAAGGTCATACAAGTCATATATGTCGTAGCCATTTCCTCTTGGGTTTCCAGCTTTACAAGCAGGTGGGAGCCAAAACGCCGTGATGCCGATGGAATGCAAGGCCGGTAGAACTCGCAGTAGACGCTTGTAGTGTTTTTGGTCCGCTGGGAGATTCCATTCGAAAGACTGGAAAATCACCGGGTTGTCACTCATTTTTAAATATTGTGTTGTGTTGGAGGTTTGTGTTAAAGTTTGTGCTGTGTCCAAGGCAACAGAATTATTCACTATCTAGAATCGGCGCACGCTAACCTAATATAGATAGCGTTAGCTGTACTACCACTTATAACAAATGAGTTATCTTTTCGAGCCTCGTCTAGTCGGGGTGCCGAAGGAGCATGGCGGCACTAGTGCAGCATACCAGCGTGCTAACAGCTAAAATCGAAGGAGCGTCGGAAACGCTACGTCATGTCGGTGTCATAAAACCGTCTCACATTAGGCAAAGTACCTCAGTAGAAGCAGCGTCTCTACGTCCAACCATATCAGACTTTAGTCTCCTCCAATTTTCTTCATTGAGTTGCTTGCAAGATGCATCTCATTAGGAACATCTCCATCGGTGCTATCATTGAGTCTCGACGTTTTATCGCTCTCAGGTATCCGCCCATCACACGACTCAAACTGCAGCCTGTGTGACAACTTTCAAATCCCCGTATCCAATGGTGATCGGTTCACTAGGCTCCGCGAATTCAAAAACCATGATGCTAACATGTTGCGTACACGAGCTCGTGAAACTCAACATCCCCGATCATGGTATCGTTCTTCAGTCGTATGTTGGGCTTGTTGCTCGATGACCCCTCGGAGGTCGAGGCTATTCGGGATGGTAAAGCTTCGAATGCATGTTGTATTCTGCCCTTGAACCTCCGACCAGAGGCTATGAAGCTACAAATAGGAAGAACTTGGGAGTGGCAGGCAAGCAAGCCGTCAAGGCGACTGGAATGCGCATACTAGCGAACATACACGCTATAAGAACATTACACTTGTAGCCTTTCCCTATGAAACGAAAATAAACGAGAAAAAATCTTACATTATACCGACAAGGAATAAGGATGAGGTACCAAGCTTGGTCATGGTATTCATCTTCAAACTCCAAATAACCTTCCGATATATAAACACCATTAGAATATCTGAAATTCTATTCGGCACGGCAGCTGAAACATATTCCATCATCGATTAACACAATGCCCCGTCGTGATCGATATATCCCAAGACCTGTTGATTAGTCGAGAAGGGAAAATCGAACAAAGTGTCGTACTGAAATAGAAAATAAATTTTCTCCAAAGAAAGGCGTGCCAGAGAAAGAAAGAAGGAGAGGCCGCGTGCGCCAGCAGGGCAGAACATTCGCAGACGCTGCACGTTTATGGACTCTCTTGAGTAGAAGATTCCGGGTGCGTACGTAAGTTTTTAAGAGGTAGACGAGCTATGCGGAGTAGTAGCTTTTCACGAACCCGTACGTTACGGATGAGTTCACCCATGGCTGCTTCTCACTGATGAGCGCTGATGGGTAGGTTCTAGTAGATTAAAACCTGTTTGGTACCCATTGGCAAAGTTAGCCTAACAAGAACTTAAGTTTTGTGACAAGATAATCCGAGATCGATTCAGTCACCCAAGCGACGAGTAAAAGATCTACGAATGTCTATAAGAAACCTTTTGTCGCCCAATGGAATGCTAAGCTCACAATCCTCCAGAAGCATGCGATGCACGATCTTGACAGTAGTAAAGGTTCATACTTCCACGGCAATAGTAGCGAGAATGGTCGTGACGATGACAGACGTCATTGTAGCGTTATGCATATCAATATGGTTGGAAAAGTTCGGTTAGGTACCTTGGGGCGCGCGTAGTGCTGGAAGCTGAAGAGAATGCTCTCGTTGTGTCACGTTCATCTTGCACGCTGTCTTTCCGCAACAGGGTAAAACGAAAGAAATGGTGTTGTGAGTCGTGAGTCCTTCCTCGAACATGCATGTCGGGCTTTTTGATGGGAATAAGAACGCAGGTAAGACGGGATGCGCCCCATCAAATCCTTTGAAATAGAGTGCTTCAATAGTAACCCCTGTCTAAAAGGGAAATTGGGCTCTGCATTCCTAACCCTAAGGGTACACCTGGGCCAAAAACCCCCTACAAAGGTCCTGTGGCAAGGCAGAAATAGCTCATCAATGGCATGTACAAGAAGAGTAGATAAAGACTTCCAGTTAATTAACTTGCTTATTAGTAAGGACTGGTTGTCGTGAGGTTGTAGATGAAATATGATGATATTGTATATGATATGTATCTCGACGCGTAGGTATACCGGACGTATCCGGATAGCGGGCAAGCTATGACTACATTCATGTGATATATATATGTACATGTATATGGTACGACAGTCATCGACCTGAGCGCTTCTTTGGCGAGAAGCGTTTGCTGGTATCTGCGTACACCGGCCACAAAATCGGTAGAGATCCTCCCCTTTTAGGTACCCCTCTTTTAGGACGGATCATTGACATCCGCCACGCCTCAATTCAGCTTAACACTCACATTGCGTACGTGATACTCAACAGGGGTCCTTCTCTAACTGGAACTAGTCTATTTGGCTGAAGAAGTGCTAGTCCTAATACCTAGACGGCATCTTCGGTCGGTCGAATAAGGGCCATTCTACAGATTCCAAGCGGTATAACATTAGTTACTGGGGTTTGTAGATGCCCTTAGTTCCTTTGATAAGTAGCTCGCCATATCTGTCAGGCCGCCTCAGGGGTCGGAAAAGAAACAGCCCTCACATTCGTCCGAAGCCGGGTGGGTGTGGTCTTCGCCGAGCTCGGCATCATGAATGCCGAGTCATTGGCTACAGAGAGCAAGAAGTACGCCAAGCACAAAGATTACCGTGCCCTCAGCATCCGAGTCGACAGCAGCGATGCAGGAAAAGTACAGAAAATGCTGGACCGGGTGAAGGGAGAGTTTGGGCGCATTGACCACAATGTGAATTGTGTTAGCGTAAGTTATCTTCCGATCTCTTCCCGCAAAGACAATATCTTTCCGACATTTTCTAGATCGATGAGAATAGTCTAAGATTGAATACAAACGTCGACCTAGACTCGTTCGAGGGCACGATAGACATCAACTTGAAGAGAACGGTATATCGTATGCGCGCCGTACTCATGTAATGAGCGTCCAAGAAATCCGGATGTTGGATCCAAAAGACACACTTTGTTCTGCACCTCGGAGTCCCAGATGCGGTGCAGTCGTTAATATAGGCTCCATATGTTCGTCTATGGTTAGACCGGGAGCAGTGTTGTACACAGCAGCCAAGCACGGCGTCTTGGGAGACCAGAGCAACAGCTCAAGACCACGCTCGCGGTGGTATTCGTATCAATTTTATTTGCCCTGGGTCGATAGACGCACCTATGACGAAGGGAGAGATTAGCCGCACGCCGTACATGCTGTCCATGCTTGAGCGGATTCCGTTGGGGGGACGGGTGGCCCAGGCTCGTGAGATTGCTTAAGTGGTTTTTTTCTTGCGTTGGCCTGGTGCCAGTTATGTGACGGATGCCAGCTTGGTCGTGGACAATGGAAAGGCATTTGCTTCTGCTAGGTAGTTTCAATAATTGATGGTAGTTAGTACCAGGAGGCCCGATGTGGAAAACATGATGAAAGGAATGATAGGAATATAAATGCAGAACAACAAACGCATTGCTACATTGCCACACACGGATACCTGGATACGCAAGTATGTAGCACACTATCCTTCAACATGATTTGTCCATGCATGTCTTTGTCACTGCATCCTAGCGTTAGTAAACGCAGATTTGTAGGTACCCCTGGTGCTGACAAAGGTGCTGCAAAGTCCCCACTCCTTCGTCTGGCGGGGTAAGATACACAAAAGATATGCAAACACAAAATTAACAATGATCTTGAAAGTGAATATAATTTTATTTGGGGAAGGGGGTATCTTTGTGTCTTACATACAAGCCAACAAGCTGAAATAAAAAAAGAAATGGACAGCCATAACAAGAAGGCATAAGAGACTGTGACAAAAGAAAGGTTTGCTTTTTGCTTGCCCAATGGAGAGGGCACTGTACAGATATTGACTTTTGCGAGCTTTTGGGGAGCGGGTTAGGGATGATCCGGGACGCCAGAGCCCGACAGTCGTGCTTCTATGATGGCGGCCGTGATAGTTCCAAGACTTTTCCGTTCGTTCGTTCGTTCATTCGTGCCGGCGGTGTTGAACCGCCCTTTTCATCTCTTCCACCCCTCCTCCTCCTCCTTAACATATATACAAATACCCCGCCCCCACTCGCACACATTATGACATCTCTCGCGGTTCATGTTTCAGAAGATGCCCATCCGCGGCCCCCACGTGTCAGCCGCCGCCTTCGGATTCACAATGACAGTGTAAGGAAACGGATTCTGGTCTGTGGTGGTGATGGGTGGAATGTGGTCTTTGTCGCGGTTGACGATGTTTACGATTTTCATGGCGGCTTTTTGGAGGGATTTCTCCATTGCACGGCGGACTTTGAGGACATCTAAACCAAACCAAATGCTGTTAGCTTCTGCTCAACGTGTACCAGTCTCACCCAGACGTGGTCGTATGCCGTGGGTGGGATGGGGAAAGAGGTGTGTGTGTATGTGTGCAGAGTGATCAAGACGCACCAGTCTCTGTCCGTGGGGTCGCAAGCGTAACATCGAGCGTCCACTGCTCCCAGCAGACCTCCTCGTCCGCCTTCCCAAAAAAATACGTCTTCCTCCTCCTCTTCTCAAAGAACTGCACCACGAGCTGCCCTCGCCCCCTCTGCTGGTGTGTGCTCTCAATGGCCCTGACCAGCGCAATCGTCCTTTGGTCGATCAGCGTCTCCAGATCCACGTCGTCGATGGCCGGCAGCGTCAGGTCGAGCAGGTCGCGTGTGAGCGGGGAGATGGAGGTGAAGTAGCGGTGGAAGAAGATGGTGTGGAGGATTGCTGTCAGGCGGCCTGTCAGCGGGAGGTTCCGGCGAGCCATTGCGGTGGCGCGTTGATTTTCTTCGACGGCCGCGACGGGATGGAGAGCAGTGCGTACGTACCCTTCACGACATCCTTCACGCACGCCGGGTCGGCGAAGACCTCGAGGATGTACTCTGGAGGCCGTCTTTGGTCCATGCTGGCATTTAGACCCCGCAGTCGCAGGCTGCGCGCGGACCGGGAAACCGACGACGCAGCAACGGCACGCTCCGTCTCTCTGCTCTGGTTTTTTCTCGCAAATAACGTATGTCGGTCGCAGGCGCGTACGCGTGGTGGTGCGTGTGTGCAGTGAGTGAGTGGTATGTGGTTTGTGGAAAGAATGAAGAACGGTGGCCTCCGTGATGCCGAAAGCTGAGATGGTTGTGGCTGCGGGGCCTTTTTGTTTCGCGCGCGGAACAGCGGACTTGGG